>JAQFVV010006354.1:1929183-2451683 GCA_028023455.1 Epiperipatus broadwayi
TCGAAGGCTACACTTCCCTTTTATGAGTGCATAATGGGGAATTCTAATGATTCAAGATCGTCCACTTTCCGCTACCTCAAGCAGAGAGAACATACGGACATACACGAGTCTATATCCGTATTTGACCGAATCTGTATGCTATACGGATATAGCACCAGATTATTTTTCCCGACCAACCGTCTCTCGACTGCTGTAAGATCTGACAGAGTTACAGCGCTTGGATGATTTATAAATTTAACGGGATCAAATACTGCACCACCAACTTCCACGTGTTAATTCAATAATAAAAAAAAAAATGAATAATAGTTTTCCCACCCTTTGACTAGACTACCCTTTTGGAGTGGCGAAGAACGAGACAAGGCAGGTTTAAATAAAATAATAGATTTAATAGAATAAATTAATCGTAAAAGAGATATAAAAAAAAAACACATTAACATGAAATGAAAAACAGATTATAATCTATAGTGCTACAAGAAAAGAATACATATAAAACTATTATAAATGATGGTACATTTATAAATCGTCAGTCTGGGTATTTATCAAAAAAATTCAAGAATGTCTTTATCATTCACAAAAGGCATGTGGCCATTGTCTAATTAAACTATGTGCACATTGAAATATATAACAAAATAGTATGTATCTTTACCTAGGTTTTAGTCTCTGAATTTATCCGACGTCTTGCCGACCGTCACGTGGATTTTCTCCACTTCTTTAGGAGGGATGGTCGCAGGTTAGATTTGGTTGTGTGTAGCTTCTCAGTGTTTAAGGCATCAAGGACAAGGCAACTAAATGAATCCACCGGCAGGCGCTACGACGGCAGTTGTTATATCTTGGCCAGAACCATTAGTACAGTAAGTCCGGATCGACCAGCGATCACGATGGCCTTAGCCAGCCATTCTAGATGAGGCACCGATGTTGAAAGTCATATTTGTTAACTATAGCGGTTGATTATTGGAGCTGTCCTTTACCATCCTCTCGACACCAAGTCTCTAGCTCTAATCTCTACTGAAAACCTTTTTTTTTTAATTAAAAAATTCCACCAGCCTTTGTCCTTCCGATCCTTTGTTTTCACTTTCATTCACACCTTTCTTACTATGCCTTCGGCCATATGTAAATTTGTTTTACCCAATCTAGTAGCACTATGTACATTTATTTATTTCAATATTTTTTAATTTAATTACACAGATTTTAATACATGTTTTTCTCTCTTTTTTTTATTTAAGTTTAGACAAGCATTTATTATTGCTGTCTATATTCTGCTTCAAATACACTCCATACACGCATTTCGTTTATCGTCAAATGTGTACTTTAAAACCCAGATCCTTATCTTTTGATTATGTTTAACTTTCTATGTTTTGCGCGCTATTTAAGGTTTTTTTTTAAACTTTACTTTCTTTCAAAATCAGATTTTAACTTGCATTTGATTTATATTTCTTTATCACTTTATTTTTTAACGTACACCTCCAATATTTCTAATTTTACATTTTAATTTCACCAAAATCCGAACTTTGGAGGGTAAAAGATAAGAATCTTTTTGATTCTAATTCCCTCTCTTTTTTAATTAATTGAAACATTTCTTTGTTCTGTAAATTTTTCTAAGCTCGCTCTTTTTTCTTTTTTATTTATTTTATCAAACATGATATTTAATATTCTGTGAATGTTTAATATTTATATGTGTGACCGCAGTATGTGCGATCATCACATTACACCGTTCCCCTCCTTTAAAATTTTTTTTTGTAAAAAAAAAATTTTAAATTTATGCATCGAAAGCTAGATGCTCCCAACTACTGTTCAAACCTTTTTAGATTTATGCATTCCTAATATGATTTAGTGATGAGGTTAATCTCTAGAGAGGCGACCAGGTAAATTACATCTCTTTCCTTGATGACCCAACCAGCATTGCCAAACCAATTTAATCTTGTCATTAGCATTACATGCATTTTATTTCTGCCTAATACTCATATATACAGGTTCGAATCCACAGGATATCTCTGTGACCCGATTAAACCTGTTCATACATCACATCCTGCAAATGATAAACCCCTAAGTGTCAACTGTGGACACTATTACCGAGGTGGGTTGGGAGGCTGGCATCTTTTCGTCCAGCTCATCCATGAGCTCAGTTTATTTTCTGATAGCTCTTAATTTATACAAGGGGTTCTTTTCCCCATAGATTGGTCTCTAAACCATTGACTCACGATATCTGTCCAATATCTAACTGGAAATCTTAATCCAGTGAGTCATTATGAGAATGGGATCTCTGTCCCTGTGTTCTCTGTATGATAAGATTTGGCGCACTGCAGAACATACATGAATGAATAACGAAGAAGGCATAACCAACTACTGTTCAGACCCATCTACCAATATCTAAACCTACATGCCTTCAGCCTCGATCTATGACCTCACACTAATATTTATCTTATGCTTTCTTATTTTATCATAATGTCCTTCATCCCTTTTTCCACTTATCGGCTCATCATTTCTTTATTTTATCAGGATCCATATTACAGTCCATTCTCCATGACTCGTGGTCCATTTCCATTTCCAATTTTGTTATCATTAAATCCTTCCTTTATTTGTGACTGCCCTTAAGTTTATATTTTATCTGGAGGTTGCCTTTCTCTATTGACATCACCTCTGCCTCCTCTGGGATGTGGATTTTTATCCCTAAGTTCTCGGTCTTCTGTCCATTTGTATGGCCACTTCCATTCAGTCTTACATCTAGATCGTTTATCTTCCTGCCCTCTTGGATTCCACTCTGTCAAATCTCTTCTGTTTTCTTTCCATCGTCCTTTACTAGGATCCCAACCATTTTTAATTTCAGGTGGTTCCTTTGGAGGTGGTCTACATGCATATCCCTTGTCTGTATCTCCTCCAGTGGCTCTTGACTCAATGCATTCTATCCCGGTATATGCGCTGTTACCAGCTGCCTTACTTATCCTCTTTTCAACTTTTGTATTTAACCCTGCTACTACCTTTGCCACCTGACTTAAATTCTCCTGTATGCTCATCATCATCATTCTATGATCCTCCACTCTAACTACCTCCACCTCTTCATCTAACTGTCTTATCTCCCTTTCTGGTCACCCTATGTCCTTTTCCCAATCAAATTCTGCTGATTCTCTACCTCTATCCTCAACTATTTCTGATTCCTCATATGCACATGGCCCCATACTCCTTTGTTCATCCCTCTTAATCTCTTGGTGAAATCCATCCCATGTGTCATTAGCCTTTGAATGCAGGATGACCTCATTTCTTATTTCTTCCCTGACTTCAGCCCATCTTTTCTGGCAGTCTATCTCTACCTTTACCATCAATTCTTCTATCCTTCTCTCTTGTCTGTCCATGAGTTCTTTCATGAATTGCTCTTGCTCCATCCTCATTTGCTTTAACATATCCATGATATTACTATAGGCTATTGTATCCTTTACTTTCATCTCCTCTCCATTCCCTTCTTTTACTTGCCTTTCTTGAAGTTCCATTTTGGCTTTAGCCCTTGTTCGCATAAATATGATTTTTTATTTAACTTTCTTTATATCTGGACTGATTATTCCTACTATTGACCTCTTCTGACTAGACATATACACAACTTCTTTCGACTGATTTTATGTTTTTTCACTTTGATTAACTTTTAATTTCTTAGTTGTCTATCGATCAGCATTCAGATCGCTAGCCAACCCAAACATCCGTACTCTGGTTCATCTTCTTATTCGCCTGCCTTAGATTCACCCGACTGCCTGTCCACCTTGATGATTGTCCTCTATTTTCCCTACTCATCTACCTCTGACCCCTATACTTCAATTAAATGATGCACTTATATATTCTTTTAAATTTAACTTACTTAAATATTATACTTGTTCTTCTGTTAACGATATACATTATAAATTCGTTTTATTTGACTGTGTCTCCAACATTACCCTTCCGATATATATATTTTTCTACTCCTACGTTTACAAAATTCGGCCACTTAAGGTTACTGCTGTTTTAAACAAGATCATACACACATATATATATATATTTACTTCTCTTACACATGTGACTATTCTAGAATCACACATATATATTTTTCTCCCACTTAACTAAAATACGCGACAATACTTATAGTTTCTTCAATTTAACTTATACACGCGAATTCCTTTTATCATTAAAATATTTTATTTTCCGCTTAACTGGGACCGTTATTATTTATTCACACATATATATTTCTTCATTTAACTTAGTTTCGACTATTTTAATCATTTAACCTTTATAACTACAACATTACTGAAACTGTTTCACTATTTCTAACTTAACTATTTTATGTTTTCGTTAATTAATTACATCCAGATAATCTATATTCGATCGCTATAATTATAGCTGAACACTTTATTATACGATTATGAAACCACACACACATTTATCTATTCTTTAACTTTACTGGGCTATGCGGCTACTATATATATATTATTTATTATTTATCGTAAACTTTCATGAAACTTTGTGTTATTCTCTTTCTTTAAAAACGATTTATATTACATTACAGCAATCATTTGATATAATTAGTTATTTGTTCGTTACAACTTGTCTAAATATTCTTGTCTCAGATTATCCCTCACTACGCATTTCAAAACTTTCGTAATACTAACAAAAAAAAAAATTTCCCCCTCTTTCTATTCTTTGTACACATTTGACGTGAAACGCTCGTATAGAGTATCATAAAATAAAACTTATCCCCTTCGTCTTCGCTTCTCGCCACTTTAACTTACAACGCTAATTTTATATGTTTGCAAACACATATATTAAAACAATTTTTTATTTTAGAAAATATTTATGTCATCTTATAAAATTATTTAACACGTGATCATTAATTGCGCAGCAATTCAGATCCCGGACTGGCCCCCAAAATATGTAACGGGCACGGGACGATCGAAGGCTACACTTCCCTTTTATGAGTGCATAATGGGGAATTCTAATGATTCAAGATCGTCCACTTTCCGCTACCTCAAGCAGAGAGAACATACGGACATACACGAGTCTATATCCGTATTTGACCGAATCTGTATGCTATACGGATATAGCACCAGATTATTTTTCCCGACCAACCGTCTCTCGACTGCTGTAAGATCTGACAGAGTTACAGCGCTTGGATGATTTATAAATTTAACGGGATCAAATACTGCACCACCAACTTCCACGTGTTAATTCAATAATCAAAAAAAAAATGAATAATAGTTTTCCCACCCTTAGACTAGACTACCCTTTTGGAGTGGCGAAGAACGAGACAAGGCAGGTTTAAATAAAATAATAGATTTAATAGAATAAATTAATCGTAAAAGAGATATAACAAAAAAACACATTAACATGAAATGAAAAACAGATTATAATCTATAGTGCTACAAGAAAAGAATACATATAAAACTATTATAAATGATGGTACATTTATAAATCGTCAGTCTGGGTATTTATCAAAAAATTCAAGAATGTCTTTATCATTCACAAAAGGCATGTGGCCATTGTCTAATTAAACTATGTGCACATTGAAATATATAACAAAATAGTATGTATCTTTACCTAGGTTTTAGTCTCTGAATTTATCCGACGTCTTGCCGACCGTCACGTGGATTTTCTCCACTTCTTTAGGAGGGACGGTCGCAGGTTAGATTTGGTTGTGTGTAGCTTCTCAGTGTTTAAGGCATCAAGGACAAGGCAACTAAATGAATCCACCGGCAGGCGCTACGACGGCAGTTGTTATATCTTGGCCAGAACCATTAGTACAGTAAGTCCGGATCGACCAGCGATCACGATGGCCTTAGCCAGCCATTCTAGATGAGGCACCGATGTTGAAAGTCATATTTGTTAACTATAGCGGTTGATTATCGGAGCTGTCTTTTACCACCCTCTCGACACGAAGTCTCTAGCTCTAATCTCTACTGAAAACTTTTTTTTTAATTAAAAAATTCCACCAGCCTTTGTCCTTCCGATCCTTTGTTTTCACTTTCATTCACACCTTTCTTACTATGCCTTCGGCCATATGTAAATTTGTTTTACCCAATCTAGTAGCACTATGTACATTTATTTATTTCAATATTTTTTTAATTTAATTACACAGATTTTAATACATGTTTTTCTCTCCTTTTTTTATTTAAGTTTAGACAAGCATTTATTATTGCTGTCTATATTCTGCTTCAAATACACTCCATACACGCATTTCGTTTATCGTCAAATGTGTACTTTAAAACCCAGATCCTTATCTTTTGATTATGTTTAACTTTCTATGTTTTGCGCGCTATTTAAGGTTTTTTTTAAACTTTACTTTCTTTCAAAATCAGATTTTAACTTGCATTTGATTTATATTTCTTTATCACTTTATTTTTTAACGTACACCTCCAATATTTCTAATTTTACATTTTAATTTCACCAAAATCCGAACTTTGGAGGGTAAAAGATAAGAATCTTTTTGATTCTACTTCCCTCTCTTTTTTAATTAATTGAAACATTTCTTTGTTCTGTAAATTTTTCTAAGCTCGCTCTTTTTTTTTTTTATTTATTTTATCAAACATGATATTTAATATTCTGTGAATGTTTAATATTTATATGTGTGACCGCAGTATGTGCGATCATCACAATATATATATATTAAGTGTACTGTGCTCATTTTAACTATTTTAAATGTATGTACTCAAGTTTAAATTTTAATACATATTGCTTAAATAAATTGTAACACATGTTAAAATTATAACTGGTGGCTGTGAAAATTAACAACCCCTTTGACGAATGTTAAAAGTTATCAAATTTTAGGGAGTTTAACTAAAGGTATTATATCTATATACATGCATATACCCACACATAAATAACACTAAAGGGAAAACACTTTTCCAGCTTTTCTCTATAGGGAAATAGTTAAGCAAAAAAAAAAAATATTAAACACTCTAATCTAGAAATAAATGGTCAAAGTTTATGATTTTTCTTTCTTCTTTTATTACATAGCCAGCTACATATCAAACAACATTATGATTAACTACGGAAAGATTATTTGAAAAAAAAAAAAAAAATTTCTAAAGTTGTATAAACTTGTGCCCCTAAATCTCTGTATGAAATTCATTATTCAATATATTTTTTTGCCAAGCAGAAAATTCCACTGATGTGTATATACATTCACTTAAAATGTAAGCTAAAAATAATAAAAAAATAAGCAATTACCCTTGGTAACTTTGCCTTGATAACAGTTGACCAGAAACGGCAGAGCTGGATCATGAGAGTACTAAAGAAAACCTATTTTGGGTGCACCTCCCAGGATTTCCAAAGAATAATGCAGCCATTTGGCAAAGTTACATTTTTTCAAACCATCTATTTAAAAGATATCCCTAACACATCATCACTAATAGCTACGAATTTCTAATACAGCTTCACCCAGACACATCCTAATACAATTCCTATACAGATCCTAGACCAAGAAGTCACACTGTCACTATGTATTAGAGGACTAAAACCCCAGTGTTATTCTTGTCGCCAGCAGTGGCATCTTGCAACAATGCAATAATCCCCAATCATTGTCAGCAGCACAACAATGGCCACCTACAGCTCAACTAAACTCTCAACCGCAATAGATTCAAGCAGCCAAGGAACCCTCCAAATTTACCTCCAGTTAGCTCCAACCATACCATTGTGCTTGTCTTCCAATCTTGCTTCCTTTACCTTCCACCTCTATTATAGTCAGCCTCAGACTCAGAGCCCAATCAACTCATCTCTTTGACTCAATAGACCAAACCAACTCCGATAACTCCCCCTTCATAACTATTTTATCTTTTAGATTCAACACAAAACACATACACCATAGTGAATAAAACATCTAAGCAAATAATGAAAGCTATCAATCCATGCCTTTCACCTATATTCATATCACTCCCATCCTCGATGAAACAAAAAAAAAACGTGGCTGTCCAAAAAAATGCTCATCACAGCAAGAAATTAAAGACCATTGTATGAGCTCATTAGTAGTGAAAGCTCATTTCACAGATATATTGTCACACTTCCATGGAATTGGCAAATCCCTTTCAGTTTTACAATTCAACAGAAAACACCGCATCCTATAAGCATCTAGTCCAGAATTCAATAGATCTTACCATTACAACTGTTCCACTGAACCTATATGATACTGAAAACAACAGCACTTAAATGTTAAGGGCTTAACTTATCATTGAAACTATTCCAGTTAAAGAAATGGTTAACTAGTATACAGCCCCAAGTGCTCAGATTACTTGAAACTAAAATATATATAGGATGTCAGATCAACCCTGCTACCTACCTCAATAACACAGAGCTTTTGCTCCTACTTCATAGGTACTTCATCACCATCAGCAGGCACAGGGTTTACTATTACTTCCCAATGCTCGTTCTTAACTTTCAAAATGTTATATATAGATTCGCATCTCTTAATCACCATATTTCATCTCCGTATCACAGTATTAAACATCATCTTTATCTATATCCCTCCCAGTGCCACCATCATTGCTCATATCATTCTGACAATAAATTCTCTGATTACCGCTGCCCCCCCCCCATTCTAATGGGGGGATTTCAATATAGCGTGCCGGGCGAAAGATTTTTGTTTCGTATATCCTGACCATGAGCGCGCCACTAGTCCGAAAATCGGAACTAGACATTTATTTTAAGGGTGGGCAGGATATACGAACATGAATGTGCCGGACTAAACCCAGGGAGAGCAAAAGCTAATGAATGTGGTTCAGACAATTGAGAAAACACTGAGACAAACGTCAGCCAAAATACTTATAAGAACTTTTTAAATTTATTAAACATAATAACAAAATAAACATGAAACTTGATATACATTTACTTAGCAGATCTTAACATTGAGTGTATGCGAGCAGAACTACGTTAAATACCCAGGCAGACAAGTTCATTTCTTATCTATAACACAATAATGGCTGATATCTTCTTGCTAGCGGTTCACCCAACCAATTCTTTTTTCCCTATAGAGATTTAGTAAGATGGATGTTTGTGGAGAATAACGGGATAGCGCAGACGAGCTTTTCTTAGTCCAGAAAAGAAATGCTGGAACCAAGAATGTCATAATTCTGCAAAACGCTTATACATTAATCCACTTTCAATACAGATACAACAAAAGATCACTGGCAATAAAATTTTACACACCCAGCAACACATCCAGTGTACTGCATATATGGACGAAATCACAGAGGCTCTTGAAAACAACTCCTATACTTCAAAGGATACTTAATGAATATACCTCTGTCTATAGACTTAAATTCAATCTGAACATATCTCTATGGTTTGTCTATGCAAGAAAACCCTGAACTCAAATATTTCACGGTAAGCCTAGCACCTTCATGGGTTTCTCTTTCTACATCGGTTGACTTGCCACGAGACTTACAATACAAATTAAACTTCATGATTCCATTACATGCATTACTACCTCTCTAGAATTTACCTCTCTCTTTATTCCAAGGTTCAGCTAATCGACATGCAGAGATCATAATTACAAAGTTTACATACTATTTCTCCATTGTCAAATTCTCCAAATCATTTTCATCACCATTATTAACTTTCTTTGCAATAAGCTACTGCGGGGCAGGAAGGCTGTATCAATTTCCACCAAATGACCCAGTTCCTCCACCTATTCATAATGGCTTGGGTCCTCACAACATCTAAGTACTTTTTTATACTCAAAAGGCTTTCAACCTCATTACATCAATTACACAATGCTTTCCAGCATTCCAGCACATACTCATTGTATGACCCACTGACAGACCTCCTCCCTCATCTTCATACTTTCTAAATCTTATCCACTCCGTTCAAAATGATGCTCATTAAATGACCTCTAGAAATACCAAATACACATACTGACATACTATACAGTATATTACATCCAAATATTAACACTGATCACCTGTTCCCCATGCTAAACATCAAGAAGCAATGATTCCTACGTCAATTCAAAAATGTCCTGGAACCAAAATCTTAAACATTGTGCTTCGTTTTAACCTTCATATCCTACTAAATCTTATTTTCTGTGTTACCATCACCTGTACCAAAGGATTGATCCGTTTTGCACTCATCCACACAGCAGAAGAGACACATCAGCACATTTTTAATGATTGTCAAGCTCTCAATTACATAAGCCAGATTATCTTAGACCCATGCTGAAGAACTGGTAGCTCCATCCAACAAATAGTCCAATCATATCAAAAGTCATACACACTCACAGCATATGCGTACACCTTCATTCTATTTGCCTTTTGATGTATCCATTTTATTTTTACCCTCGACAATAAAAGCAGATGGCACCCCTCCATTTTTCTAAACAACTATCAGCAGTTAAAAACACGAGACTCAAGCATAGTATCTCCAGACATTTTTCCACCCATCAATTAATAAAATACTCACAAATGGCAATTTCCATTCCAAAACAATGTTTTATCATTTCTGCGCCATTCACCTATCTGCCATTGATTCCCTTGATTATCATTGTATACAACATAATTGCCTATCTATTATTACATGCAACATAATTGCCGATCTTCAAGCTGCAACAATTTTCAGTGACTGACAAACAACTGACCTGATATTATACACCAGTCCTTAACTCAGACAACAGTGAACAGTATTGTGTATTACCTTAGGAACTCAACCAAATATGAAAAGTCAAGCCTGAATTCCCCATCTAGAGATAGCAATCCAAATTTTCCAAGAACTCCTGCAATAGTACTCTTAACAAAAATTTACTTTTTTATATCAATTGACTTTCAATCAAGGAATGCCCATGTAACAATTTTTCAAAAAAATCTATTGTAACTAATTATTGTTGAAACATAATAATAAATTAAAATCAGTCCTGAGAGAATTAAATGAAAAATTTCTGACAGAAAAAAAAACAACTAATCACATCCTTAAGTAGATAAATTCTAATTATAGATAAGATTAAAATCAAAATCTATGAAATGCAGAACAAAGTTCAAAATTAATTAAAATTAAATTAGTGACTTCAGAGAACAATAACAGCAGATAGTATAAAATCTCTCAAAACCTAAATCAATTCAGCCTATCTGGAAATTCAATAGGTAAAGCAGCTAAGATCCAGTGTAGTCACCACTGAAGGTCCAAAGAGAGCTTAAGGCTTTTACTGGTTGTACTAACCTTACTATTTTTTGTCACACCTTAGGGTTCAGATTTTATGCAATCCTATAAATAGTGATTTGCATACTTATGCTTTTCTTCTATTATGTAATTGTATATATTATTGATTATTACTAACCAGAGATTATTATTGTCTATAAAATACTTTAATTCAGATACTAATAGTCACTATTTGGGATTATTTATTTAATTATTCATTATTGTATGTCTTGCTGTAGTAATCTCACAGCAAATCTCTCACACATCAATACATATCATTTGACATTTCCTTATTTAAGTCACCAATAATATAATTATTTTTTAGAGAACCAGTCAGGATTCTTTTTAACAAACTCAAGAAAAGATTTATTTATATCTGTAACCTAGGCACTGTAAGAATTCTACACTTCAAAAACACGACAAATCCTCAGACTTGAATTAGCAATTTTAGTATTGTTGCTAAGTCCCATTATAATGATTTTTCTGTCTAAACAAAATTTTTTTGATAACCAGTTAATATTTTGTGCAAAAATTCAATAATATAAGATCATTTAATATCATTATTTCCAATAACGTTGATTCAAAGTTTATCATTTCTAATAACATGGGTATTCAAATCTCTACAAAGAAAAATTCAGTCTTTTAAATGTATTGATGTAATGATGCTATTCAGAAAGGAATAAATATACTTTATAATAATTTTGCTCATTATTGTATAATGTTTTCATAATAAAATTTTCATAAATTTTATTTATAAATAATAAATTATAATATATACAACTTTACAATTTTCAAAAACATTTTTAAGATTTTAATTTCTAATAAAATTCCTTTTATTCTAGGATTTAAAAGCTTAATGAAAATTTGAAGCTCACTGCATACATTTTATAAAACACACACACGCACACATGTATATGTGGTTTTGGCATAATCATTTATTACACTTGTACTAATAAGAAGTGAATGATGTTTGCATGTCTAGTTTTCTGTCTGAAGGAAATTGTAATAAACAGATAATACATTGCTATGATCAATACAACTATAACCTTTGATCATCATAGGTGATAATTAGACATTTCTTATCAACCTCTTAACACAATTTATTGTAATATTGGAATATTTATGATCATTTTAATTATTTCATTGATAAAGAGTTCATTGAAATTTGTGATAAAACTATATGTACCGAGATATCAGAATAAAGTTAAAGGACTGAAGATAAAGGTAATTTCCCTTGATGATGGTAAAGAGTAATTACTTTGACTTCAGGAAGAGTAATATATGAACTAAATATTATAAGTGAGTAATATTAACAAAATAACAACTGACCGATTATACTTTGCAAGTTGTTGATCTCTGTGAGTTGTTGCTGATGAGAGCTCTGCTGGAGACGAGTTTTCAAAAATGTTGCTTCTTGGCCTTTCAAATCATATTGCTGTTTCAATAAATGATATCTGACCAAAATATAAAAAAATTAATTCGATTATAAACTAATAATCACATTAAATGACTGATGAATTAAATATAAACTATATATGAATAATTTCAAAGCAGTAAAACAATCACATAAGTAAATATTACTACACTACATATGCATCCCAAAGAAAATAGCAAATATATTCTAATCATGGCCATATATTTATCAGATTGAAAAATCAATCAAAATTTTTCATTTAAATATAAAAAAAAATAATAGAATAGTTTGCACTTCATGAGGTCATTCTGATGTACAACATCAGAAGTGACATATTGCATTTCAATCAGGAAATTTTTGAATTTCAAGCTCCTCACAACCTATTCCACTATGTGCATCTAAATAAATGCAGACATTCATTGAAGATCAATTGATATATGCAATTAAATAACAAGTGATGTCATTAAAATGTATAGTGACTGGCTTAACATCAAATCTACACAGCAAAACAGATTGCTGAATAAGGATTCAAACTTTAGCATGATTGAAGTTTCAACTCAATAATTGGAATTAAGAAAATGTAAATGATCACTTAGTATAGAATAGTGCAAATCAAATTGCTTTATACCACAGAATACTAAATACCTAGAGACAGATCATAAGAGCTTGTATGCACAGTCAAATCAGTATCCATCAATTTTATTCATTGCTTACATTTTGTCTTCTAGAGTTGGAAATGAGATGTCATTAGTGTCAATTGACAAAAGAAGAGAATCATTGCATATATAAATTTACTGATCATCAGTCTAATATTGATTGATTCATCATACAGAGTCAAACTTATATCCACTTACACAGTTAATTTTTAGCAGTTATAGAAATGAAACTATTTATATGTAATAACTTTATAAAGATAAGCAATAGCTATATATAATTGGATTTCCTAGTAATAAACATTAAAGCTTAAGTGCATAAAGATATATTAAATATTTTTATAAAAAGTAAGATCTTAGTTTACAATTCCACTTTTACCACTTACCTCAAATTCAAGTATGAAACATCTAAAATATCATAAGTTGATTACTATACTTGTATTTGTTTTACCAGAGTTCATTGCATTGCATGTCATATGAATCTTAATTTTATAGTTTATTTTTAAACCACTATAATATACATGTTCACCATTTTCTTATGCTTACACAATCTGATAACACAGTAGCAACTTTCTCCATACAATATTGTCAGTGATGAAAGTCATAAGCTAAAAATTAGAAATATTGGATGAGTAGGCATTAGATAGGAATTCTGATGTACTAATTTTCTAGTATCCATTGATTACTATGGCTTACATTAGGTGGCAGTATCACTAGATGGTAATACAGTATGAAGTTGATACTATGTTAAGTTTATTTTTCGGATAATCTTAACCTATCAATTACAATAATGATACTATTAAATAGTGCTATCACACTTAAAACGTAAAGCTATATAATTAATATCAATTACAATAATGTTGTTTATTTACACTTTACATTGGATATTGATGAATTTATTATGCTTAAAAAAATGTTACCATTTTTATTATTAACCGATATATCTTTTAAGAAATTGCCAATTTAATAAAGTTTTTATTTATGCAAAAACATTTCCATATAGAGTAATCTCAGAATTAAGGTATCCTTCAAAATTGAAGACACCCATTATTTTGATTTTTCCATTATCTAGAAACTGTTACTTTTAAAGTATGTTAAATATATAGCTTTATGCACATTTATATGTGTATATGAATATACAAATGAACAAACTATATTTGCAGGTAATGTTTTGTATCAAGATAACATATTAGATTCAATTTTTATTTGAATGGTAGATTACATTGATATGAAAAAACATTATTTGCAATTTTATTGAATTGATCTTAGAAAATCTGACTTCTAAAGTATTTTTATAACATATGCATTTAAACATTCTTAATTCATAAATATTATTATGTTATCAAAAAATATATTTAATAGCTGTTGTTTATAAGATTATTAAAATTACTAATATATATATATATATGTAAACAATAAGAAATATATCAACTAAATACTTTAATATTTCAACCAGAGGATTGGTTTTTATTATTTATATATATTAAAATAATATATTTCAGATTAGTGATTTATGACAAAATGTAGTGCATAGAAAGCATATATTAATAGGGGAGACAGTTGGTAAGGATTATAGGAAAAAAAGTTAGTAAGAGTTATTAAGTAGTCATTATTAAATGAAAATAAAGGGAATTCTCTAAGTATGTGCATATGTTAATATGAAGACATATATAAAAAAAATATTGTTTAACAAATATGTTTATAAAAAATATATATATGTAACAAATAAGTACTATTTGACAACAAATTTTATTTTTAGGTTTTAATTAAAAAATAAAAATATTTACAATGTAATTAAGTTATAAATTGCGCTTTACACAAACAAATGAAGCTCAATATTATAAGAACTATTAGGCTGAGCACTTTCGGGGAACTTTAGTCCCCATATTCATACCCTATCTTGGGAGTATCAACTTATGTTGAGATTTTAAAGCGAAAAAGTGGGTAATAATTTATGCAAATTTATTCAATATTTTCATATAGTGCACTTTTTGGAGATTGAGAAGCACGATTCCTTCTGATTAATTGCATTGTCGTCATTTGCAATAAAGCACACTTCCTTTATTTTTTTATTTAGTATCATTATGCTCAGTGTACAGCACCTTTGCTGAAGTGGGTCCAAATATATGGCCTGTAGTTCTTTGGTATTCGAGGAATAGATTATTTTCAGTATTGTTTAGTGCTCTCCTATATAAGTAGTGATGTTGAGAAGTTCTAGTAGTAATGTTGGCGCGGGTCTCTCCATAATAGTTAATATATAAATTGTATAAAAACACACATACACTCAATTGATATGTAATAATGAAGTCTCAAGTTTTAAAAAAATTTAAAAAATTGTAAAAGTTTGGAATGTTGGTTATCTGTTAAAATTAATTAGTGCAGATATAAGAATGACCTTTGAATGGGCAATATTACAAAGAATGAAGAGAAAAGATTTTCTAGATCACTCCTGTGTTAACTAGATGCAGAAGCAGTACTAAAAAAAGACTTGGCTGAACTTGAAAACAAAATGTTTTTTTTTTTACTTTATAAAAAAAAAGGATAATTAAACCTACTAAAGATTGCACTCATCTAGGCTTCAATAATTTCAGAAAGTGTAATATGAATTCTCTTGGTTAAACTTACTTTTCATAGGAATATAAAAGCCTGAGTTTTAATTTTGAAGAGAAACATGACAAAGTTCCAACTGATGACTCCAGGAATTGTCTACTAACTACTGTATATAATTTACCTCAGTTGCTCAAGAAAAAAAGAAATAAAATAATTACAGTTAAAATAATATTTGACAAAAGAGCTCTTATATTTAAACAGTGTTTTCTAATTAGTTGTCAGCAGGGACTGTAAGTATAAACATTTTTTTAATATCTGCTTTGGAATATTTAAAAAAAAAGACTTCAACTTTATAAAATATATATATATATATTTAAATACACTTTATTTCATATATGTCAGGCAAAATTTATTATTAAAGCATATTATAGATTGTAAATTCAATGTGATAGATTTCATTATCTATATAGAATTATAATTTGAATTAAAAATCTTAATGATTTGGGGTATAAACTTTAATAGTAGATTAATATTAGAGATAAGAAAGCCTACTGTTGAAATTGCATTGTAATTACCTGTTAATTTTGTTTATTTGTTTTAAAAAAAAGAAATAAATAAATTGCATCTGCTAAATAGATACTTAAAATAGGATAACTTAAAATTTTGATAATTTCTATTGCTTAAAGTAAAATAAATCTTAAAAGGAGTCTTAAATGTTATATTATTTATATATATACATATGGATGTGTGTGTACTAATATGAATTATATAGTTATCCAAGCTTTCAATAATTGATTTAAATAATTAACCCTAGTATTTGGAAGAAGTGTAATAGGAAAAGTAATAGTAGTATTGACAAATATAAATAAATTATGTAATCCGGGTAAAATAAAACTATTTAATCATATAACTTTAGTTCTATTATTGTAATTTTGTCAGCTTATTGTAGATTGAGTAGTGACCAGCCAATATTACTGTTAGTTGCCTATTTATGGACTAGATCTTCTGATGAAGAGCTCAAGGCTCTGAATTAGACGTTAGGATATTTAGGTTTGTATGTATATAAGAAATAAAAGCTTTGTAAAATGAATAATGTTTTTAGAATATAATATTCTTAAATAATGTCTTATTTAGGTTGACATCTAATTGAATAATTAAGAGTTCTAGTTTGTCAGACTGGTGGCGCTTAATGCGTATATGGTGCAGGGAATACAATAAACCATTATAATATATATGAGAAATTGATAGTTTCAAAAAAGAAGCTTTTTTTTTTGTAAAAACTGTTTAGCATTTTGAATAGATAAGTGTTGTTAATAGAATACAATGCTATTAACTAATCTTGCCACTCTGTCTGATATACCATCAAACTTCACAATTTTGTTCTTCCATTTTCTATTTACAATGAATCCAACTCCACTTGTATTTCCAATATTTGTGCCTTTAAAATAGATTGCATGTCCACTTTTTAAATCAATTATCTCTTCACCTTATCTTCTAACTCACAAAGTACAATAATGTTCCACTTAATATAAGACAGTTTTTCTAATTCTTGCAACCTTCCTTCAATTGAAAGTGATCTGCAGTTGTAAGTACCTAAATAAAAAGTCATCATCAAATGGCAGCCTGGGATCACATTCAGGGGATTCTTTGCACCTTCTGCTATTGGCCACCAACCGCTGCCTTGGTTGGTGACTTTACAGCCTCCTGCAAATAAGGGCCATAATTTATTTTTGTCTGTCATCATTGTATATATCTATTGGGAAAATATCATTTACACAAACATTCATTCTACCTTATCAGCAACTGAGAAGAAAGACCATGATATTTCTTGATCTTAAACTCAGAGGTAAAAATCCAATCCATCCAATGTACTATGAACTTATACTATATGAATTATCACATAGTAATAACAGCTGCAATGACAAGAACGTATGGAGTGGACATTAGGAATTTGCCCTGCTCGATTCCTTTAAGGCTTCCAAGAGGAATCAAAGGGTCTCCTTTCTATTAACAGTAAACTCCTTTCTCCAGCCTTTTTTTTATATATATATATATATATATATATATATATATATATATATATATATATATATATATATATTGTGGTTCATCCATGTTAAAAAAGTTAAATATTGATATACTGACATTTTAACTTGATCACACAAGTCATCCACTGAGTGATAAATGGTAGAAAGATGATTGTAGAAATGCTACAATCACTGATTTGAAAAAAAAATGTTAAACTTCCACCAGTAGTAAAAATCTTAAATTAAGAATGTTTTTTAAAAAAAAATCTTTCCAAATAGGAGGAAGTTTGCATGTATCATTTTGCTTATTGATACAATCTGGCTTTTTAAGTATCTCACTGGCTTCTTTAATTTTTCACTGATAGATATTATCACATCTGAATATAACCTTGGCACCAGAAAAATCAATTTTATGACCTGAATCTATAGTATGACATGAGAGTGCTGATGATGATTAGCATTATTTAACTGCATTAGCATGTTCACCTCTCCTAACACTGATGCAATGATTACTCTTACCTATGTAAGAAGCTATAGAATTTACACATGAGATTTGATAAACACCATGAAATTCAAGAGCGATTGAATTCTTAGGCTTAGTTATTATATTGCTAAAATTTTATCCCTATTTCTAATTGCGGTTCATTTGTTTTGAAAAGTTGATGGATGCATTCTGATGGTGTTACCTATGAGAAATGTATATTTTGTGTGTCAGAAGGCATATAGGACAAAAGTTTCTACTCTTATCTTTGGTGTTGATTTGCCTTGCTATTTGCTGATGATTTTTTTGATTATGATATTGATTGCCATTATGTATTTCACATTATTTTTCTTACTTCATATAATGTCATGCAATGGAAGATCAGATGTTTTTGTGTTTCTTCTGCATGGTGACAGAGATAACATAATGGCTTTATTGTAATATACATTCTTTTGTGGTAGAAAAGTATGTTGTTGGCATTGTATATAGATTAATTTTTAATATAAAATCAAAAAAATAGGTTCTGATGACCATCTTCTTTAATCATGAGATAATTTCTTATTGTTTCTTTTTAGGATTGGGGAGGGGTCATTATTGTTTTGTTCCTGGTGTATGAGAGTGTAAATTTCCCAGTTGGCATATTTGTTTGTGTATTGCTTTGGTATTTTGTGTGTAGTTCTATATTGGTATATACTTGATGAGATGTATAAATATTTTGGAGGTGGCCTGTCTGTTGGAGTAATTTGTATTAGGCATTTCAATTTTGGAAATTGCTCTACTATAGAGATTACCAGGTTTTTTTGTTTTGTATGTTAATGATCATGTAGTCCCAAACCATTTTTACAGGGGATTGGTTAAGCTGTGTGGTTGATATTGCATTTGTTTTTGGACCATAAACTTGATTACTTATGGATCTGATTTTTGATTTGAATACATGTGAAAAAGATATGATTGGTAAGTTGTATGTAATTTTTGTTATGAGAAGTTTATTTATCAGTTGTATTTTGTAATATATTGATAGATAGGTCTTTGATAATAAATCAATGATGTGTTAGGCTTCATCTCATTTTCTAATCTGTATGTGACATCTCATACACATCCTAGACCAAATGGAAATCCTAAAAATGCACTTGGTTTTGTGAGGTTTTTATATTATATATTATATATATATATATATTATATATATATATATATATATATATATATATATATATATATATATATATATATATATATATATAACAAACTAACCAAAGGAAATACATATAAAAACAAAAAAAAGACTTATAATTCCAATAAATAATATGATATTTCAACCAGAGGACTGGTTTTCATCAGAAAGAAATAAAAAATACACAGTAAAATGGCGATAATCAAAAATTTACAGATTTGATAAAACATTAAAAATTTAACAAAAATCCCCCTGATTGGTCACAAAATCCAACACATAATATCTATCCAATCAATGATAAAATTCAAACAACAACAACAACAACAAAGAAACTACATTTACTCCTAATCAAGCTTAAATTCTATTTACATTGAAATAAATAAAAAATCCAAAATTAAAATATACATATGTGCATACATACAAAAATTAGACTGCTCACATACAAAAAATAGCTGTGCTCACATTAATATTCATTAAAAACTAAAATACTTATACATTTTAATCGAAAATTATAGTTAGTGCAAAGTACAATAATTTATAATAATTAATTATTTATCTATATACCAATTAAACACAGATATTAAACATCCATATAACCATTCTTTAAATTCAAGACCTTAGAACCACATGGTTTGAATTTAAACACTGGAACTATTACATCTCTGGGTTACCTGGTCTCCTAAATGATTTTTATATGTGAGTTTTTTATGTGAAAATTTTCTTATATGAGATTTTTTTATGTAAAGATTGGTTATATGGATGTTTAATATCTGTGTTTAATTGGTATATAGATAAATAATTAATTATTATAAATTTTTGTACTTTGCACTAACTATAATTTTCGATTAAAATGTATAAGTATTTTAGTTTTTAATGAATATTAATGTGAGCACAGCTATTTTTTGTATGTGAGCAGTCTAATTTTTGTATGTATGCACATATGTATATTTTAATTTTGGATTTTTTATTTATTTCAATGTAAATAGAATTTAAGCTTGATTATGAGTAAATGTAGTTTTTTTTTTGTTTTGTTGTTTGAATTTTATCATTGATTGGGTAGATATTCTGTGTAGGATTTTGTGACCAATCAGGGGGGGGGGGTTGTTAAATTTTTAATGTTTTATCAAATCTGTAAATTTTTGATTATCGTCATTTTAATATATATATATATGCGTGTGTGTGTGCATAGTTTGCCAGTGAATAGTAACAAAGCAGTTGTCTTGGTTACATTGAGTATAAGGTTGTATTGATTTGTATATTCTTGTAATATTTTTTGCAATTCAGGTATTTGCTTTTTTGAGGACAGGAAGTCTGTTACATCATCCATGTATGTTATGCATGCTATGTGTCATGTTGTACCAGATATTTATATTCCTGTGAAGGTTTAATGTATTTTTTGTAGTAGGGCATTAATATATAGCATAAGCTAAGTGGGGATCCATGCGATAAAGATTGCATGGGAACAAAAGATGGCAAGTTTCTTCCATTTAGTGTTACATTGATTTTCCAGTTTAGGAGTAGATAAATATAAATGAGTTTTAAATATTGAAGTATTTTCCAGCATATGAATTTGTTTAGAAATGTCTATTGAGTCAAATTCCCCTTCAATATCAAGTTGGACTTTTATTGATTCATAATTTTTCTTTTCTCTTACTGAATTTAAAATTGCTTTAAAAATAGTGCTGAATGGATTGTCGATGCATTACTTTTGGCAAATGACATTATGTTGGGTTCTATTTTTTAACATTTTCTTCTATTATTTTTATGGACCCATGGATATTGGGCAATGATTGCTTAGAGGGGAGATGCTTTTTGTCTTCTTGTTAAATGGCACTATTGCGATTGGATAAACTCATTCCATTCCATAGGTTAAATTTCTGGAGACAAATGATTTCCTAAGTTATAGACATATCACACATGTATTATCTGTGGTATTTTAGTACAAATAGAAAAGGTCCAGGGCTTCCTGGGAGGCATGCGTTTGGAGTATTTGCCAGTTTTTTCTAGATAAAAACTTATGTTAAATGGGTTTTTTGTTTCTGCTAAACCAAACAGACTAAATGGCCTTTTGAGTGATTGTACTGCTTGCAACTTTTCTTTGAAATACTCATATAAAGTCAATATCATATCATGACCTGCATATGTTTCCTGGTTTGTCTGTGTTACCATTAGGACTTTGATTTTGGATGGGTTTATTGGTGCTGGTCTAGGTGTGCTGTTTCACGTGACATATTCTGAACTTTTTAACTCTTAGTTTGACTTTTAGTGTGTCACATATATATATATATATATATATATATATATATATATATATATATGCCCTTTCTACTAGGTCCAGATAGAATTACTGAATCAATTTTTAAAAAAATTTAAATTAAGGGTAAATTTTAAATAGTATAACTGCTGTATAATGTTGGTAATATTTTAAAAACTTTATTAAAGTAAAGTGAGAGTAGTAAATATATAAAAAGCTATGTTAATATGTTAAAATAGTAAAGCAAAGCTAAATATTATGATTTTTGTATGGTTGGGAAAACTGACCATAGTAAAATAATATAAAAGATTATGTGAAATAAGTGACATATTTATATTAACTAATAAATTAGTACTAACTGGCTGAGTAGCCAAAGAGTTATTGTATTTATAGACCTGAGTGAGCCTCATTATAGATAGTAAATTTGAGTATTAGATGCTTGTAGTAGTAAGGATGATTTATGTAAACCTTTATAGTGCAGTGAAGTTTTGATGATTTCTTTTGATGTAGTGTTATTCAATCAATTATCCTAGCTTTGAGAGCATATCTTTAATTTTACAATATTTCACCAGTCAATTATTTATTTAATTATTTATCTATTTTCATTTTCACTTCATATGCAAAACATAAACACCAACACATATATTTATTGTATACAATATATCTTTATTTATTTGATTTAAATTATATATATTGTGCCCTTTTGTATGGGTCTCCATAAATATGTCTATCAATCTATTTAAAAAATTTTAAATTTCAGATATATTTAGCTATATGATTTTAATTTTGTTTATAACAATCTTTTAAAAAGTGTAATTAAAGTAATTCATGAGTGTTTGATATGTGAAAATTGTGCTGATATTTGAGAGAGACATTTCAATAGGAATGGTAATAGTATATGGTTGGGAAAACTGGCCATAAGCAATACTGCATTAATAAATTTAATAAATAAATGTTTAAAGTTAAAGTTTTAAAAGACAAGTTAAAATTAAATGCATATATTTATTGTTGATAAAAATCAGTATTTAATAAATGAATATAAATATTTTAATTATTAGTAATACATAATAGAAGATTAATATTTGATTTTAATAATATCGAAGTATTATTTTAAAAATTGTTATAAGATATTATTTATTTTAAAAATATTTATTTTTAAAAAATGTATTGTTAGTTTATTTTTAGATTATTACAAGCGTTTGCAGCTTTGTTGTAAAAAAACAGATGTTAATTAAAATACGTACACACATGCTTGGGAGTTTTTTAGTAAAGTTGCAAAGCTATTTTAAAATTCTGTTATAAAATTTATAAATATTATTTTGGCTATCACGAGATAAAAGTAAAAATAATTAATGTGAAATATTAAATCTGATTTTTAAAATACTGCTTAAAAACATAACAAATAAAAATAGACTTAGTTTGTTTATAAAAATAATTTTATAAAAGTTAAACGTAAAAGTTAAGTAAGAAAGTATATTTTTAAAAAAATGTTTAATAGATCTAAATAAATGATGAATATTAATTTAAGAATTTAATAATGTGATAAATAATAAATATTAAATAAGTCATTATTTATTTTTAATTCTGTCTTGTTGGTGAAATATGTAAATAAGCTAGCAAGTCAATAGTTTAATTCACCAATCAAGTGGGAGTTTTCTTCCGGTATAAAACTAAGGTTCAATTGTTAGGAGGGGACTTGTGATTGAAATTCTAAAAGTAAAAGGTGCTATTAAAAATAGCTAAGTGATTATAGACGCTCTTAAAATCGTTTTAAAATTATAAGAGAGTAGTTTTTTTTTTAAAATAATTTATAGAAGTTACCGATAAACATGCAGTGTTAATTTATTGTAGTTCCCTATTGATCGTTTCCTTATTGAAGCTTAATTTACTATCAAATAATCATGAGGACATCATATAAGTATAAAATGTGTTGGAGACTTTATACTGAAAATTTAACAAACGCTGGATTGACTAGCAGAGTTATTAGATGCCTAACGGTAATACGTTGGACTTTGTATAAATTTAAGAGCTAATGTAATTAATTTTTATAAAATAGATATTTGAAAAAAATGAGAAATACTTCTTTATGAAGCAAGTATTTGTAAATTCTAAATTTAAATATATATCTTGGTAAAGATATAATATATAACAGTAATTGTATAAATATTTGCCTTGTTAATTCTTTATGGTGTAAAAGACTAAATTCTGACAATTTGAAAAGGCAAATAAATTGGAGATGTAATAAGTAAAGAAATACTTATAAGTCAAATTATGATATTATTAAAGTCTAAACGCTGGTCTTATAGAAGACTCTAAAAATAATCTTACCTAATATCTGTTACGGACTGCGCAAATCAATTACATGTGGATATCCAAGTAAAGTTAGAAAATAATTAAACAAGAACTTATAAATTATAAACTAATGCTAAAAAATAATAACTTTAAAATAATTTTCCTATGAAGAAGATAATATGGATCCTATAAACTATTTTAATTTTATTTTTGTTTTCTGATGGAACTGACTTTTATTTTTATTTATTTTTAAAAAAAAGAACGTTTTCATTTTTGTCATAAAAACTTTTAAAAAACACGTGATGTACCGGAAAAGGAAGTAGTGTTTGGTGAAAATTTGTGCCTAGGAAAAAGAACATTATAGCTGGAAAGAAGACACCGTTGGATGTGATGTAATATGTCTTATTTATTAACTAACATAAATATTTCATTAATTATTGATTTATTAAAGATAGGAAAGGTACATTTACATTTTTTTTTTAAAATAATAACTAAATACTAATATAACTTTTTATTGCATAAAGTTTATTTTATAATTATACAACACGTAATATTTTAAAGAATAATTGTTGAGTGTAAATGTGAAATTATTTTGTAAAACTGGAATACTGGAGGACATCGTGACGAACTGTACATTGAAGTATTATTTATGGTAAAAAATTGTGTAATAATAATAATAATTTGATGTATTTACTATGTTTTCTTTAGATCAACCAAATGTTATATGATTATTGAATGGATGTATTAATGTTTAAATGATATACACGCACAAGATTAATAATAGCAGTTTTTATTTTAATATGCATATTTTAAATTGATGACATAAATTTAGTACAACGTAATATGAAAACCTAGAAATAATTATATGATTCTTTCTTGAATAAATTTTAATGTTTCTGTTACAATATTAGAAATTAGATTTTATTAGAGTAAGTTATTTATTTTTTTTCTTTTAAAGTTAGTAAGAATTATATAAGGTCTATATCTTATTTTATTTTTATTAGATGAGTTACATTAATTTTACATAGAAATTTATATTTTTTAATTGAAGGCTTATTGTAAATAGATGATGAGGTATAGGAGAGTTTGGATCGTTATTATTTTTTGGTTTTAAAATTGGTCATTTGTTTTACTAAAATTAAATAAGGTTGAAATGACTTTTGTAGGTAGTAGTTTTATAAAGGAATAAGAATAACAAGTAAAAGTGTAATAATTAAAATGGCAAAGAATCATAGAATTTTGTTTAACATTATACTTTATAAAAGTTGAAATTGTTGAATAATTTTAAAATAGTATTTTTAAAAGTAATATAGTATTGATATTTTAATAAGAATTAGTATGAATTATATGGAATAAATAAAATAATAGTAATAATTGTTGTTATACACAAAGTTATATCATTTGATACATTAATTAATATTTGGGTCATACTGATAATAAATTAATACACTTATACATTATAATATAAATAACAGTAGGACTTATGTGAAATAGCATTTTTAATTATTAAAGTTTGTTTATTTACATACATGCTACATGAATGATATCTTACATAAAATCTTTTCTTATATTAATTGATAATAAGTAATGTTTATGTAAATTAAATCATAAACTTAATTGAATTTTATTAATAAAACTTTCGAAATGTATAAATTATCTACTATAGTTATGGAAATAATAACAGATAAAAATCTTGTATTATTATTTTTCTTATTTTTATTTTTTCTTTAGTTCATTTAAATGTAAATAGTAAATAAATTATTTGTTAAAGTTGATGTAAATAAATTTGTTAAGTTGTTTTAAAGATGTGTTGAATTCATTATTTTACACACAGTTTGACAACAGATAATTTGAATAAAATGATATTTGCACAATATAAATTTATTATTTTATTATTTGGAAGAAACAAGTATTTTCTTAATATAATTTATAGAAATTGATTGACATTAACATATGATATTACAATTCATAAAGTAATTATAATGCACAGTATAAGAGTATAATACTATTTATTGCCACAAATTATTAAATTATAAGATTTTGGTCTATTTTAAAATTAAGATACAAATGGAAATGAAAGAATTATATGATTTACTTATGTTCTTAATGATTAAAAGTATAACCCAATAGATAAGATTAAGATATACCCTAAAGGTTATTATTGTTAGTGATTATTATTAGAATAAGTTAGGTGTATTTAGGTTTGATATTAAATCCCTTATCATTCCTATCTACATGAATTATTATTACTTTAAGATAATTAGAAGAACCTGAGATCATTTTAATTATTTTTCTTAACAATAGATTGAGATTTATTTATCTATTATTATTAAAGATAGTTCATTTATAAAAGTCATAAGAATGTGTAGAGTTAGGAATGAGATAATGTAGAAGTAATAGTATTTTATGCATTGAGACAGTGTTTGGAAAGACATTGACTCAATGTAAATCTGATTACCAATTGTAACTTCACTTACAGTCTATGATTTTAGTAAATATTTATTTAATTAGTACATAATATAGAACTATATTAATTTTTGATAAGTTTGTAATAAATTGATAGTTATAATATTATAAAATATATTAAAGATAGTTGTAATATTTTAGGATAATAATTTGTTGAATAGTTATTTTAAATTATATTTATTGGAGTGGGGTTATATATATATATATATATATATATATATATATATATATATATATATATATATATATATATATATATATATATATATATATATATATATATTAAAAAGTTGAATATTTGGAAAACATAAATATTGGTTTGTGTTTATACTAATGTATATTTATTGAGTACAAACATGTCTTTGTTTATTTAATTGATACTTATTGCAAGTATATAATTTTTTTTATTTGATATATATATTTTAAAAAAATTTAAAATATAGATACTATTTAAAAATCAAACCATAATTTAGAAATAGAGTATGTGACATTTGTTTTATAAGCAATGACTTTGTATTTTATTTGGAAATGTATTAATATTTTATTCTAATGATTTTAGTGCCAGAGTCACTATGAAGTTTAATAAATTCATAATTTAATGGATAATAATTTTATATTTTAGTTATTTAATTTTAAAGTTGCTTATACAAGTCAATGTTGGTTGAGGTATTTAGAATACATAAGTTTATTTAATTAATATGTATATTGGATTCAATAAAATTCCCTTTCTTTCTAATATATATTTTGTTAGTTAGTCAAATTAACACTGAGAATAAATTATAATGATAGATCTTATTATTGCTTTGTATGATTTTGAATTATTTCATGTATAGCTAGTTGGAAGGGCAGAAAAACAATTTATCTAAATATAATTGGATAATGTTATTCATTACATTTTCATTCCTCAATGATTGGGGCTAATTTATTTCTTTTCGTATGTGAAGGGCTTATATTATATTTTATCCATAACATTGGGGATAAACAGTATTCATTACATTTAGCACACAATGTGTTATGCATGAATACTTAGATTAACTACATGTGTATAAATATAATCCATTACGTTTGCATCCAATGATTGGGACAATTTAATCTTTCTTCATTTAGATTATACTATCCATTACATTTGGCTTTCCAATGATTGGATCCATTTAAATTCTTAATACCATTCTTTATATGTATATTCCAATCCATTACTATATATATATATATATATATATATATATATATATATATATATATATATATATATATATATATTATTGTGATTAGATAGTGCAGATTTGGAGAGAAGAAACAAAGATCAATGAGTAAAAGGTGACAGCCATTGTGGAAAGTTATTGTTTTATTTGGTAGAAAGCCCTTGACATTCATCAGCTCTATCGATATTCTGTGTAGCCATGGCTTTGTAAATTATTTGTATGTCATGTTGTGTTCTCTTATTATTATGGTTGGATTTGAAGTGGTAATTAGTAATAAATTGATGTTCACAATTATGGTATTAATCTTATTGTATTGAGGAAGCATGTATATGAAAATTAAACACTGCCAAAATCTATGCAAATGCTCAAAAGCTGAATGCACAAATAAACAATGCAGAAAATGACTCAAACCTATGACAGCAACTAGATTCAGGAGAGCAAATCAAAAAGATATTGATGCACTTAGCCTGTGAAATGGAACAACTTAAAACCCCCATTGGTAATGTGAACTTAAAAAGAATTGCAAATGATTAATACTACTTTTAGCAATAGGATTCCACCAAAAATTGTTTAACACTTTAAAAATAATTATTGAAAAAATCATTTGTAATATCAACAGCAGACAAAAACCTGATACTATATAAATTCCCTAGAGAATTACTATATGAGGGCAATAACAACAACAATAATATGGAACACACTATTAAGCATTGGAGATCATCCTAACTCGATATATCTAGCAAAATAATTCTTTGATGAATATCAAAGAGACAGATTCCAAGCACTAATCAAAATTCTAGCAAATTATGCTTTGATAACTGTAGATAAAAACTTACAAAACTATGCCAAATGCATCATCATCATCATAATCATCATCATCATCATCATTTTTATTATTATTATTACTATTATTATTACTATTATTATTATTATTATTATTATTATTATTATTATTATTATTAAAAAAGAAGTTAAATATTTAATCATAAATTAAAGTTATATCACTTGTTTGACTTAAAAAACTGTTATTCTTTAGTTTTTTAATCACTTATCAGTGCAAGAGGTCATTATGCCATTGGGCATTACATTAATAATTTCTCTGGGAATAACCTGCTTGCACAAAGGCTAATAAGTAACTATATTGTCTCACATTAGTAAATTTAGACATGATACCTTAATTATCTGTGGTTAGTTGTGGGAAAATATAAAGCAGATTCAATAAAATATTCTTTTTCTTTCTATTTTATATTTAACATGTAAATCATGTCTTACAAGTTATTTTGTATGAATCCCAGAGAGTAGGTTATTTTAAACATTGAAAGAGAAAGTAAGGTTAAACCTCTTCATTTTTATCTGTCTTGAATCTGATTTATGTTATTATAAGATGTACTTCAAAAAGCTAGCTCATTATTTATTAACTTTAGGGCATAAATGTGTACCATTATATTTTAAATCCCAAATCTATGGGGTGTAAAATAGCCTTCAGTGAATAAGGCATATTTTTGCACATACACTATATAACATTACAATATATATTGTAGCCTTTTGGTTTATACCATCTATAAACCAAATGTAATAAAATGAAGTAATTGTGAATTTTTTTTTTTTTTGAGGTAAGAAAAGTTAAGTTTTATTTGAGAAGGTAATGGCTATATAGCTCACAAGCAACACATATAGAGACAGTTTGTGTTTGTATGGAATATCTATTACTAAAGAGTTGATGAGAATTAAGATTGAATTGATTGTCAGTAGCTTTAGTTAACAGTTTCTTTTTGGAGAATAAGTTGAAAGTTATAGGAAATTATAATGAATATTTATGTTTATGATTACCATAAATTATAATTGATTTTATGCTTGTAATTATAAGAAATTATGATGGACATTTGCGTTCATATAACCTGAATAATCAGATTTCTGTTTCATGTTCTGCACATGTATGTGTGTGTGATACAGATATATGAGTTTGATTTTTTTTTCTTATCTTTATAGAAACTGACATAATCTTTTTTTATATTATTAAAAATGTAAATCTAAATAAAAAAATATTTAGATCAAATGAATGTAACCTTTGTTTGACCAAAAAGTGTTGGTAAGCTTATGTTTTTAATTATATCTTCTTTGACTAATTTTCATAAATTGGTCACCAATGTGTTAATTAAAGAGATCTGGTTTTAGATTAGACAAAGTTGTTAAAAAGTAACACTTAAGGAAGATTCATTGTTCATTCTGAGTGGAGATTTTTTTTAATTAGACTTGAAGAGGAACCACTGGGGGAGATTAACATATGTTTTCTTTTCTCTCTTTTACCCTATAAAATGGAGAAAAGTGAATAGGAGAGGAACTTTTGATGATTGAGAACTGGGGCTAACTAACTTAAATTAATATCTCTGAAGGTGTTTTCCAGGTTTTTTTTTAAATTTCTTTCTCAGAATGTAATAATGTATTCAAGTTTTATAGAATACCAAAATATGAATTTCTAATTCATCTATAAGTGGTGCAGGTTTCATTTCCTCAAGTTAATTATGAATGAATCCACTTTTAATAAGACATTATATACTAAATGCTACAACTTATCCATTCTGCTTATTAAAAATTCATTGAATAAGAGAACTGTCAAATTTTTGTATGCAATTAAAAGACCAATTTATACCATAATAATTATTTGGCTGTTTAAAATTCCTTTAAAGAAACTGCAGCAAACTTCTGTAAAATGTTTAAAAAGTTATTTCATGTTTAGTAATCAGAAAGTGCTTGTTGACTATAATTTGAACCTTTAAATGGAAAAGAAGAAGAAAAGAAACCAAGAAATGCAAATCTAGGAAGAAAGTCATCAAATGGAAGGTAATCAACAGAACTCTTTTAAAATTTATTAATTCTCCTGTAGCTACACTATTGATTTAGAATAGCTATCTATGTTTTTATCTATCTTGATTCAAATGACTGCCTGTGCGTGTTTATACACATTTAATTAAAATAACTGTCTGATGTGCAATTATATATCTATCTCAAATAAAATGAACTGAATATATTAATTGATTGATGGACAGTTGAAGGAAAATACATTCAAAAGAGACTATCTGTAATGTTGATATTTATTCTTTATTTTATTTCATTTATATAACATAATCATGTGTTTTCTTTTATATTTCATTTTGTTTATATACTATGTCACACTCTAATCACTAGATTATTTAATTTAATATTTTGTTTATGTTTAAAATGTTTGAAGGAAAGAGAAAAAAATGATTTTGATACCATTTAAGTATAGATGATCATGCAAATTTAAATTTAAAAGTAAAGAGAGAAATGATATAAATATTTTTTTTTATTGTTCTTAACAAAATTTTAATTTGTGCTCAATAGTAAATATGAAGAGTGAGGGGATGGTCTAAAACCCATAATTATGCTATAGGGGTTGTTGATCTGTTATTAATATAAATGTTAGGTATGTTGTTGGCTTGACTGTTTAAAATTGAAATAATTCATATATGTTTTGATTCAGGATTTGGTTAGTCTTTGTCATTTATCTAGGCTGTAATTGATGTATATATGGACATATATAAAGCTATAAATGCTTTCATTACTAACATAAAGTTATCCTACAACCCAATAGATGGGGAATGGCTGTCTTGTGATTTATTTACCATAGCAGTCGGAGATGACTGAGTTTCACTCCATTTATTTGTTCAGATAGGGAATTATTAATAAACTTACTGTTTAAGTGTAAGAAATGTTTTGCATGCCAATATAGAGAATAGGTGTCTAAGAAGAGCTCTTTACATGATTCTGGATCTTAAGAAAGGATCTCTCTCTCTCTCTCTCTGGCTCAAGCAAATAGTTTAAGTTTGAAGTTGATGTTGTTGTTTTTTTATTTCCTTTACCAAGATGTGGCTGTGTTCACATTATAGATACTGCATGGTAATGTGTGATATGAAGAGAGTTTTTCTTATGTGGGACAGAATAAAAGTGTCCTGAAAGGATAATGATTCAATCAGATGTATATGTATGATGAAGAATGACAAAGATTTTAATTATTAAACTAACTGATCTGTGTTGATTTTTTTGAATGATGGTATAATTGAGGTCATCAAGCTGAACAGACATATTAAGATATACAGTCAAAAACGTAACAGATCTGACAAGCATAAATGTAAAAGTGTGGGTTTTGAATTTAAACCCTTTTGCAAAATCAGTAGGGGATTTTTGTGGCATATCATCCTTCTTCAGTGGAAATGTGAAAATTATTGCTTGATAAAATGGTTTAGAAATTTAAGATTATTTCACATTGCTAGTTAGAGTAATTGAAATGAATATATTATTTTGAAATAGTCCAATGGACAATGTTTACAATAAAAAAGGGGGAAGTAGAAATTTATAGGTTTTCTTCTCTTTCAAGATAAGTTTTCTTAATGCTAAAAATATACGGAATTCTGTTTCCAGTGTTTGTCTTTATTATTATTATTATTATTATTAATTATTAATTTGATAAATAAATGGGTCAAAACAATAAATAAGTCATCTAGAAAAGTAGTTACTTTAATTATATATTCGAACTGTATTCTTTAATGGATCGGGAGCATAGATTTGTGTAACAATATTATATTTGAGTGTGTTTTGAGTTTATTTTTTTTATTTTGCCTTTATTGTTAATGTAATAAAAGTTTACTATTGTTATAAGATTACATTGTGTTTTGTGTTTTGATGTCTCAAATATCTCCAGAATCTATATATCCAGCACCTATAGTTAAAGTAATATTAGTTCATATTTAAATTTAATTATTTATTTCATAATGATAATTTATTTCCAAGATCGATTTGCTGTAGTCATTATCATATTGTTTCCATATTCGATTCACATAGTTAATTTTATATTTATACTTTGTTTCCATGGTTGATTTACAGTATTAATTTTATCTTGATTATTTCTATATTCGATTAATATAAATCATTTTTTTAAGTCACCCTTACAAAATTCATTTTCACATAATTTATTTTCATAATTAATTTGCATAATCTGATTTTATGATTTATTTCCATTCTTTACTTTCATGAGTAAATTTTGATTGATTTATCTGATTAATGTCCATGGTTTACTTCCATAGTTTACTTTCGCAATTCACATTAAAAATGTAAGGAAATTAAGTAAGACTAATAAAAAATAGCAAATATTTGAAAAAAATTGGTACAAGACAAACTTTTTTTACTTTTTTTTTTTATTAATTACAGTATTTAATGTGACATTTTCCATACATATTTTAATCATTATCACTATTTTCGAATGTGCAGTTCATTTGTAAACTGGTAAGAAATTAGATTTGTTGATGTGATGTGATGTAGCTTGGTCTTGAATGAAGTCAAGAATCTCTTAGCAATTATGCCCAGGGAAACTTGTTAGCCACTTTATTTTCCATTCACCACTCTAATTTTTATCATATTCTCCTCCAACCCATTTACACAACTAGTGCCAATATTTCAGTCTTGTGCTGTGTTAATGATTTTCTGTTAACAACTGATTTTTACTACTGAAATAAATTTTAAATATTCACATTTTGTTTCTATATTAAAAAATGAGGATGCAATCAAAACAAAAAGATTATACATTATCATGAAAAATATTATTTTCAGTTTATATAATTAATAAAATCTTCATTATTTATTTTAAAAATTTACATGATTTATTTCTGTTATGCCTAACAAAATACATTTTAAAAGTTTATAATTTTTGAATATTTATTGTCATATTTGTATATGTAAGTATAAATCTATTATTATTATTTACTCATTAGTATAAGTATGTTATTTATTCTAAATATAGCTTCAGGCCATATTCACTTTAGCTGCTAATATAACGTTATATTTTTGGAAAAAAAAAGTATTTCAAGTCAAAATAAGTTATTAATAATTTAAATTTCTTGATATGTAATAAATATAGTGAAATATAAAAAATATTAAAAAGAAACATCAATCACATAACTTCAAAATCGCATTAAAATAATCCGCATAAAATGAGACCCAGGTATATATATATATAATTTTTATTTCCAAGTGAATTCAAACAACGCTCTTGTTGTTTATTCAAGCATATGGTTCTGCTTGGGGTTATCAATTTTAAGTAATGGTTATTTTGTGGTTACTTCTTAAAAGAATTCATGAAAATACTTAATTTCACACATATGCATTCATATATACATATAGACTGATTGCCAAATTTTAATTCTATTACAAAAAATAATATGATAAAAAAACTAGCTATAAATAAAATAAATTAAAAAATGAAATTCAACTATAATGAAAATTAGTGTTCTGATATGTATCTTAATAAAAGCCTTGCTTTTAAATGTTATTTATATTTCTGACTATATTATATTAAGATCATAATAACAAATATGTTTTAGATATTTGTAAGGCTAAATATATTTGCAATAATTTCTAAAAGATGGGTAATGAAGAAAAAAATAATTCTTATTAAATTGTCAATCATCAGACGTTGAAATAATTTTTTATCATTTTTTGTTCTTTAGTTAAAAATTGTTAAATGCTCATATATTAGTCCATATTGGATGATAAGTTAAATGGGCTATTTTTACCTATATATAAACATATGTCATAACATAAAAAAGAGTACCCTAATAGCATAAAATTATAATAGAAGGTAAAGATTAACTGTGAATAATGTTATTTAAGGTACAAAATTCAAATGTAATTATTATAACCTCTATGCATTATTCTTTATTTAATAATATATTTTTTTACATTTAAATGAAAGTCATAAATGTAAGAATAATTGTAAATTTACCTGTATATTCATTAATAATTTAAATAATTTACTGAATCTTTTAAATTATCTTTAGTAGTTTACTAACATATATAATTAAAAATATATATTTGTTTTCACTTTTAATAAAAATTAAGAAAAATGCATAATTTTGTATATTACAATAATTTATAAGAGTGGAAAATACATAATTATAATAGAAATTATTATATATTTAATCTACTTTTTATATTAATTATCCTATATTGCATCATTCCTGATTATATCACATCACATAATCAAAATATATAATCGGCCATTTAAAAACACTTTTATCATATATATATATATATATATATATATATATATATATATATATATATATATATATATATATATATATATATATATATATATATATATATATATATATATTAAAAAGAAAGTAAGAGAAAATTTTTTTTATCAATCTTTAAGTAAAAAATTACTTTCCGAGAGTGACTCTTCAGTTTTGCATTATTTTATTCAATTTTGGGCAAATAAAAAAAGGTAATAAAAAAAAATAAATAATCAAAATAAAACATTGTTTCCTGAGTCATAAAGCTAAAAAAGTAATTTAATAAAAAGTCTTTCCAAACACTTTGTATATTTAAGAGAAATTTCATTACTTATAATTTCAAATAAAAAAGTATTTTCAATATTGAAATTCAACATTTAATTATAGAAAAAACCCCCACTAAAAATAAAAATGTTGATAACAATAAATATTTAAATTTGATGTCCGTTAATGTTCAGTTAATTAAAGTTCTCATAAATTAGTAACATCTTAAAATAAAATCTAAAATAAATATGATGTAATTATTAACAAACAAATATTTAATTATTTTAAAAAAAAATAATGTCAAAAAATTAAGAATAAATCATTGTCAATATAGATGTGCAAATACAGATGTTTTCTTTTCTGGTTACACAGAATGATTACTGTTCTCCCATTACCATTAGCTTCTGGTATCTAGCTTTTTAAATTAAATTGTAAATATTATCTATAATACGATTTAAAATCACTCATACCTATTTTAATTATATTTTGAAGCTGATTAAAACATATTTTTTTCATTAAGATAAATCAATGTTATTATGTACACTATTGTCAAATTTATAGTAAAATAAATTAAAATGTTTATAATGATAATATGAAACAAAGTTTAAAATATAATTCTGAAATATAAAATATAAACCCTATTAATCAAATGTGAAACTATGACCAATTACAAAGATATTAATTGATATTGTTTTTAGGTTGAAAAATCTTCATGCTTAAGAACACTTTTAATTTGTATAGAAAAAATGTTATTATATATCTACACATTTTAATTAATTTTTTCAATTTATTAATGTAATATAAATGTCATATTCATATTTAAGCAGAACTAAATTTTATACATAACGTCTATTAGTTATTTAATTAAAAAAAACTTAAAGGCAGTTAATCAGACATTTAAATGAGATTTGAAGTGGACCTCATTACATTTCAAAAATATTTTCATTGAAGAGTTTTGAAGAAAAAGTTTTAATTAAAACAAAACTACTGTTTTTCTTTAATTAAATTACTCTGCTACTGCTGAAATTAGTTCTAGATGATCATATGTTTATTTTAATAATTATTTTAATATCAGAAATTCCAGAAAGTTTCTTAATCTGCTTTACAAATGAATTATTATTTAGCAAATATGTAAATATAAATTTTATAAATATACATTTTAGATAAACAAACATCAAGCAACAATATTTTATTAGTTTTAGATAACTTTGCAAGACTTAATGTACATTAATTTAGCATATTAATATTTACAATTACAATGTAAATTTAAAAAGATTTTTATACTAGTAAAAAAACTTGCAGCAACAGTGGTTAACATTTTTATCTTGTATGCACATGGATATTTTAAGATTAAACATATGTGACTCATCCCACGAATAGCTGACCAATCTAGAAATATTATCACCAATTTACTGGTTGACATGGATCATAAAAATGTAAATAAGAAGTACTAAATATTTTCATCACTTGAAAATTCTTTGAAAATAATGATTTTGTTTTAATTGTTTCTCTTAGAAAGGTGCTGAAGGCCGTCTATTTTTGTACTACTAAATTAAACCAACATATATATGCACATAACTTATTTATTCTTTTAATTTGAACTATACCCTCTAGCAAATATTTAGTAAATAATATAAAATATTAGGAATACAACTTAATTAATAAATCACAGCTTTCTATCAGCATAATTTTGTAGTATACAAACATATAAATCCATGCTATTAATAATTGAAAAACTAAATGTTTTATAATGTGAATTCAATTTCTACTTGTGAAATTACTATGCATGATAAATATAAATATTAAGAGTTATGAGATTATGAATATCAGTGCCAATAAAATATATCAAGATAATATAAAAAATAACCATAATGTATATTAATGATCATTTAGAAATTTATTAAAAGAAAATGATTAATACAATAAGTGGATGCTAAATATATCCATTATAAATTAAAATTGTGTCAGCCACTTGATAGTTCTATTTATATGCAAAAGCACAGAAAGAGGCCATTTAATACACTGCAGCCGATGGTCACAGATGACAGCATTAATTTCTTTGCTATAAAGCACAATCAAGATGCCATTTAGTGGTGGCTGGCCTCTTTTATTGTTATGCAATTTATCCCATTGTTCACAGTTCTATGTTCACTACAGTATTGTCTAAGAGTGTTGGGACTTCAGCCTGCCACAACTCTTTAAATGTACATGTCAAAGGAATTAGCTTACACATAATTTGCCTACTATTAACTCTTAACAATTATCCACATGTTGCCGTACTTCCCTACTCAATGTAGAACCTTCAAATTAGTTTGGAAAGGAAAGGTCCAAGCAAGTTTTCAAAAAGCTCACACGTATATTCACCTTTTCGCAAAAACACATCTGTGACAAATAAAATGGCTGACAGGTCCAAATCAGAACAACTTCCATCCACAAAAGCTGGCCTGCATGGTGGGAATTTATTCATTCTACTGGAATATAATCTTTGCAATAAAGGTAGCTCAATTGATAAAGTTTTAATTCTTGCAGATGTGAAAAAGGAATGCCCTCTTGCCTACATTGTAGGACTAACATTTGACCTTATGGGCTGACTTGCAGTTCAAATGGGTTTTGAAATTTGTTGGTAGTGTCAAATTGGTCTTCACTAAATTACAGTAATTGATGATGGAAATTGGAATGAACTACGTTAAACCTTCAGACAAAAAAAAATAAAAAAGAAGAATGTATGAGTGTGAAAAGTCTCATAGTTCTATCCAATGATATCAAAACTAATTGTACAAACTCTGAATACATTGATTAATTAATATTGAAATATCCAACCAAAAAGGCATAGTAAAACAAAGCCGATTGAGTTGGAAATTATTAATCATTCTTAATAGGTGTGCCATTAAAATCCATATACATATTATCTTTCAAAGATAACAATAGTAAAACTCAATCAATACAAAAAATTAATAAGTAATTATTTTTTCTTAACCTTTTCAAAAATGACTAGGCAAGTAAAGGACAATTCAGTAGTTAAAGCATTATCAGCATTATTTTTGGACACCACAATGAAGTTGTAAAGTTTGCAGGGAAAGGGCGAAAGGAAGATTTTGCCACATTGGCAATTCTACTAGAATAGAATATTTTTGCAATAACATATGTTTCTATGAAATTATTCTAGTAAATATTATTAAGGAAATTAATGAATTATATTAACCCGTCTGATTTCTTATTTTTTCCCAAAGAAAGAAGTGGACCTGGTAACATTATATGTATGTGTTTTTGCTTGGCATCAAATCCATCAAGTGGCTGACAAGATAGAATAGAAAAGTACCAATTTTTATTATATATAATATCAAATAAAATAAATATACTCATAAAAACATTCTAAATTAAATACTAAAAAAATCTGTATGCACATATAAAATACAAATATAAAAATATGTTTGTATTTTACATAAGAAAATCAAATATATATATATACATATTTTGCGGGTTCATCCATGTTAAAAACTTTTAATATTAATATACTGACGTTTCGACTTGGTCACACAAGCCATCCACAGAGATGGCTTGTGTGACCAAGTCGAAACATCAGTATATTAAACGTGTTTAATATGGATGAACCTGCAAAATATGTATTTTATATATTTAACCCGTGCAAATCTTCGTTTTAACACACACACACACACACACACATATATATATATATATATATATATAACTACAACCATTAAATGTCTGTATTTTTAAATCATATAATAATAATTCAAACAAATATATTTAATACAGTATTCAAAATTAAATAATATATTCTTTATCTGAAGTACTTTCAATTGTTTCACTGAAAATCTTTATCAACTGTTAATACAAACATTTGTATTAACAGTTGATAAAGATTGTCAGTGAAACAATTTAAAGTACTTCTGGTAAATAATATACTATTTAATTTTGAATACTGTATTAAATATATTTGTTTGAATTATATATATATATATATATATATAATATCAAATAAATAGGTATATATAAACTATAGACCTATATATATATATATATATATATAAGGTCTGAGTTTAAATACCTTCTACATTACATTAAGTTCAGTATAGATAATAAAATTGTATTTAAATATGTATAATATTATTTCCAGGAGTGTAGTAAAATATAATATAACTAAATAGCTTATGTTTCAGTACAATAACAAATATTTTCCTCAGACTTTCTTTTTCAAATGATAAAAATGTGTGTGATGAGATCTAAAATCATTGTTCTTTTTTTTTTTTTTGTTATTTTCTCCTCATTTTTAATTCTATTGTTGAGAAGTTTAAAAAAAAATCCTCCAATAGTTTTTTTCACATATTGCTAAATTTCTTTAATTCACATTTTTTACTTATACTCATAGGTTTTTTAAAAATCTCCATAGCTTCCCTTAGCTGTCTGTGGTCATATTGTGGGGTTTTAAGCTATTAATTTAATACACTCTGACATTTTGACTTGATCACTCTATTCCCCAACTGGGAAATGAAAATAATATAATTATAGAGGTACTGCAAACAGTGTTAATAAAAATGGTTGTAGAGCCACTGGAAACTCCACAATTAAAAGTAAATGAATAAAATTGAAAAAAAAACCTGAAAAATAGGAGGAAGTTTACATGTGTCATTACATTTGTTGATATGATTTTGTTATTTTAGTATCTCAATAGCTTTTCTGATCTTAAATTGGTGTAGGTTTTGAGATCTAGATAGGATACTGATCTTATAAAAGTCAACACTGGGAACAGAATCGATAGCAAGAATCAAGGTTGCTGTTGTTGATAAATGTTGTTTCAATGTATGATGATGTTCAGCCACTCTACCATTGGTGCGATGATTGATCATACCTACATAAAAAGACTTACAAATACCATGTGAAATTTCATAAATCTCTTTATATATATATATATATATATATATATATATAAAGAGATTTATGAATTCATCATTTATCTATGAATATATATAAATATATATATATATATATATATATATTATTTTTAATATTCTCACAGATAAATGATGAATTCATAGTTTTATTCCTGGGAATTTCCATGTAATAAAAACTAGTAGCTAAATAGCTAAATTTTAGTACAATAACAAGTACTTTCATCACAGTATCATTTTCCTCAAATAATAAGAATGGTTATCATGAGATTTAACATTAGTATTTTTTGCTTTGTTATTTTCATCTCATTCTCAAATTCTAGAGATTAAGAAGTTTTAAAAAATACTTTATACTCCTATAGTTTTTTTAAATATGGTTAATTGTTTTAATTCATTCTTTTTATTTATGGTTTTAGGTCTTTTACAAATCTATATAGCTTCACTTAGCAGCTTTTGATCATATTGTTCATTTCCCCCCCCCCCCCCAGAAAATATGTTTTATTAAAATCGATGTCATGGTTGGTTAATTTAATGTGTGAATAAATGACAGATAAATTAGAATTTTCTCTAACTGTCAAAGTGTTTTATTTTTTCTTATGGTTTTTTTTTTTACAATTGGTTTATCCAAAATAAAATTTGAGAATGATGTGAAAATAACAAAGAATAAAATAACAATTTGAAATCTCACAACATATAATCTTATTATTTGAGAAATAAGAAGCTCTGAGGAAAGTACTTCATATTGTCAACTACTATCTATTATATTTTTATTAGCTCCTGGAAATAATATATGTATATAAATATATGTTTATGAATATTTTCATGTATTTCAGATATAAAATACATATTTTTGCAGGTGTATTTGTGTAAGATTTTAATTATAAATCTTCCATCAATGAATCCACAAATATGTATTTTAGATATAGATAACATCAACAAAAGATCTATAATTGGTTAATTAAAAAAATTGTTTAGCCTCAGAGAGTGTCAATTAGTAGTACTTTAAATTTACTTAACATAAAGATTTAAAGATGATCCTTGTCCACATAGATATTATATCCACATTTTTATTCTTTATTATAATAAAAATCCACAGATGTATTTAATGCAACATATATAACTCTCTGGAGAAATTAAAAATGTTTGCATAATGTCAAGAAATATCCTACTCTTTAACATTCTCACACCTATAAAATAGTTTTCTGGATTAAATACATTAGTTATCAGAGATTATCAGTTAATAGTAATTGATAATTTCTTGGATACATCAAGGGTTTAAAGTTATCTCTATTTACATCGACATTATCTACTCATTTATATATATATATATATATATATATATATATATATATATATATATATATATATATATAAACATCACATGATCACTATCTCATACTAGCACCTAATTGTTATTAAACAATTCAAAACAAAGCAAAACTCTCCATATATATATATATATATATATATATATATATATATATATATATATATATATATATATATATATATATCTGTTAAGAATCTGCTTAACAACAGATAAATACATAATATGTCATTCCATTGATTTCCAAGATACATATTTTTTTTAATTTGCTACTGTTTTTTATATTTTTATTGTAAAATCTTAGTAGTAAGGATAGTTAAAAGTACTAAAATTTTAATCCAGAATTAAAAGAAAAACAGTTGTTCTAATCATAAGTCTTAAGGTACTTCTTATACATATATTAAAATTAAAATAATGATTCTCAAACTCTGGATAATTTGGAAAGCTTTTGCTGTTGAATTTGCATCTGTCATTTAAAGTTATTCTCAATAAAATTTTTTTTAAAAAAAGAAATCTATTTTTTATTATTGACTAAATTAAAATATAGTGGCAGGCAGTAGTATTTTAAAGAAAATGCGTAGTGAAACACATGTGTTTTTTTAAATATGTATACTTAAAAAAGACTCGTGTTTTGATATTACTTATCACGGAAGTAATATTTACTCTTTTTAGCTTTTTGTAAGATAATTGCATTCCTAAATTTAAATCCTTTAAAGAAGCTTTTAAGCATTTCCCATAAGCTTATTCTTAACAGCAGCTAAAAATTCTCAAGATCATGTCAATGATGCAAAAATAAATTTATATTGAGAAAGTATAACATCAGAAACAAAATTTGAAGCTCAATTGGATTTATTGAAATATATCTAAAAGTCTACCTTTATATTTAAATGCTGCATTCTTTTAATTGAAAAAAAATGCTTATACATATATATGTTAATAGAAAATATTTTTACCGTTTATAGACATAAATTATATAAATTTAGATTCATCCTTGTATGATTTTTATTATAAATATATCAGCGTTTCGGATTGATTTCAGAAGACATCAGTTGTATGATATAAAAATATGATGAAAATGATTAGCATAAAAACGATTTACTCGCTGACGAAGAAGCTTCCAAATAAACAAAACAAAACTATTAAATGGGCCAAGCGCTTTCGAGGTTTGCCCATTTAATAGTTTTGTTTTGTTTATTTGGAAGCTTCTTCGTCAGTGAGTAAATCGTTTTTATGCTATTACGTTTTTAGGAGAAGTATATTAAATCGTTTTACAGATGAAAATGATTGTAGAGACGCCGTATGATCAGAGAAGCCTCTGACTTACTTAAAAGACCAATTTGTATGAACAAACGTGATGATATATGCAAACACACTCTATTTGGAATACTATTTTAGAAAAAACATGAATCTGAATAGTTTGTAACTTTTATTTTTTTCAACTTTATATACCTGTTTTTTTTTATTGGTGGGACATTAACATTGTTATAAGTCAATATTTACATCATCTTTACGAATATTTTTATAGTATTCTATTCATCATCCAGTTAATTGTTTATATAATCAAGTCAAAATGTCTATATATTAATAATAAAAATCATACACAGATGAACTCGAAAAATATATCATTTATATACATTAAGCACTATCAACATTCGGCTACCATATTGTAATTAAAATACCATTTCTTTGTAATAAACATAATTTTATTTTATTTTAAATACGTATTTATTAAAATTGTTTACAATAAAACCATTCAGAAGATTTTCAAATGATTTTCCACTGATCTTCATCTGGTTTCTTATGTAATGGACTCAGTGTATAAAAAAATCGCTTTGAGATTAGAGAAACTTTTAAATAATTTATAGATAATGGATTATTTTTAGTTGAAACAGTAAAAAAATAGTCAGTTTATTGACACTGTTCTACAAGCTATATAGAACTCTAAACAAATTTAGAAAATAATATATTATTAAGATAAACTTAGTGTTTTTGATATTTTCTCCTTATAAGAAATATTGATATAAGTATATATAGATTAATAATAATAATAATAATAATAATAATAATAATAATAATAATAATAATAATAATAATAATAATAATAATAATAATAATAATAATAATAATAATAATAATGATGATGATGATGATGATGATGATGATGATGATAAATAAATAAATAAATAAATAAATGAGAAAAAGTACATTTATTAATAAACTAAAGTTATCAGACCATTAATAAAAAAATAAACATATAGTTAGATGTTCAATAAATGATACGATGTTTAAATATCCAGGTAGCAAATTGAATACTACAGTGCCAATCATTTAATCTTTTTTGTAAAAAAAAAAAAAAACATGTGAATTCTCATTCTAATAATGATATAAACTATACTGCTTACACAATATTTGTAGTACATGTTTGCATTGAAGTTTAAACATGCTTTTTTTATAAAATTATAGAAAATTTTATTCTGAAATTTAGATACAACTCATATGATCAAATTATTGATGGGATACATTAAATGGTATTTAAAAAAGGAAAAGTTCAATGATGAAACATCCTGTGCTGCACAATATAAAAGAAATATTTGATCATAGGAGCCAAAAAAAGAGCCAGAATTTGATATCTTGGAGATCAGTGACTAAGCTTGCATGACTCAAAATGTATAAAGATAACACCAAAATTAGGTTCATAGAAAAAATACACAGACTTACATAAATAAATCAGACCCTTTGACATGAATTCCAAGGTCATAATGTCAAGGGTCTGAGGAATAAGTTTGAGGAGGAAAGTAAAAAAATAATCAATCCCAAAGGAATGCACCCCAGCCAGTCAGTCATTGGTTCCCAAATAGATTTCCATCTAGCTATTCAATGCAGTATCACTAGGGGGCATAAAAATCAGCTTCCATGCCTTCAAAGACATAGGTAGAACAGATTATGGTTCCTTTTCCAAATTTTTTAAATTTTATCAATAAATAAATCAAGTGGACATTCAGAGCTCGATTGAAGGTGAGCCAGCAACAGTTGAACCATAGAAAAATTAATATGAATGTTGAGGAATGTTTCTCTGAGATGGATCCACATAGCATGTTGTCAATGAGAGTAGATAATGTAGGCCTTTTGTATTTTAGCATGGAGGCTATAAGGACTTTGTAAGGTTGAAGGGAAAGGTAGTGGCAGAGGAGATGTAGAGAAGATTCTTCCTCTCTGAGGCATAGGGAGCAAGTGGAATCAATACTTGTGAAACCTTGGCAATGTACAAAAAATGTTTAGTAGGCAAGGCATTCAGGTTAATTTTAAACAGGAAGTCAAAGAATTTGTGCTCAAGAAACTATCATTTAAATTTCTAGATTAGCAGATGGTTGTTAAACCGAAGAAAGGTTGATCTTGCAGAAACATCAGGGTATAATATGTAATAAGCTTCCAAGAGACAGTTCAAACATGCTTTTTATCATTTTAAAAAGCCATTTTCTCACTTTTCGTATTTAAATTTACAATGTCAATCATCACAAAGTATTGAGAAAAAAGACATTATTTTAAACTCTTGCTGCATTATAGCATAGAAATGTAACAAAAAAGACTACCTTAGATATTTTCCAAAATTAAATTTATTTTTGAGACCGAGTCATCACATTTTACCATAGAGTTATACAAAAACTATTTTAAAATTTACTACAATGTTTAATTTTGTATTTTTTTCAATTTTTGTAGTAAATCATAAGACTTGATATTATAATGTCAATCTTTTTTACCATATAATTATATTAATCATGATACTTTACTTTTCAATTGTGTTAGTCACAGCTTCAGTTTATTTGCCTCATTGTATTCTATATTTTACTTGAGTGAGGTATTATTTCTTATTTAATGTTGTAAATCAAAATATATGATTTTGGATTATACATAATTGTTTTCCTTGACATTTATCTAGAATATTTGTCTTAATTCTTATTTTATGATCTACCCCAGAAGTATTTAATCTTTTGGCATCTAAAAAGTCACATTGGAATAAAAACAGCTAGTTGTCTTGTGCCACAAAGTAAATACCCAAACATTATTGAAAGCTAATAAGTAAAAAAAAATGTCCATGAATAATTTTTGTGATACCTGAACTATAGATAAGAAAAAAAATTCCCATATAATAATTACTAATTAGTTAATAATCCATGTAGAAAGTCTTTGAAAATTATCACGAAGATACAAAGTTTGTGATCAGTAATGTAAAAAATTTACATTTCTATTCATCATTGATATTTTTAGGTAAAAGTAAAAGAAAAAAACAACAACAACATAAAGTTAGTGGAATATTTGACACAGTATTTGAAAACTAATATATCAATATCGGCTTTGATGAAAATAGTTACAATTCTCTGTGAGTTTTCAAGATACTCATTGTATATTTTGTTCTAATTTTACTAATAATATGTTTCATTCTTGAAAATAGTTGGTCATAAATAAAGGTGCTTCTAAAAAGTGATGACATGAGTATGTTATGTTTGTAAAGCAAGAGATATTTGCCTCTAGGATGATAAGATGTATAAAAGTCCAATAAAGAAACAGAGACATTTTTTTTTTATATATTGAATTTTTTCCCAGAAAACTTGAAATTTGTTTTTAAATTATTGTTTCAAATCTAAAAGAAAGTTTGCATACTTTTTGTTATTCACATAACTTTGTTTAGCTATCATGCAAAACTGCATAACATTTTGTCTTAATTTGAACTTACCATAGTTTCAGTTTTATTAAGAAATACTGTGATGCTTTGAAGTACTGCATTGTTAAATTGTTTTTCACCTTGAAAGACATATGATTACCTCATCTAAATGGGTGGGTAAACCCAATAAAATACTAAATCTGTCAGTTTTTATCATTATATTTTTGCCTGATTTTGTTTTTTGATAATATAATGAACTTCATAACCTGCAAAGAATCATAAAAATCTTGTAAAAATTTGGCTTCTACTTAGCTAGCTTACTTTGGAAAAAGTAAATGATATCACCATAGTCAGCATCAGTTCATTTAAGGAATTTCTGAATTGGTGATAATTCTCTCTCTTTATTCTTATAAAATTTTTTAGGCTTGATGATTTGCATGTTAATATTCATTATTAAAGATTTTGTGCATACATTTCTTGATATACCATGCAATGTTAATTCATCAAACATGAATCATGGATAGCAATTACATTATGTTCTATTAATTTTGAAAATGCATTTTACATATCAAATCTTGGATATCAACTGCAATGATACCATATAGATTGACAATGGATAAAAAGAAAATAATTATAAAATATATTTTACAGTTTTGTAAAAATATTTTCATTTACTATTTTTTTAAAGGTCTAAAGAAGTCATTACTTCAGGGAACTTCAACATATTTCAAAAATTAGAAGGTGAGGTATATCTTCAGTATCAGTGTTTTGATCCATCAAACAAATTATAAAATTTAAAGTTAGCACATTTACTTTCCAAATTGAAAGTTTTTCCAATTTTCTTAAATCATCTGGCTATAGTCAGGTACTAATTTAAAAAATATACTTCTTTTTTATGGAAAATTATACATGCCACATTTTCCATAAGTGTGCAATAAACTCATCTTCAGTAGAATATTTAATGTTTTTGCTAATAACATGCTACTACATAACAATCATTAACAATGGAATAATTATTTTGGTTTTAAGCCAATAAACATCACATGATCACCATTTCTTATGCTTGCTCATAACTGTTATTTAAACAGGCAAAACTCTATATGTATTTGAATAACAGTTATGAGCAAGCATAATAAATCATGCTCATGTAATGTTTATTCATTTAAAACCAATCCTGACAAATAGGATAGTGGTGGACATAGTTATTAAAAAGCCAAAGACATCAAAATGTAAAGATACTGAACTGAGTTCAGACCTATTTGACTATATAAGCTACTAAGATTGGATTGAAAATATTATAGTGTTTTCATTTTAGATTCTAAGATCTGGGTGGCATGCTTTCAGATCCAAGGCTTTTCACTGATGAAGGCCACAAGCCAGAAACTAGTCTGGGGATATTGTATGAGTAGGCATTGGATGGGAATTTATGCACAAGCCTTCTGGCATCCATTGATTACTCTGGCTTGCATTTAGTGGCAATACGTATAGATTGTTTAGGCTGTTTTATTATCTTTGTTGTAATTTTTAGTAAAAAAATGTGTAAAAAGCAAACTTTTTTCTATGTTGTACTATTTGGTTCTTATTACCCAGTTCTTCACATGCAATAAATTTGGTAACAAATTTTTGCTTAGAATGTTTTTTAAACTATAGACTTTGAAAAAGTTCACAAATTCTCTCCAAATTAAGCAGACTTCCTTACTATTTGTCTCAACAAAAAGTAATCATATGTCTTCTTTTCATTGAACAATTTTCTTTCAGTCATACTTTTTTATTGGATTCTATTTTTTGAGATATGGTACAAGCAATGCAAAAATTTAAAAATAATGATAAAGGGCATTATTTACTTTTACTGTTAAAATTGATTGACATAAAAATAGAAACAAAATTTGAACCCTACCATTTTTTTCTTACAATTCTCCAGCATTAGATCCTAAGATCTATATCCAGTGCTCTCATAGCTAAGGCTAATCACTGATGAAATCCACAAGCTAGACACTAGTCTAAAGATATTGGATGAGTAGGCAGTAGATAGAGATTTTATGTAAAAACCTTCCTGCATCCATTGATTGCCTTGGCTTACACTGAGTGGTGCATGTACAGCTTTGTATCTGTGTATACGACTTGTATAAATATAAAGAATGATGATCATGTTATTAGTCTATATGATTGAAGTTTTTTAAGTTTATAGCTCTTTGTGTCTTTACTACATACAAATTTAATTTTCTTTTAGTTTTTCAAGAAAAATTATCTCATACTGGGAATAAAAAAAAATAACTATTTTAGAAGCACAAGCAATGGTAGCAAATATTTTATTCATAAATGGATGGATATTTGTTTATTAAAAATACCCAATTTCAAAATATTGATTATTTTCTCAATTAAATTAATAATTCATTTTATTTTTACAATTATATAATTTATAAATTATTTCAGATATGGCAATTACTAGCACAGATTTAATGCTAGTTCATATAACAATTTACTTTAAAAAGAACAAAAAATATTAAGCACATTGCCAGTTAAATTTCATGTGAATCCATGAGACAGGATTTATAGAGTGCACTGCAAAACAAGCAAACGGCCGACGCCATAGTAGTTAATAATATACATTCAAATTTTTTTACATATTTGAAATTTATTTACGAATATAACTGATTTTATTTTTATTTATTTCTTATTTTTAAAAAGCATATAAAGGTAGAGTATGCTAAGACAATAAATAAGGTGAATATGATATTTCTCACAGTTATCACTAACCTTCTAAGAAAGTTAAAGTAAAAGTTTTGTAAAGAAGAAAAACATTTTATAAAAATTCTAAGATAAATTAATATATTACACATTAATACAAAATCATTTCATTGTTAAATAAAGTTTTAGTTGTTAAAATGTATGCTTTGAAAAGTTGAAATATATACATGTACTATTATAGGTGATAGACAAAATGCTTAGAACAAATCAATCTACTTTTTTCTTTTTGCACATGCAATATTATAGTAAATGTAAGAAATAAGAACAATAATATTGACTTAATAAATGTACTTAATGCATGCAATTTGCTTACAATTTTGACTTTATGCTAACAGTTTTGAGTGTCGCCAAGAATATTTTTTAAAGGTTATTTTAACGTTAGCAAAAACATTTAACTTTTCCATTAGATATATGTTCTGAGGAAGGCTATTGAAAAGATAAACCACCAGCTTACATTTGAAACTATCAGCTTATATTTGAAAATAAAATTATATCTATAAAATACGTATAAAAATGATTAGTACTGTTGCTATTATTTATAATTATAATAATATTGAATAGAACTGTAATACCTTTATTATTATTAATAGAGTAACCAATTACACTAAAAAATAATAATATTGTATTAAGATAAAAACATATAATTATTGACCAGTATTATATGAACATTAATTCTGTTATGGCAAAACCACTCATGTTCTGAAAACATTAATAAAAGATGTTAATCATTGATTTGTACCGTATTGTTCCACTTTGGCTTATAATAAAGACAGGTTGAAGATCATGAGTTCAATATAATATTATCAATTGTGAATATATCATTATCATCAACCATTATCAATCCACTGCAAGATGAAGGTCTCTCCAAGTTCAATCCATCTTTTTCTATATTTTGTTTCTCTTCTCCACATCACTCCTGCACACTTTCTTATTTCATCCATCCATATCACATGTGGTCTGTTTCTGAGTCTTTTACAATCTCTTGGAATCCAGTTTAAAATTTCAATTGTCCATCTATTATCATCTCTTCTAGCAATATGACCAGTCCAAATCCACTTCAGTTTCTTAATTTTTTCAATGAGGTCAGTAACACCTGTTTGTTCTCTTACCCATACATTGTGTTTTCGATCTCTTCTTGTTACTCCCAACATGCAACTCTCCATACTTTTTTGAGTTTTCTGAAGTCTCTGTATTGCTTTTTTATTCAGTGTCCAAGTCTCAGATCCATAAGTAAGAACTGGAAAAACACATTTATTAAAAACCTTCCTTTTCAAACCCATAGGCATCAAGTTATTTCTACCAAAAGCACTCCAACCAAGTTTAATTTTATGATTAATTTCATCCATTATGTTTCCATCTGTATTAATAATCTGACCAATGTATTTGTAACTGTTACCTTCTTCTAACTCATCATAATCAATCTTTATTTTCATATTTTGAGAAAATCTATTAAAGATTACTTTAGTCTTTTTAATATTTATCTTTAGTCCTACTTTCCTACTGTCATCTGATAACTCCTGCAACATTTCCTGTAACTCTAAAGCATTATTTGAAAAAAACAACTACATCATCTGCAAGATCTAAATGACTTAAATAATCTCCATTTACTTTCACTTCTTTAGCTTCCCATTTTAATCCACAAAATACTTCTTGCAGCACTGCTGTAAAAAGTTTTGGAGATATGGAGTCACCCTGTCTTACACCCTTTTCAATGTTTATTTTTTTACTATCATTATGTAATCTAATTATTGCTGTTGCATTTTTATAAATATTCTTTAAAATAGGACAATATCCTAGATCTACACCTTGATGATCCAATGCTCTATCACTGAAGAAATGTTTATAGAATCAAATGCCTTTTCATAATCTAAAAATCTTATATATATATGGCAAAATACAGATTTCACTGAATCTTCCATTTTCTTCAGATAAATATTGATAATGTAAAAATAAAACAGGGAAAAATTACATTTTTAAAATCAAATATCTATGATAATTTTATAAAAAAAAGACTTCTTTTATGAAAAGATTATTTAATTGTTGTCATATACTTTACATATCCATAAAGCATTGTTAGAAGATAGGTCAGTGCAGCCATCTTGCAAGCAAGTAGTTGGTTGCAGACGTTTGTTGTGGATTCACCTCCTGGTGATGCTATGACTTATGGAAAAATACCTCAAACAAATATTTAATCTAGTTGAAATGATTAATTAAACATACTCATTTAAAAAAAAACATCAGTCTTGATCAACATAGAATGATCCTTATAATTAAAGACTCAGACAATCTGCAGATGATGCATATATATGCAAAATAATAATTTGTCTAAGAAACAAATTGTTATGAATGTAAACCTTTGAAAAGTTTATTAGTATATTTTTAAATTTGGAAAAAATGTCTATTCTTTCATTTTATGATACTAATATAAATTCCATGCGTTCATATCAGATATTACATTACAAATTAAAGTTAAAATATACTACAGCAATGCTGTATAATTTCTTATGATCCGTTTCACCAAAAACCATTCTTTGATAATTTTGATTACAATAGTGAAGCCAATCATCATTCCTGATAATGACAATATTGAAATACTAAACAATTATCTATTTTGAGTACCAACATTTTTATTTTTTATCTTAGACAAATCAGTTATTTTTAGCACAATGTTATAATTCTGATGATAATCAAGGTTTTATTAAACAATTTGTATTATAAATTCTTTACTAAAGAATATCGAAAACATTTTACTAATTTTAAGATAGAATTTACCATTATTTTGTTTTACTCCTGGTTACAATATAATAATAACACAAACAATGCAAAATGTAATTTTTGAAAATTATTTTTTAAAATAGATAAATATTGTTAAGAATAATTTATATGATTTTAAAACATAAATTAAAGTCCAAATCTAAATTATTACACATAATTATTGATGATTATCAAAAAAAGAGTAAACATTGAAAATACTGCATTAGATTATATCTAATAAAATTTGTAAACCGAATGATTGGATAATTTATTTTTTTCACTAATAATGATTTTAAATTAAAAAAAGAGAAAATAATATAAACAATTAGAATTTTAATGAAATTAGCTTAAAAATATTTTAAAAATAATATTTAATAATATACTAAATAAAATTAAAATGTACAATCACACTAGGTTTGATTACTTATCAAAGAATTAGACATATTTTTAAAAATGTAATGTAAAATATTTACCCGATATTAATACCAGTATATTTTTAAAATGTAGTTCTAACATGTAACTTTAACAACAAAATCTAGACTGGAGGTTAGCATTTAAAAATTAAGAAACTCATAAATTTAAAACTTGAAGTAACTATTCTTAGTGAAATCCGTTCTTCTGGAGAAAAAAACATTAATCCAACAAGTTAATGTTACAATATATGTGTGATGCAGATTGTGGAATGAAACAGGACTGCATTGTTTGGGTCTTAATTTACATCTTCTATTTTTGGAATGTCTGGATGTATCAGTTAAACACTAATAATATGCAAAAAATGTACTTATCTTGCCAATAATTATGTTTCAATATTAGATTGTAACAAAAAAAAAATGTATTTTTACTTAATAATGTTGTTATATTGGTACCATTAAAATAATGAATTTTATAACTTGGAAACATTCATGTATATGCTATTAGGAAGAAGGAACTTTGGCACAAAGAAGGAAAATAGCACTATTTAATATTGTGCATTCAATTAGTCTGACATTATTAATTATATCCACAACATTCTCAACTTGTTTAGAACAAACACATTATTTAAGAAAAAAAATCACTATAAAAATAGGTGAACCCACATCAAGAACATTGTTCTATATTCAGAACGTAAAAAAAAAATTGCAAGAACTATAAACACTACTGATTGTTGATTATATTTTGAAATATTAAATTCCAAGATTAAAAGAATAATTACATTAAAATATAGTGTGCACTAGATCGAAATTTTATACTCAAACTTTTTGTATCCATTGATTATGAAGACTTATATTTGATAGCTCTACTATGTGGAGACTTTCTACTGTTATTAACAGCTTATGTAAGCAATTGTCAAAGCTCTCATGATGTATATTTTAGATGATGACAGTGGATTTTTTATTCTTTTATTTTCTTGGAGTTTCAAGTATAATATTTGATATTAACATTTCTTTTAAAATAATTTTTTTTGTTAAGTTTTTGTTGAGGATAAGATATTTCATGATACTTTTATTACTACACTTTAAAGCTATTCCATACAAAGTTATTGTCTGTGTTAAATTAATACATTGTACAGGCTTAAACCTGCATTTATATATGTAATATATGTGGGATTCGAACTCAGACTTCCACACGACCCACTACTCTCAGTGCCATATTATATTGCTGACCCACCTGATCATACACATATTGAAAAAATAAATAATCACCAATATATGTATTTCATGCTAAACCAGCAATCATCAGTTGGTCTACATTACTATCCTCACACATATATATATATAATCAGTGCTCAGCTTTATATTAAGATAGCCAATCTTCATACTTTAATGGACAGGCTTCAAAACTATTCCAACTCACAACTCTTCTGCCTTCCATTTCATTGAAAATCTGATGATGGAATGTTCAAAGCCCTTATTAGTGCCAAGTTTGTCATCCTACCCATGTTGACATATTAGTCATTCTGACCCCTCATGTACAGGAGAATAATCCATTTATACATACATATGCAAGGGATGTTAAAGCATTTATTTTATAACGTCTTGCGTGCGATATTCATTTATTAACAACATTCTCACAGCGTCTGCGCAATTTAGCTTAACAGGCTGTCATTCTATCGTAAGGGATGTTAAAGAAAAAACAACCTGCAAAGTTATTATGCCAATGGGTTTAAATTAAGAAAACAGTTTAATTATTCCATAGATTTGTTAGTATTATACCTTAATTGTGGTGATTTTAGAATGTTAAATCAATTTAATTTCTTCTGGTGATGTTATTATTCTAAATCTACTAAATTCTTGGAAACGCTGATTTATATTGTTAGTCTTTTATAAAACAATGACAATCATAACACAATATTCATATTATTTTATAAAGTAATTAAACTTAAGATTATGTCATATAATATAAAACACACTTACCAGATACAGATTTTGCAAAACTTTTTTTTCATATGTCAAAGCGTAAAGTGCATGTCTGGAGATGCACCTGAACATCAATCGCTAAATATGTTCAGGCTGATCTGCCCAGGATTAGTGTTCTAGCACAATTCAATGTGTATCATACTATCAGTATCTTAGTTGCATGGTTGAGTATCAGTCCAAATTCTCTATTCCTGGGTGGGGTTACCCTGGTATATTCTGGCCCACTATTCTAGAAGCATAGCTTTTGCAATGCTTGAATTACAAATATAAAAGAAAAATCAACATTGTATATATATATATATATATATATATATATATATATATATATATATATATATATATATATATATATATATATATAACATTTATTACATATATAAATATATGGAATTATTATGCATTCATCTATACACATATACATATTTGTAATATTGCATATATGTACTGGTTAATGTTATGAATCATTTCTTTTCTAAAATATATTAATTATATTTAAATAATGTTAACCTTCCTTGCTTTGCTTAGCTCCTCTTTGAATAGTGAATTCCAAATGCTGTATTATATCCTCAGCTCCATGTGTACTGTAAAATAAATGTCTAGAATTATCTGAAATTATTACATCATTTTAATAAATATATAAAATTTAACAGTAATTACAATATTATAGTTTAAATTCTTTTGTAGCACTTTTGTGTTATGTGGTACCCCTCATCAGTTTAACTGAATTTCAAATTTTTTAAACTTAATATTATGTATATTTCCATAATATTTTATAACTGGTATTTTATTTTACATTTAATATATATATATATTATATTTTATATATATATATATATATATATATATATATATATATATATATATATATATATATATATATATATATATATATATATATATATTGTAACAGAAACACGATGATCGAAAGCTTAACTTCCCTTTTATTTATGTATAATGGGGAATTCTTAAAATTCAAGATCGTCCACCTTCCACTACAGCAAGCAGAGAGAACATACAGACATAAATGAGTCTATATCCATACTTGACCGAACCTTTTAACATATGGGTATAGCCCCAGGTTATTTTTCCCGGTCAACTGTCTTTCAACTGCTGTAAGATTTACAGAGTTACAGTGCTTGGATATTTATAAATTTTATTGGGATCACAATACTGCACCACTAGCTTCATGTGTTAATTCTCTAGCCCTATGACTATATTACTTTTTGGAGTGGTGGAGAATGAGATGAAACAGATTTAAATCAATAAAAGATATTTAATACAATAAATTAAACAATAAAAGAAATATTTTAAATCATTTACACACAATAAAAACAGATTATTTGTTATAATGCTATGAGTAAAAAATAAAATAAAAAGATCCTATAAATGATTGTACATTTATAATCCTCACTCCAGGTATATCTAAAAAAGTTAAAGAATGTCTGTATCATTCAAAGTAAGAATTTGGCCATTGTCTAAATTAAAGGTATGTTCACATGTAAGTATAAAATGTAGTATAAATATTTACCTAGGTTTATTGAGTCTCTGAAGTAACTTGAAGTTTTGATGTCTGCCACATGGAATTTCTCCAATTCTTTAGCAGGGAACGGTCACTCTTTGGTTAGATTTGGTTGTGGGAACTTCTCCGTATTTAGGACATCAAAGACAAAGCAAAATGAACCCTCTGGAAGGTGCTATGTTGGCAGTTGTTACATATAGATGGGAACAATAAGAGCACGGGGAGTTTGAATCGGCCAGTGATCATGATGGCCCTTAGTCAGACATTCTTGATGAGTCACTGATGTTAAAAATCATATCTTGTTCATTTATTTCTTTTTACATTGGAGTCCTTCCACTATATATCTGGGTTCTCTCTTGTTTGTTTCTTTCTTAAACTGTAAAAGATTTTTAAGTTTGCATTTCTCTCAATTATGGTTGCTTATTATCGGAGCAGTGTTTCCACCAATGTCTCGACAAGAAGTCTTTAACTCTACTCCTTTTTAATTAAAAAATTCCAGTCCTTTATTCTTTTGATCCTTTGTTTTTAGTTTTTATTCACACCTTTCCTTTTCTGAATGTGTCTTTGGCTATTTATATAGATTTGCCTTTATATAATTTCATAGCACTTTGTACATTTATTTATTTCCTTTTTTCTTTTAATTAAAGAGATTTTTAATAAAATGTTTTCTATTTTTATTTTGACAAGCATTAATTTTTGCTGTCTTTATCATAAATTCATATATACTCCATACATGCATTTCATTTTATCGTCAAATGTGTACTTTTATGACCCAGATCTTTATCTTTTGGTCATGTTTTAAATTTCTATTTTACTCTGATTTAAACCCTTTAAACTTTACCTTTTCTTTTAAATCATATTTTAATTCGTATTTCATTTCTATTTCTTTATCGCTATTAATTTTATTAATATACAATTTCAATATTCTATTTTTTATTTCTCAAAATCTTGACTTTGGAGGGTAAAAGATAAGAATCTTTTCGATTCTAATTCCCTCTCTTTTATTAATTAAAACATTCTTTCTTCATAAATTTAAATTCTTTTGCTAGTATTTTAAAACACACTATTTAATATTATTTAAATGTTAAATATCTATATGTGTGATCACAGTATGTGTGATCATCACATTACACCATTCTCCTCCTTTAAAATTTTTTCTTAAAAAATTTTAATTTAATGCATAGAAAGCTAGATACTCCTAACTACTGTTAGAATCATCTCATATCTTTGTACTCCTATGACTTATTGATGAAATTATTCCTTAGAGAGGCAACTAGGCAAATTACATTCCTACTCTGATGACCCAACCAGTATTACTAAACAGATTTAATCTTGCTATAAACAATACATGAGTTTTATTTCTTCTTCCTACCTGTATATACAGGTTCGAATCCACAGGATATCTATGTGACTTGATTAACCTGTTCATACCTCACATTTTACAAATGATAACCCTTTAAGTGACAACTCTGGTAACTATACTGAGGTGGGTTGGGAGGCTGGAATTTTTATCCAGCTCATCCATGAGCTCAGAATATTTACTGATAGCTCGTATATTTGTTTTTTTAAAGGGGGTTCTTTCCCCATATGTTGGTTTCTAATCCATTGACTCACAATATTTGTCACATATCTAACTGGAAATCTTAATCCAGTGAGTTATTATGAGAAGGGAAACTGTCCCTGTCTTCTCTATCTAATAAGATCTGGTGATGGCAGAACTCACACATGAATGCATAACGGAGAAGGCTCACCATATATTGCTAAGATCCCCCTACAAATATCTATACCTACACACCTTCAGCCTCTATCTACGATCTCACACTACTATCTATCTGATGATTTGTCTTAGTTTGGGTAAAGTTCTTTATACTGTTTGGCCATTTACTGGCTCATTCTTCTTTATATTTTCATGATCAATATTTCCCAATTTCATAAATCCATTTTCCATTTTTTGTGATCCAATTCCATTTCCAATCTGGTATCAGTGAATCTGTCCTTTCTTTGTGATGGTGTTTATATTTTATTTGGAGGTTGCCTTTCTCTATTGACCTTACATCTGCCTCCTCTGGGATATGGATTTTGATCCCTACATTCTCAGTCTTTAGTCCTGTCATATGGATGCTTCCATTCCATCTCCAATCTTTGTCGTCCATTTTCCTGCCTTTTTGGGTTCCACTCTGTAGAATATCTCTGGTTTTTTTCCATTGTCCTTTACTAGGATCCCATCCATTTTTTATTGTAAGTGGTTCTTTTGGAGGCAGTCTAGGTTTACATCCACCCTCCATCTGGTCAGAGCTGGTGGTATCCAATGCACTTAGCAACTGGGCCACATGGTTCACTGTCTTCCTCTCAGTACTGATTAGTGTCTATTCTATCTTTTTTGGAAACCCATGCCTAGTTATCTGAAGTATTTGCATCTCAGATAATGGGTTTCTGGTCATTATCCATAATTTGGCTACTTAACAGTGAAAGAATGTTGCAAACGATTCCCCCGGTCTCCATTTCTTTTGTGTTATCTGATGCAGCATATCTTCTTGGAGTCCCTCTCTCCAATAACTGTCCTCAAAGCCTTGTGATACCCTGCAAATGTGGTGGGTTTCTGGAACAGTGAGTTCCACCAGACTTGAGATTCACCCTGGGAGTGACTGAAGGCAACCACTATCTTGACCTCCTCATTTATCCAATTCAACTTGAAATACTACTCAAGGCTTCCCATGTGCTCCATAGGGCTTTCTCCAGGGTTTCCAGTGAAAACTTGTATTTTTAGAAATTGGTGGAAGCCGATGGAATAATCCATGTACTTTCCAGAGCCCATATCTATACATTCTTTATTGGTTCTTGGTCCTATGCCCTTTACTTCGGTATCGGCACTGTTATTGTCTGACCTAATGAGCCTCTCTTCAAATTTTGCATCTAACCTTTCTTTTGCCTTGACTATCTGGCTTATATCCCAATGCATGCTCATCAGCATCCTATTCACTTCTACTCTTATCACTTCAACTTGTTTATCTAACATTCTTATTCCCCTTTCTGGCCACCCTATGTCTACCCTCAGATCAAACTCTGTTGGCTCTCTACCCTCTACCTATACTCTCAGCTCTTTCTAATTCATCATATGTGAATGGCTCCATATTCTTTTGTTCATCCCACTTAATTTCTCTGTCATGACTGTTTCTTGTGTCCTTTGCATCTGATTGCCTGATGAAGTAATTTCTAATCTTTTCTAAAGCTTCAGCAATTCTTTTATGGTTGTCCATTTCTATCTTTACCTGCCATTCTTCCATCCTTCTCTCTTTTCTGTCCATGTATTTCTTCATGAATTGCTGTTACTAAACCCTCATTTGCCTTAGCATATCCATGATATTAGAATAGTTTATATTATCTTTTACTTTCATCTCCTTATCTTCATTCCCTTCTCTTACTTCCTTTTCTTGCAGGTCCATTTTAGCTTGGGACCTTGTATGCATGGATATCAATTTATTCAACCCTTGATCTGTGTTTATTAGTATTATTTTACTGAACTTTTCTGGATAGATTTATATAAAAAAATTTCTTTCTACTAACTCTTTGTGTTTTACTCTGATTAGATGTTAAATTTCTTTGTTATCTGTTAGTTAGCATTTAGACCGCTAGCCAATCCAAACATCTGCACTCTGGTTCACCATCTTGTTTGCCTGCCTTAGATTCATTTGCCTGCCTGTCCCACCTTGATGACTGTCCTATGTTTCCTCTACTTATCCAACTCTGACTCACTATACTTCAATTAATAAGACTCTTATGTATTATCTTTAACTATAATTTCAACTGAATTTGAGTTCCTGCTATAGGGTAGTGTTAAGTGTATTCATTTATCACTCAATTTCGTTAAGCCTATCACCAATTCACCCACACATTTATTTTTCCACTTCTTAATATTCTATGTTATACCTTCTGTTGGTACTTTACTTACCACTTTTTTATAATGACTATAAAATCCTACAAATATTTTATTTCATCTTAACTGAAACACGCTATTATTAAATCACACATATATATTTTCACCTTCGTTCATATACGCGACTATTCTAAGTCCTACATATATATTTCTTCACTTAACTTAGATCTGTGACTATTTTATTATTAATTTCAGCTTAACTGGGATAAGTTATTATTTCATCACTATATATATCTCTTCAACTTCAGCTTAACTGTGATTATTCTAGAGTCTGACATATATATTTCTTCACTTAACTTAGATACATGACTATTTTATTATTTATCATTTATAATATTTTATTTTCAGCTTGACTGAGATACGCTATTATTAACTCACACACACAATTTTTCAACTTCGCTTATATATGTGATTATTCTAGAGTCCGACATATATATTTCTTCACTTAACTTAGATCTGTGGCTATTTTATTTTTTATCATTTATAATTAAAACCTTACTGAAACTGTTTTATTCTCCCTTTCTCTTTTTTCTTTTGACTAAAACAATTTATATTTCATTACAGCAATTAGATCGAGACAATCCATTTGTTCGTTGCAATTATATTTGAATCACTTGTCTTATTTTATATACGTTACTATGAATTTCAAAGCTTTCTTAATAAAAAAAAAAAAATTTCCCCTTCTATCCTTCGTACCCATTTGACATGGAAACACATCTATAAAGTATTTTAAAGTGAAAAAATTTATCCCCTTCACCTTCCCTTCTCACCGCTCTGACTTACGACATTAATTTCATATATTTTGAAAACACATATTTTTTTTTTTAGAAAATATTTACGTTATCTTATAAAATTAATTCAACATGTGATCACTAATTGCACAGCAATAGACATCTTGGACTTGGCCCCCAATATATATATATAATAAAATGGCCATTAAAATATGAGATTCATGGAATTTGAATTGATGACGGTTACTTCTGCTTTGTTTTTGATTTTAATTGCAGTTGAGGCAGGTTTAAGAAATTAACTGAAAGTACTTCTCTGCAGATTTAAGGATTGTTTGTAATAGTTTGTAACCCATTAAATTTATTATTTCAATTATAATTACTATATATATATATATATATATATCATTAAAATCAGTCAACACTTGAACAATTCCAATAATACTAACAATCAACAATTTCAAACTGTTATACAAGGCAATCTCCTTTTAACCATATATATATATATATATATATATATATATATATATATATATATATATGATATATTAAATACACATGCAATTAAGAATTACTCTGAAAAACTTGAGCTGAGTCAATCCACTCTGAAAAGGTATAATAATGTAGATATATCCTCATTAATAGCATTAAGTTAACATTTGGTCAATTCTCATCTGAATCATAGTGCAAAACTAATTAACTAACTTTGTCAGTAGCAACATAAACATATAGTTTATAAAATATGAAAATTATTGCAGAGAGGAATGTAAATTGTAAATATCAGATGTTTCATTTTTTGCCAAAATGATAAATTCAGGTCTCCTGTAATTATCCCTCTCTATGCAGATGGTCTTAATGTTAGAAGGGGAAAACATATGTCCTGAAGCATGCTTGTGTTTCATGAAAATTGACTTATGTTGCCAGTTTTGTATAGCCTTTTTATAAAGATATGAGTTCTGGGCAACTCTGGTTCACTATCACTGGCAATTTTAGTATTCTTAGTAAGATTTAGAATCAAATGCCACAGTCATTGTGAGATTGTTCCATTTATAAAAGATGATTATTTTTATAATGTCTTAACATGTATGAAGGAATAAAAATAAGCATTTTATTCAATTTCCTATACTTTTAATCTTCAAACAGTTTCTTTTTATAGACTGTGTAGTAAATATTTTTTTTCAATGCATTATATTTGTAAAAAATATGTGTGGAAATAATCATCATGAAATTCTAAAAAAATAGATAATATATTTGCAAGTATCTATAAAACATTGCTTAGCATAATTGTTTACATAAGCTTTTAATCTAATAAGGCACAATATAATATGTAGGTTTAATTATTTGCCTTGTGAATCCATTTCCATTGTTCTTCCTGGAGCTAAATTTTATAATTGTTCAACATTTAATTTTAATATCAAGCCTTTATTCTGTATAAGAATTGAATAAATTGGATTTGACTTATTAGAAATGAAAAAAATGTACAAATGAAAATCATTCTAAAAATCATATTTGAACTTATAAAGTTTAAAAAAAGTAATAATAAATTGAACTGCATAATCAGACAGAATAATAAACTTTTTTTACTGACTGAATGTGTAAAGAATATCAATAAAATTCTTGGACAAAAAAAATAACAAAGTCTCTGTTGAATAAACTTTATTTTGAAATGAAAATGAATTTTTTGCCAAAATAATAAATTCAGGTCTCCTGCAATAACTCATGCCTCCTTGAATGGCAGCAATTATTATATTAAAGAAATAATATAACAATATAATTTTTGAATAACAATTTTGAAAACATAAAATTAAATATACATTTCTCTACCACAAAAACTACTTTTAAAACATATAATATTAAATATAAGTATTAAATATAATTTATATTATAAAATATAGTATTTATTTAATTACAGGTTTTAGCTATTAAAATTCAACTTTTAATATATACTTTAAAGATTTATTACTACATTAATTATTATGGCCAGCTTTTTGAACCATAAACAATTAATACATTTAGCTTTATTCAACTGTTTTAAATTTATTTAGCACAATTTTAGGCATTAAATAATTTTATCTTGCTTTAATTGTACTTTTAAAAAAATTGTCAATATAATATAAGCATTGTACCAAGAGAACATATGCTAAATTAAAAATTTTTCAGTAAATTGATATTATAAGTTATTCTGACCTAAAGAAAAGGACACAATATATATATATATATATATATATTATATATATATATATATATATATATATATATATATATATAACTAATAAATGTAATAGTAATTACCTAGTATATGCAGTTTTTCAATTCACAGAAGTATTTTTAGTTAATAATTGTTATTTACCAATATATTTATTATTTCTATTGTTGTTACTATAGTTTTTTGATGCTTATTTGTATGCTCATCCACCATGCTTGGTGGCATTGTTTCTGCAAATAAGTCATTAATATAATGTTACCTGGATTTTGTTTTTATATATATATATATATATATATATATATATATATATATATATATATATATATATATATATATATATATATATATATATATATATATTTGCAACAAATAAATCAATTTCAACTGATAAACATTTTTTTGGGGTATAATAAATGTACTTTTTTAAGGTTCTTTTTTATAAACAAATTTTTAAAAATATTCATTAATTTAGTTAACCACAACCAAAAGCTTTTATCAAATTATCATCAAATTTTAAATAACATTTTTTTTTAAGAATATCAAAATGAAAGCATAAATAAATAAAACTCATACTTTTCTGATTGCTTGAGCCTCATCTCTTCCAAGATGCTACAGAGCAGGTCTTTTTGATTTTTCAGATGCTGCCATGTGAACTCTGATAGATAGTTAGGGATCCTGGTTCTTGGAGTGCCATGTATTTGCTTATTGTGACATTTAAGGCTACCCAAAAACATTCTACAGTTTGCATGTGAATGCCTCTGACAGGGTCAACAAAGTTATACTTGTGATTTACACGAAGCTGTTGAAACCTGCTGCCTCCAAATCACTATTTTGGTAATCTTTTCAGGAGTATGAATAAATGCTAGTTCCAGACTTGACATTTTCACATATGCACTGCAGCAATGTGTTGGTGGAGCATGATGGAACAGCCTTCATAAAACATTCACCTATCTGTTGGCAAACACTGCCAAAAACCCACTGCATATTTTCCACTTCTACAATTATCCTGGGACTGCCGATTAAATGACACACTTGAGAACTGAGGCTTTCTTCACAGAGTTCATGAAGGGATTGCATTAAATGGGGGACAGCATATTTGGATACATTCAACTCAGTGCACATATGTTCTACTGTCATTTCATTGCTGTTCCAGTAGTAAATGACATGCAAAGCTTTAGCTAACTCTAATCTGCAACCCTCAAAACACTATCTTTCACACAGAACACCTTCGATGACAACTACTCATAGTACATTCCATCTTGTATGTCATACATTCTCTTAACAACATCTTCCCACCACACATGCATATTTTCTGTGATGGTAGAACTCCTTTTTGTTGGAGTATTGTGACAGCAGATGGTTCAGTCTTTGGCAATAATGACTTCTTGAAATGATAATTTGGCTCAGCAGTCCCATTTTTTACAGGAACAGACAATCTCACAAGCTATGAGATTTTATTGGGAGCTCTTTCTAATAGCCCACTTTTGAACTTTATACTGTTACAGGAGAGTTAGTAAGCTTGTGTAAAGTGTGGTAATTTGTAGAACCATAAATACTTTATATATGTTGAACAAAAAATAAAAATTCCCCATAATCTTACTTAAATAATTGTAATCTAAGTATTCACATCCTATCATTGTAAAGTAGCTATAGATTAAGAATGAGCATGGTAATAATACCTCATATCTTGCAGATACTGTTGGGTAAGAGTGAATTGTGAGAGAAAATGATCACAAATCATGATGTTATTAGCTAAGTGTGAATTGCGATAGCAATCGACACACTGTTGGGACAACATTAGCCAAAAGAGTCAATTACTCCAATCAATTGAGTAGTTGGGCTTGAAAGATGGTATATTTAAGTCTTTTTGGGTAACATCAGTGACCCCAAGCATGATGGATGAACATATAAATGAGCACCATTTTTTAATTAACACAAAGATTTTATTTGTGTGTTATATATATATATATATATATATATATATATATATATATATATATATATATATATATATATATATATATATATATATATATATTGTAATGCTGCTGATGCAGTTTATGAGTATAGCTGATATAATTACCTTATGCCCTTGTTCATTCTGATTTTCTGCTTCTATTCACTGCATTCCTTTTATATTTAATTTGAAGTATTAAATGAGGATGATGGTTTCCTATGACATTGATCAAATATGAGTTTTTTGACTGCTGATTATTGATTTTATTGTGTTCTATAGTGATGGTGATGCAATGTATAATTTTGTTCATGCTGACTCTCTGCTCCTGTCTTATATTCACTGTATTTCTTTTATATTTAATTTTATTGGATAGTTATTTTTTTGGTATGACCATGTTTGTGTCATCTATCAATGATACCTCATAATTTTAATATCATATATATATATATATATATATATATATATATTGTGCCGTTTGGATTTGTATGTTCACGTAACAAGATCTAGCATCTAGGCAAAAGTACCTCGAATCCAATCATGCGCCAGATACACAGGTCAGGAACACTGATGAACTCTGCCTTTTTTTCCTATTTCCCAGATCTATAACATTATGAACAACAATCCCGATGACATCGATCTAATTTACTTGTCACCGTCAGCATCGATCATCGGAGACACAAAAATACTCTAGGCTAAACTTTAATGATAGACTAACTTAATAACTAACTATATTTTATGAGAAAAGAAGGCTCGTAAGCTAGCATATTAATTATGTATTTAGCGGAGATCATCTAGTCATATGGAGCATAAGTAATAACTTAATATATTAACTTAACTAAAAGAAAGCAATGGTTCAAGAGTTGATATATATATTTAAGATTTATTAGATTAATAACAAAAATCATGTTGGGTTAATTATCCGACATTAGCCTCATAAGTATTATATATATATATATATATGAAAAACAAAAACAAGTTAATCACGTAACCTGCTATCACTTGTTATTTATGTTCAAAAGATGGTGCTTCACCAAAACCACCGAACAAGTGTAAGATTTGTTTACATAAACGAAAAAAGAGTCAGAAATTAACTACCTCTGACTCTTTTTTCGTTTATGTAAACAAATCTTACACTTGTTCGGTGGTTTTGGTGAAGCGCCATCTTTTGAACATATATATATATATATATTTGATTTATATTTAACAATAATGTGATATTTGCAGCTATGCCAATAATATATATGTGTGACTTAATAAATTAGTGCTATTGGAATGCATTACTAGAATACTATTACACCCCCAGAGACAAATATAGCATTTACTTGATTAAAAAAAAAGATAATAATTTTACAAGCAGATATTACATTTGGTTATACAATATTATTATTAATTTGAGTTATAAATACTAAATGTGCAGGCAGATAATGAATAATTATATAAACGATACTAAATCTATCGCATTAATATGTATAGTCAACAAATGGAAATATGTCTGTTTAAAGAAATCATCTCATTACGACTTATGACTATTTCTGGGTGACTAATAATACACCGAAAGGTGGTGTGTGCATGATGGAAGATTGGGTTGGTCCAATTATGGATTCTGGAGTGTGCTTCATGAATTTTAATATCGAAGTTGACCGATATCCTCTGCAAACGGAGGCAGGGTCGGTATTGAGATGAAGGGTGGTCGGCTATGTCTTTATCGGGCTGGTTTTCCAGATTGCTCCCCATATAAAGTATGCACATAAGACCAATTATGTCCCTCAGGGTGTTTTTACGGCCTGGTTCAAGCACATTGAGAATGACGATGGGGATCGACTTAGCGAATACCTCCTTGTAAGAAAGAAGCACAAATATATATATAAAAAGTGGCCTTTATGCACATAACACTTAATAATACAATATAAATATAACTCTAAAGATTAAACATTATCTAAACATATTTATTGCTCATGAATTATCAAATATTCAGCATAATGATATGGCTTCATTAAGCAAACATGGATAATAATTCTACTTAAATATAAAACTAAGATCTTAAGATCCCCCCCCCTTACATTATGTTACTTAATATTATTCATTACTTCCCACACATTTAATAAATCTCAATCTTGGTTAATAAATGCCCTTATGAAAATATATAAATTATTACAAAATAAGTGGGTGGTGGTAATAGCTAAGATGGGTTTTACATATGTAATATAATTTAAGAATAAGAGATAGCACATTATTTAGAAAGGGAAATGTAAAAAAAAACAGATGTCAATCTGTTTTTCTACAGTAAACATAAAAATATAATTAGTTTGTTTATCTAAAATCGTGAGCAACTGGGCAAGTTGAATAAGACTTGTTTTGGTTAAGTTATAAATTAATCACCCAATAAATGATGGGTGGGGAAAACGAAAATGAATTATATGCTTGCGATTTTAGAATATCATTGGCATTTCTTTTAAAATATAAATACATAAATCTAAATGAAAATTATTTGCCACTTGGAAATAAAAGAAAAGAAAAACATTTTATAGGAGGCTTAATATTGATTAGTTATATAGAGTTATAAGACTACATATTTTGAAGACATTTAATATAGATGATTAAAATATACATATTACAGAGAAGGCAGGATTTAAGAATTATGAGCGGTCAAAGTTCTTTTACCTTGTTTATTTAGAAGGGCGGTTTTACTAGGAGTCAGTCCATTGGTATTGTTTCATTAGATCTAGGGTAGCATTATTATTTGAGTGTTAGCATTTCACTTTCACTCGAAAAATACATAAAGTTCATTAGTACGAGATGCAGAGCTTCGTTCATGGGAACAGCATATTAGAATGGAGGAAAAAGGCGAAATTTCCCCTACTCATGGTAACTTGGGTGAGAATCAAAACTGGCATGAAATATGTATAGCAACATAATTATTTTATGGTCTCTTCTCCTCTCTGTGGATTCAAATCCAGCAGTATATATACTTTTATTTTGAAGATGTAACTTAGCAACTACTGATGGACCTGAGGTGGTTTAAGCACTTAAGGTTCATTTGGAATAGTTTGACCGGATATTCTTATCTAGTAAGATGTTTGAAACAATGTGATTTTGTTATCAGTTTCTCGAACGATTGTTTTAAAATAAATCTCATGATTTTAAAACAAGCTAGCATGGACAGTTTCCACTAATGGGTTTATTTTATTATTACAAAATCGTAATCTTTTACTTTTATCTAAGGGATCTTCCGGGTAATTGTTTTTCAAGAGACTTTTTAACAAGATTGCATCATTTCTAGTTACAAAATGATATATGAAAAAATAATAAGTTTCATATATGATACCTTATATATAATATAACTTTATTAATTTATTCACAATCTCCTACACTGAAATATATATAGATTTAATACTTATGCCCATATACACATGAGAATATTATTAAATAAAATATTTTTAAATTAAAATACATACGTGTTTACATGATTTATGTTATAATACTAAGCAAAAGATATATATATATATATATATATATTAGCTATGTATATACATGTGTAAAGGTGGGTTTGAATATAGTTAGATGGTAGGAGATTGTATGTGGGCTGTGAAGCAGGATCTGAGCATCAGGTCATCTGCTTCAATATATATATATATATATATATATATATATATATATATATATATATATATATATAATGTAACAATAACTTTCCAAGGCCTTATCATTTCACCATCAAACCTAATGACACACTCATCTGTGCTAAGTTTGAATCTATTTAATGTTAATAATTTTAAAATTAGCTCATGTCTGTCTAAGCAGTATTATATATTTACATTCAAACTAACACTATAATTAGATAGGATTAGTAAAGTTATAGCATACCAAATTTACTTAATATTTATAAAAATGTTTGTTCTGTTATTAAAGTTAGAAGTAAATTATTAATTTTGTTGTTAATATTGTACATTAGTATGTGGAAATATAATATGTGCTATATAGAAGGAAGGCATGATTTTAAAATACGTAAAAGCCGTTATCTAAAAAAATAATATTAAATGTGTCTTTAAAAAATCTGTTAAAAGATTTTTTGTTTTAAATATATTTCAGGGAAAAATTTTCTTGAAAATATATTTAAAAGTTATATCAAAATATGTTTATAAGTTACTTAGAAAAATATGCTAAAAATGTTTTTGTTTAAAAAAAATGTTAAAAGGTTGTTTTTAATAAAAGAGTTTTTTATTTTATGTAAGATTAAAAATAAAAGCTGATCAAGTAATTAAAAGATTTTTGGTTGTAAACAAGTGTCATTAATGACCACACCTGGAATCGGTAAAAGTAAAATTAGTTCAAAAGTTGCTTATTAATTTATCCTTAGATAAAATAGTTATTTTTAAAATCTAAATCGGAAATTGTTTGCAATGAAAAATCTTAACTATAATAGCTTAAGGAATGGTTCTAACTTTCCATAAGTTATTTAAGATTTAAAAATCTGGATTATAAATTTGATAATATTTAATGAAATTCTTGAGTTAATAAGTCTTGAGGTGATAAATCCCGATAATGTAAGTGCTTGAAAAAACCTATAAATATTTTGTGTTTTTTTTAAACAAAAGAAAAACAGCCATATTTTTAGAGAGAATTGCAGCCAGTCTCCACATTTGTTTAATGTTTAATATGTTCGGCTAAAAACGGGCATTTCTTTGTTGTTACTCCTTGGGGAGAATAAGGTTTTCGCTCATCGCAATGCCTGAATCACCATCATGCCGCTAGCAGAGACAAGCCTAACAGAACAGGAAGAATGATGCCACCAGCCACCCCAGTCAAACTCACCAAACCTACAGCCAAGAACCTGCAGTCCAGATAAATAATACCGTTACCATTTTATTTTTCAAACTGCAGAGCTTTGTGTAAATCTTTACATAAGTTATCTAACTCCCTCTATACACTAATTATATAACTAAATGTAACCAAAAAATTAAATCCATTTAATATTTAAAATAATATGTAAACTGCTATCAAAATTAATGTTGTTAAAGTTAAAATGATCTGACTATTTATATTTTCCATTCACGTAACAAATTATTAGTTTCTAATTTAAAGTTAAATCACTGTGGTTGTGTCTATATTTATTTGTTTATATTAATTAAATGCTTATTATATTCCGTATGCCAATATTTCAAAACAGCGAGCACTTAATTTCATGTTTTTAAGAAGATATTTTTTTTAAAAATCTTCATGTAATTTGTTTTATAGTATCAACTTTCTTTGTGTTGTTTCAAATTCCTATTTTATAAAATAATAACAACTTGCCTTGCACTCGTTATTTTTTGTATTTATTTATGATGATTTAATATGTGAAATGTGGCTCTTCTTAATCAACCATTTAATAACTTAAACTTTATAGTTTCATTAAGAATTAAATTTAGTCTTGATAATAGTTATAAGTATATTTGTCATTTAAGTTCTTATGTCCATAGAAATATACTTTCCCTCTTTAAAGTATTTATTATCTATAAGTAACCTAATAGATTGAGCATATCAAAGTAAAGATTTATTAATATCCTCTTTAGTAGCGTAGACATTTATTATCAGGCTACACAAGAGTTGGTCCCAATTTGATAGAATTAATATGCTATTGTCTCATATTTCATGGTATGAAATATACTATTCTTTGCTTGGTGGATGTGATCTATTATTTTATTAAATTTATTCTCATTTTGCTGCTATATGTATGATACATATATTAAGATGGAGCCATGACATTGCCAGCACATTTTTTCTTATAGAGTAGAGCAGTAGCAAAGCCTGAGTCAAGTCCAGGTTAGCATGAAAGTCCCCTACCATTCCTGAACACAATGCTCCTTTTACGCAGCATGATGATCGGTTACAGTGTACCAGCATTGGTCACAAGAACCCTGGAGTTATTCATCCATCTGAAGAGCAACATTTCCTACTGTCATTTACTTGTTCCATAGCGCATTGTTGAAATCTTAGGCAGCCAACTCTCCCACCTTAACATAGCATTTTCAGCATTGATCTGAAATTTTCTCTCGAAAGCCATGTTTGATCGATCGTTACTTGAGTTGGTTTATGTGCTCGTTGTTAAATGATATTGTATTTGCAATAAATAATGAATTTTTAGACTGATCAAGGTTCAATATAATTACTTATATAACAGCCACAAATTTAATAGTATTTGACATAATTAGATTTATAGACATAACATAGTGATTATTTATGTATTAGTTGTAAAGCAATTCATAAGATGGGCATATGTTAAATTCATTTATGCAAATTTCAATGATTACTTATATTAAACTATTTTGAATTCAGTATAAAAAGAGAATGTGTTCTCTTATCTACCCAATGTTTGCATACATTCTACGCTGAAATGCTGTAAAATATTGACAATTTCATTCCAATTGTAAATAAATGTATAATTAATTTAGTGTATTTTGTTCTCTGTCTCATTATTGATCTAATTCAATCCAATTCTAATTATTATTTATAATCTATATATGTGAAAACTATGCATTAATAATCCTTTAAATTAGTGATATATTTTAGACAATTAAGAACCTTTCTTTTATTTATCAGAGTCTTACTGTGTCTACCTGACCTATGTCAGCCATGAATAAAGGAGTATACTATGAGTAATTTCAAGGGGGTCATTCATCTTGAGTCTTGGAATACTGGCTGATGAGTTGAAGTGTGATTGGACTCATGATGTCACAGTCCTAGTCTGGTTAGTTTCAGTCTCCTTTGCTTGGATTCTGAATTCTGCCATGCAAATGTACAAACTTGACCGTTACAATATATATATTTTACTTTATTTAATTTTAGAATTTTTAAACAATTTTTATTATGAAAAATTTTTAAACCATTAATCAAGCCCAAGACCTATCCTATTGTTTTAAAGAGACAATTATTACCCAAAAGATGTTTAACTTTTGGTATGAATTTTTTTCTACCTTACTACCAAAATATTGATAAAAAATAAAAAGTTATAAAAATACATTCAATTTCTTGAAAATATATATTTTTCATATTTATATCTTATTACCGTATTTTATCATTGTCAGCAAATAGTCTTGGAATAGGCAAGTCCAACCTTTGCCTGAAGCCTTGCTTTGCCAACTATCTAATATTTCTTTATAAAAAAAAAATTATGTTAAATAAAGTCAATAGACTTCGACGAATATACAATGTTAATTGTTTTATTTAAAAAAAATTCAGACTTTAAATGATAAATAAGCTAAGTAAGCCACTGGTAAAGAAACTAAAAACATTAATATTTTTTAAAGATCTCTATTCAAATAAATATAATGACTATAGTAACATAAAGATTTCAATGTTTTAAAAACTCTTCATTAACAAAGTAGCATAATACTAACATCACTGGAAATCAATGTGAAAAGAAAAGGACTTCACTTTATTGTTCAATTTGGTTATCATCATCATCATCATCATCATCATCATCATCATCATCATCATTATTATTATTATTATTATTATTATTATTATTATTATTATTATTATTATTATTATTATAAGCTTAATTTTTTTTTAAAGTTTTATTTTACATTTCTTTCTCAGATGTTTGAATGATGAAAATTAGAAATCATAAAGATACCTTAGTTATTACTTTTATTTATCCCATTTATATTTCTTCTACAATAATCGTTAAATCTGATAGTCTTGGATTTTCTATATTTAACTAATAATCCTATTTTTTATTCTAGTTAATAAAGTTTTATATAATATGCAGTATTTTACTTGTAGCATTTATTAAAACTGTAGCATTATTAGCAAAAGTTCGCTTATTGTATTACAGAGTAATATATAAATGTATATTTAAAATTTAAGTCACTAATAATAATGGATTATAACATAGTATTGCTACTATTACATGACATTTCGAATGTAGTATAGTTGTTGAATTCATTCTTTTTTTATATTTATTTATTTAGTTACTTATTATGTATCTTGATTGTTTGGGAAACAAAGATTGAAGTAGACTTTTTAATAAACTTCAAAAATCTACTATATAAGATATTAGTTTATGCAATTACGTTCTTACAGTTAAAATTAAGACAATCTTATTTGTTACATCTATAAGGTGAACTTAAATTCATATCAATATATCACGTTGTTACAATCAAATATGCACACACACGAAAAATATATTTTACTTATATCAATTTAAATTCTAAGAAATTAGAGCCGAGATAGACTTTATTTTATTGAATTAATTTAATAATTGTAAATAAACAAATAATAAATCATTTTATTTTTATATAGCTTTAAGTAAATCTGTTTACATTTTTTATTCTCTGAATTTGACTTTTGTATTTATTTATATTTACTTCACTAAAAATCATATTTTTACTGGAATTTATTTGGTTACGTATATGCACATAGAGACATATATTTTGAAGTCAGATATATATTTTATTAGATATTGTTTATCTATGGAATTTATTTAGCCATGATACTTAAATGAAATTAATATTATACTCTAAACATGTACATATATTAAAGAATATTTACATCAGCTAGAAAAATATATTAATTTCATATAATTATTATTTGGTTAAAATTAAATTCAATCCTCACAGATTTCATGAATATTTATTTAACTTCAATGTAGTTTGAATGTTATAAAAGATATTCTTACCTCCAGGGTGCATAGATGACTGTATTTGCTGAATGTGTACATGCTTTTATCACCTTGTACTCCCATGGCTCATCATTAAATGTTACAATATATGTACACATATTTTTTTTTAAAAAAAAAAACTTTTTAAAACAGTGATATGGTTTATGTGTGCTTTATTTGATATAAATTTTTTATAAATAAATGAAATTAAAATATTAAGTTTAATTTTGCTTCCGTAATCGCATATTTCAACATTATTATCCTCGTTATTATTATTACTATTAGTAGTAGAATACATTTTAAATTTATTCACTAGCGAAGGCTTTTAAAGTCTATTATTTTATTCATGCATTTTAATTCATTTTCAAAGAGCAGATGAATTTAAATAAGTACTTTTTTTTTACTTACACATGTAATGAAAAGAATTTTAATTTCCGATTAGTAGGAAATTGATCACTAACATTGCATTCAAATTTTACATTAATATCAAAACATAAAAGATGAAACCAATGGTAATGTAATTTATTAACTTCCAAGAAAAAAATATTCACTTCTTTTATTTCCAAATAATTGTATAAACATAATGATGAAAATTTTACAATAAATTATTAAATTTAACTGTGACGCCATATGAAAAGATCATAATCTCTAATTGAAAAGATTTTTATGTGCGCGTATTAATGATGCAAAATTTATAATTAAAATATATGTATCTTTATTTTCTGAGATATTTTTAATAATGTGTATTAAAGAAGTTTTAAGAAATAGTTTAACTTTCACTAAATGAGATTCAAATTTTATTGCTTAATTATTTTTTATTGCTTTAGAGGTAAAAAAAAAAACACTTAACATGGAAATTGAAGTTTCTTTATCATTTATTTGAATGATTAAAGCACATCACATGTATGGGTTGTAAGAAATTCAAGTTCAAATATATATATTATACCGGACAAAAGCTTTGGACTCACATATACTGACTGCAAGGGTGCCACTAGTACGAAAATTGGAACTAGACATTTATTTTTAAGGGGTTATAGGATATGTGAATCGAATGCGCCGGACTAGCTCAATCAAGCAAATGAGATCTATGTTTTGTTCAGAGAGTTGGAAAGGTAGCAATAGAAAACAAAATCAACTAAGTAAATGAATAAATAATTTTATTATGACTATGATTAAATAAACATAAATCTAAATAATAATCTTTAAAGCACACTTAAAATATGTACTACACGTACATTCATCAAAATTAAACTAAAATATTTATAAGACTTTGAGAGCGATTTTCTGTGCATGGAAGAGTGCAAAATACTGGCAGTAGCAGAAGTATTAGTAAGTATACAGTGATCTCATGCCAGACAATGGAGGTTAGCTTCCTGCTTATAACCCATAGTTAGGAAAAGAGATATATGTCGAAACAGAAGAAATGCGAAGGTAGCTTCCAAAACATTAATAATAATAAAAAGAGTGTTGAAAGTTATTACTTTCAATCGATTGACCTCCCTCTGAGTGAGACAGGCTAGGAGCTCATGATCTACCTATTGAGAGGGTTAAAATGATCATACATACCCCTAATAAATGAATTGGAAGCTTAAAGAAATACAACTAACAATAATAGGCTATTATAAATAATTAATGTTTCATGACATAAGTAGAACTAATAATAAAATGGGTCACGAGCCAGAAGTCAATTAAAATAGTCTGTAATATCCAGACTGCTTTCTATAATAAAAGGGATGTGAGATTATAAATAAACTACTATCTTACTTACTAAGACTTAAATAGGATGGACAGTAACAGGTTGGAAACTAGCACTCGTTAAAAAAAAAAAATCAAATGCACAAAAAACGAATTACATAAGATACAACTTGAAAAACATTTATATTTGAAAAAGAAAACAAATCTAAGACAACAAAATTATTTAAATTGTGAAACATAAGGTACCTTAATAATTTATTTAAATGCTAGTGCACTAGACTTCTTAAGTATAGTCTGTTGCTCTGGATTCACTGACGGTAGGCTTGGGCGAGTTGGTTAGTGGTTTCTTTGGAGCCAGTTCTTATGGTATTATAAGCAGTTAATGGAGACACATAATGTCTGAACCTGTCTTGGCAAGAAGCTTAGCACATCATGGTAAAGAAAATACTCTTGCTGTAGGTTTAATGTTCATTCTAGGTAGAATAATTACCGGATCAGCTTTCAGAATATGCAGGAATCATTCTTTCCAAGTATTTTTGGCAGGAATAGTTTATGCAAGTATCCCTCAGAGTTGGTGGAAGTATTCGGAGGTTGTGGAATTCTCTCTTTCAGAATTGGGGTCTGTCTCCTCGAGCTGGTCCAAGCATTCTAGCTTTAGTCTAAGATAATCCGAAGGCCTAATTAAGCCTTTTACAGCTGAATCATATCTCCTAAACCAACTACCAAACTTTTTCTTTTTAATTAAAATTTAAAAATTCTCTATCTAGATAACAATAGTTATCTAATTAACAAAATAAATTGCCCTTTACAGATCTAGGAATCAACTAATGAAAAATTATTTTCTTTTTATTTTTGTTTTTCTTTTTAATTATTCTTATCTATATAAATCCCAAATCTGAAAAGCAATTTATTTGTACACTTTACTTTTACATAAATTTAACAAAAAAAGTAATCTTAGTTTTCTTTTTTTTTTTCAAAATTAAAATTAAAAACCAAATATAATTGTGATATTAAAATATAATTCCCACGCACATACATATATATTTGTACAAGCATTAAAAAAACAAAAAAACTTTTAATCAAGTTTTACAAACGAAATCTTATATAAAAATTTATTTTATTTTCTTCACCCATATAAAACTATAATTTTTGTAATGGTGTTTTAAACATCCATTACAATATATATATATATATATATATATATTGAAGCAATCGGATCTAAGTTCGATCCTAGCTTCATGATCTTTCACATGTAGCCAACTTCAAACCCTTGTACTAACCTTGAATTTCCGATGCAATGGGGTTTTATACGTTCAGTCCACGCTAGTTTCCTTAAAGAAAAACTATTATAAATGTGTGTTAAAATTAACTCATTTGAGATTTAAACTAATCATTTCTATTATTAAATTCATGTTAGAATTATTCATGAATTTGTATATATTATAACTGCGTGGATTGTGTGTATATATTTATAAATATTTAAATGTACATATTCGTTCTAAAGTTTCATTGCGTTGGAAATGTTTTATTTTACTTTAAATAGTTTGTTCAAATTTTTAGTGATTAAAAGCTACATTCTTTTGATAAGCTTTCAGATTGTCCCTTTCCAAAAACAATGGGTAAAGTTTTTATTAATTAGAAAAAGATAAGTATTTAAAATGTAAGGATGGTCCTAATTAAAATCATTTTTTGATTTTAAAAATTCATTTTCTAATTAGAAAATGAATTCAAGTTTATGAGTTTGAAAGCCTTATCGAAGGAATGTATCTAAAAACAACTAGTAAATTTTTGTAAGATTGATTAGGAAAGAAGCGCTAGCCTGAAGGCATCAGATAGAATATAAAGAGCCCAGGAAAATTTTCCAAGCAGCTATTATTCCTCATTAAGAGAAGCCATATATATTTCATTACAGAAGAAGCCGCCCAGTTAAATTATGAAGTAAAATAGTGTTTCTACCATGGTAGTGGGGGGGGGGCTTAACTTCAGGAGTCTGACTACAGTTCCTGAAGTTCCCTGAAACTCTTCAATGTGGCTGTAATATAAAATTCATATACCAATTGTAAGCTGCCAGAACCTTAGAGAAATCCTTCAAAATGTCATTCAAATAATTTTCCAAAATGCGCACCTACGTTTCATTCAACTGGACTCTACTGTGTGTAATTTAAGGAGCCAACCATGAAGAAATGGTAATATCTTTCTTTTATGAATCGCTATTTTTTCTGGCCGGTCTTCAAACTTTATTTTACTCTACCTTTAAATTAAGTATTGTTAAAAGCTCTTCTCTTTCCTTGATGTATTAATGCTAGTTTAAATTATGTAGTAATTCTCTATCTTAATCTCTAGTCTTTAAATTTAATATTTGTTAACTTTCTCTTTTCTTACGATGGTGGTTCATTTATTATATTATATATATTTATCGTGTAATTTATTAATGTTGTTTATTTTTAATTATATGCCAGTAAAACTTCAACTCAATAATAATTTCTTTCCTTGCGTTTGCCTTGTTAAATAATATATTAATTTTTATAGCAATTCTTACCCACTAAAACTCATTGGATACAGTTCTATTAATTATCGAGTTGAAGGATTTATACAATTTTTGCTATTTTTATTAATAGCTAATAACAACAAATTATTAGCTCAATTTTTAACCTATGCTCCTGGCCACTTTACTGAGTTTATAATATTCATTTATCCACATTAATAATATTAAAATGTTTTGCTAAAGGTTGATAAAGGGAATAAAATGAACATATTCTAATTTAAATTTGTATTTCTGTATTAATATTCAGGGAGAGCATAATGTTTGGGGCATGATTAATATGATTCTATAATTGCATTAAGTACTTTTTAGTTAAAGCTCATTTGACTTTTCAACTTGGTCAAGTCATCATGTAGAGCATTCTTTATATAAAATGGGTTTTAATTATTAAAAGATGAATACCAAGTCATCATTTTTCCAAACATTGCTGACACAAGCCATCTCCTGCTTCACATGCTTGTCCTCGGTGATATTACTGTTCATTAAATTACATAGGAAGAAAGCACTTCATCACTTGCTCATTTTATATTTGAACACCGAAGGTTTGAGGCTAAGACCCAAGCTGTTTTTCCATGTTCTATGGATCCTTCATATAGGGCATCAAAGTCTTGTCAAATACAAGCACCCTGCTATTTTCTCAAATCACAGACAAGCCATTATTTTTCATATTTATTCTTATAGCTCATAAGTCGTCAGTACCGTTTATTTCTCAGTTCCAGTAAAGCCTGCTCTCATGCTCGTAAATCATGATGAATTGATTTTATTAAAGTTGAACAAATTCATATTTATTTATAATTAAGTAAGTTTTCTATTAAATATTAAAATTATGCCCTAAACACGTATCTTGCTCTTTGTGAATTGATTTGCGAATGTGAAAATAAATCTCACATTCTTTCTTTTAGAATTTGAATCATAATTTCTGTCACAGCCAAATACCTTTATCTACTTTTACTTCCTTGTCGGGGCATAGATATATATATTTCTCCTAGAATATTGCATAATTGTATTGACATATAATAAGGACTGCCATTCTTATTGTAAATATAAATTCCGTTTAAAGACTAGAGATAATCTATATCATAATCTAAAAGTTGAACAAAATTATTATTATTATTAAACATTTTATTAACACATTTGTTTTTTAACTTTCTTTCTTATTCAATAATTATTTTTGATATTAATGCTCGCTGTCTGCATTGGTAACCCGAATATATATATATATATATATATATATATATATATATATATATATATATATATATATATATATATATGAGTTGATTTATAAAGATTCTTGGTTATTTTATTATACTTCATTAAAGTTAAATCAGGGGTCTCATTAATCATCATCATCCGTTGAGCTAGTTCCTTGGCACATAGTCATGTACCATCAATATATGTCTTCCATTGATTTGATCTGAGCTTGTGAGTTGGGTTTAAATTCAGTTTGAACCACCTGAGTTTGAATCCGACTTTGAGTTTGGGTTTGTTGATGTGTTGGCTTCTTTTTGACTGGTACAATATGTATATATATATATGAAAGGCCTCATAGTGACATGTATAAGGCATCTGCCACTTCTCTGAACTGAGTTCGAATTCAAAAATTGTTTTTCTACAGATTAATTGAAAAAATTATGCAATATTGGTAGATATTTGGATAATCTTAATTATAAGGAAAAGTAAAGAAGATCCTCAAACCAATTAATTAATTCTTAAATGCAAACCTAATAAATATTAATTCTATGTTTACAGTTTTTCTATAAGAGGATATTGAAGAAACTTGATAAAGATTGAAATGCTATATTTTACTATATATATATAATTTGTTTTAAAATACATATGAAAATTAAAAAAAAAACCATATGTTTAATGATTTCAGTAATATTAATTTAAAAGCAAAATAACTGTTTTCTCAAATAATATGATTAAATATGTATTTATAAGAGTAACATCAAGCAATAATAACTGTTCATCAATATTTTTACTATAATGAACAACCATCTCTTTGCCCGAAAATACATTAATAAGCAAGACCTATACAAATATCTACTTTAAAAGCGGTTAGTATGGCAACAGACAGCTTTTACTTAGCAAATGTTTTTTTTTTCTAATAAGAATAAAGTGGGATAAGACAGCTGTGAAATAGAAATCAATTTTTAAATCAAAATATTTATTAAAAATAGATAAAACAAAACATTTTAATATTTAAATAAAGGGAAGTTTTACTTTCTCGGTAATGTCTATATAAGATTATGTAAAAAAAAAAAAAGAAGTTATTTATGTAGTGTCTCACTCTGTCTATAAATAGTGAATTAATTTAAAATTTTAGAATACAAAATTACTCTAAATTTTACTATTACAAATGTACTATTAGAAAATGCTTAGTGTAAATTGTTAACCCTTTGAATTTCAGGCGGCCATTTTTAATTTTTAGAAAAATTTACCCTAACTCTAATAACTTAGATATTTTGTGTTTGAATGTAATAAATATAAAAAAAAAACATGCTGTAAAAGTAAGGTCATATATGAAAGAATGTAATGAAGCTGTTAAAATAATCATTTCATAAAGAAAAAGTTAAAAAAATATATATTTTTATACTTTTAAGAATGTTTATTTTTACACTGATTCACAAATCCTAAATTTTGAAATTCAAATGATTAAATGACAATTTCATAAATAGCTTCATCACATCCGTCACAAAATTTCAAAAAAAAAAGATGTATTGGAAGTCTTACATGAGGTAATTTTTCACTGATAAAATTACTAAAACAGCGGCCTTGCTGTGGTCCATTTTTCTTCTAGAGCCAGATGTGTCCATTTGTTCAAAAGTACCTATAACAATATGAATGGTTTTTAGTGGAGAAAAAAGTAATAGAACAGTGTAATTCAAAAATAAATAAACTCATAAAAAATAAAATGAATAAAAATAAATCAATAAAGATAATTTTTTATTATTATTAACAATGATTACATGTGTGGAAGAAAGGCTGAGTTCAAATACATGGCACTATAACACAGAGTGGATGGATTGATGAAGCCAGAAACTGTGTATAAAATATCCTATATTATATGAAATTCCAGTTGTGTAGCATAAACTTGTATATAAATATATTTATTATTTTGCATAAAAGATATGAAGAAAGGCTGAGTTCAAATACATGACACTATAATACAGAGTGGATGGATTGATGAAGCCACAAAGTGTGTATAAAATATCCTATATTACATGAAATTCCAGTTGTATAGCATGTACTTGTATATAAATATATTTATTATTTTGCATAAAAAATATGAAGAAAGGCCGAGTTCAAATTCATGGCACTGTGACAATAAGTGGATAGATTGAGGAAGCCAGAAAATCTATACAATATCCTATATTACTTGCCTAAAATTGACACAAATCAATTGAGGGTCATAACTTTAGCACTGATGCAATAATTCGTCCATAAATTCAAACTTTGTCACGTGTGATACACTATTCATATTTATAATCATGCCAAAAAATGCATTAGCTCACGCAGTGATAGATACCCCAGTCCCCAACTTTTTTCCATTCTACAACATATTTATTTGAAAATATTATAATTTATTATTCTATAGCATTTTTAGTTCTTTCAGTACATCGAAAATATTATAATTTACTATTCTATAGCATTACGATAGAATGACAGTCTGTTAAGCTAAATTGCGCAGACGCTGTGAGAATGTTGTTAATAAATGAATACCTTCGAACAACCACATGATATAGTATTTATATAAGAGTAAAAGGAATCCCTCTTACTCCTACAACTCAAATGTTTATATATGAGCAAATCTAAAGTAGTTGTAACGAAGGCGTGACTACATAATAGTCACTTTAAATTACTATATATAATGTCTGTATGAATGGCGCGAATGAAATTTTCTAGAATTTACTGAATGCCACTCCAAACGAAACTAAATCATATACGAATAAGCATTTATTTTATAACGTCTTGCATGCGATTATAATTACGATAGAATGACAACCTGTTAAGCTAAATTGTGCAGACGCTGTGAGAATGTTGTTAATAAATGAATACCTTCGAACAACCACATGACATAGTATTTATATAAGAGTAAAAGGAATCCCTCTTACTCCTACAACTACTTCGTTACAACTACTTTAGATCAAAAATATTATAATTTATTATTCTATAACATATTTATTTGTTTTAGTAATATAAAATATTATAATTTATAAATATATATATATATAAAAGTAATTACATACCCTTGAACGTTATCCAAAAACGTAATTTGAGAAGAGGGCCCAGAATGACTGACAACTTCAACGGAAAGTCACAATAAAATCTTCAGTAATTGATCCAATAATTGTGGAATAACTTTTTTACGATAAATAAAATGATAAAAATAAAAAATAAAAAAAAATTTTTAGGTACACTTCGCTAAAAATATTCATAAAAAATCTAAAAATTGTCGTACAAAAAAAATTCTTAGAATTTCAGGTAGATATTGAAATCACGCAAAGAATGACGTATTGAGGGTATGTGTGACGTTTACCGTTTACACGTAAACTCAACTCAAAATAGAAATTTCTAGAAAAGTCATACAAAAGTCGTACTGGGGGTCAAAGGATTTTAATTAAATATTATTGACTGAGATTTTTCTTATTAATCTAATGGGTAAAATCTCGAATAATGAAAAAAATTATTTCCCAACTTTGAATAATATAAAAATTTATTCTTAAAACAAAAAATAATCTCAATAATTTTTTATCAAAAAGCCTAACAAATTGATTAATGAAGAATCTAGAAAAATAAAGCATATAGAGAAAGCACAAATAAGATAGCACAATTTATAAATGTAAAAGATATACACCTGGGTCTCGTTTTATGCAATAGATAGGTTCCTCAGAAAACACATGCAAACAAAATCGTGCAAAAATAGATGTAACTTACATTGAAAAGGGATGGATGCGGTCTGTGATTTTTCAAAATTCGCGTAAAAGTAAAGCACCAACGTAAAATTACTTTAAAATTTGTGCAAAAAAAAAAAAGGAAATAAAATATGACTAATAAAAAAGTTCAAATTTGAAAAAATTTGATACAAGACCAACTTTTTTTAACTATAATATGTAATTTTATTCAAAACAATATATTTTTATGCATAATTTACAGTAATTTACATTTTTATACACGTTTTAATTATTATCGCTATTTGCCGTTAAACAGGTTCATTTGCAAACTGATAAAAAAAACAGATTCTTCTGATGTGATGTGATGTAGCTACTCCTTAAACGAAGTCAAGAATCTCTCAGCAATTATACCAAGAAAAACTTGTTAGCTACTTCATTTTACATACCCCAGTCTAATTTTTCCCATATTCTGCTCCATCCCATTTCCACAACATAATTGTAAGTGCTCGAAATTTATTATTTAAAGTAATAGCGCATTATCGGAGTTTGACTTCCTGTGAAACATGAATCGCATAACTTCAAAATCGTATTAAATAAGTCTGCTTAAAAAGAGCCCTGGGTGTACTTTAAATGTACAAATAAAATTATAGCAAAATTATTTATTCCACTGGTTTTATGTTACAAGATTTTTTATAGTGAAACCATTTCTACAGAGACTACAATAAAAAATAGTATGTTTCCATATGCAATATGCTAAAGTTATATTCTATTGCATAAAATCAATTGCTATTTGTTTTCAAGGATTTATCATTTTAAATAGTACAATGTTAACAATTAAACAAAATAAAAGTAATTTTTATAAAAGTCAGTTTAATATACATTTCCTTTGTTTTTTTTTACTTATTTGTTATATATTCTAATTTGTTTTCCAGACAAACTGGATATTTAATTTCTGTTCTCATCTCTTACACATTAGAACATAATACAATGGTGATCAAAAGTTCAAAGATCTTGACTCAAAGTTCAACACTGTATAATCTAATGTTCAAATAATGCATGAGTTTCATAGCTATAAATTTTTAATTAATTGATTGATTTTATGTTTCCACATCGCTTAAGATTTTCCAAATAATTGAAGTAGCAACCATGTTATAGTTATGGATTATCATTATTTTCAGCCATAAATGTAAATTAGATTGGATATCATTTAAAATATTTTTATCATATAACTTTATAATCGTTTTTAATGTCAACACCTCTTCTTTTTACAGCAAGCATTAAACAATTTAATAAACTATTTTATATTTTATCATACAGGTTTAAAATGATGATTATATTCATATATAACATTTTTTCTAATAATGTGCAGAACAGTTTTTTTTTTTTTTGTTTAAAAGATCAATTTTAGAATTGAGAGAATTAATTTACCAGGCTATAATTTGAATCAATTTTCACATTTTATTATAAGTATATGCATTATTGTGTTTCAAAACTTATATCTTTGCATTGTCTAAATTAAATAAATTACCAAGTTCAACTTGTTTCCAACTGCATTAAAACAAGTCTATAAATACTTAGAAAGTTTTTATTCGAAGTGTTAAAAAATAACATTCTTTTTGAATGCATTACATCTACATGAAACCAATAAGACGTCATAAAATATTAATTTTGGAACGTTATCATTACTTTTTTGTCTACAAGATTAAATATTATTTTAAAAAGTATTTTCTCTCTAAAACGACTAAACAATCATGCAATAAAAAACATGAGATCAGTGTTCAGTGTTTATAACAATAATATTTCGATATTCTTTGGTGACGTTAAAATTTGGTAGTGCCTAATACAAATTAGTGATAGAGGTGAGAAGAGTAAGCATATTAGCCAAATAAATTTTCAATGTTCTCAACCAAACTTAATAAAAAAATATAAATATAAATCTATTTAAAACACATACTATTGATTGTTAAAATTAAATATCTTAACAATCTAAAAAATTATTGCCAATGCCCCAAAATATAAACTTTTTTATTATTTCAATCAGACAATTAAATGAGTAATGAAAACAAATCATTATTTCTTATTAAACTCATCAATACTTGCCCGAAAGTAAACAGGCCAATCAAATAGCGAATTTTCCTCAACTGTAAACTTTAAGTTTTTTGCTAATGTCATTATAAAAAAGCTAAAAAAAAAAAAAAAAAAAAACGTTATCCCATTTTTTTTTTTTTTTTCATAGTTCAAATTGACTTCAAATTAGTTTTGATTTTCTAAATGTAGAGTTATTTTTGATTTTAATTACATGATATAATAAACATATAAATGCTAGATGAATATTTCTTCCTTTTTATATTTCCAAGAGGTATTTTACAAAACACACTCCTTAGTAATTTTTTCTCTATTTATATATCATCATCATTATCAACCATTATCAATCCACTGCAGGATGAAGGTCTCTCCAAGTTTAATCCATCTTCTCCGATCTTTAGCTTCTCTTCTCCACATCACCCCTACACATTTTCTTATTTCATCCATCCATCTTACATGTGGTCTCCTTCTGGGTCTTTTACAATCTCTTGGAATCCAGTTTAAAATTTCAATTGTCCATCTATTATCATCTCTTTTAGCAATATGTCCAGCCCAACTCCATTTCAATCTTTTAATTTTTTCAATGAGGTCAGTAACACCTGTTTGTTCTCTTACCCATACATTGCATTTTCGATCTCTTCTTGTTACTCCCAACATACATCTCTCCATACTTCTTTGAGTGGTCTGAAGTCTCTGTATTGATCTTCTATTAAGTGTCCAAGTCTCAGATCCATAAGTAAGAACTGGTAAAACACATTTGTTAAAAACCTTTCTTTTCAAACACATAGGCATATTTCCTTTTAATATCAAGTTATTTCTACCAAAAGCACTCCAACCAGTTTAATTCTATGATTAATTTCCTCTATTATGTTTCCATCTGTATTAATAATCTGACCAAGGTATTTGTAACTCTTAACTTCTTCTAATTCATCATAATCAATCTTTATTTTCATATTTTGAGCAAATCGATTAAACATTACTTTAGTCTTTTTAATATTTATCTTTAGTCCTACTTTCCTACTTTCATCTGATAACTCCTGCAACATTTCCTGCAGCTAAGAAGCATTATTTGCAAAAACAACTACATCATCTGCGAAATCTAAATGACTTAAATAATCTCCATTTACTTTCACTCCTTTAGTTTCCCATTTTAATCTACAAAATACTTCTTGCAGCACTGCTGTAAAAAGTTTTGGAGATATGGAGTCACCTTGTCTTACACCTTTCTCAATGTTGACTTTCCCAGTATCATTATGTAATCTAATTGTTGCTGTTGCATTTTTATAAATATTCTTTAAAATATGACAATATCCTGGATCTATACCTTGATGATCCAATGCTTTATATATATATATATATATATACAAGCATTGGATATCAATTGAAACATCAAGTTATATATATATATATATATATATATATATATAAAACTTGATGTTTCAATTGAGAATATTTTATTTTATTAAGTAGAAATAAAAAAAAAATATTTTGTTAGATAATGATACATTTATTATATAAATATTACAATAAATTTTATTAATAGCTGTTACCCATTATATAATTTTGCAGTGGAGTATATTCTATATAAAAAATAACTTACAGGCAGCTTGAAATATTTTTAAATATTTTCAAGCGAATTTTAACACATTTTATTTTTAATATCAATTTATACCATCAAAATAAAATTAACTAATAATTACATGAGTACTATTGTAAAAAAATACAAAGCAAAATCATATTTAAAATACCCATATATCTCTAAAATAATAACAGATTTGAAGCACTTTATCAACTTTATAGTTTATTGTTGCAATACAAAGTTCACGTTAAATTATTTCTAGTAATGTTAGTAAATTATTTATTTTCTTTTTCTTGAGAAAAAGTTTCAATGCCTCAAGTATAACAATCAAAATAATTTTACTAATTGATATTCAATATTTTATTAGATCTGCTATAGAATAATCTCTTTAAGCTTAATCTCCTTTCTCTAGTCTATAGCCTTTCTCATCCAGAAATCACCAACAAATTTCCTAGCTTAACATATGCATCCAACATGTAATCTAGGTATTTATAATCTCTTGAAATTCAGTTTAGATAAAAATTATCTATCTATTACCATCTCTTCTAACAATGTGCTCAACACAGATTTATCTCAATTTCTTAAATTTTTGAAGAATGTCAAATTTCTTTTCTCATCCTTTTATTTTGTTTTCAATCCTTATAACTCTCCATCCTTCATTGAATAGTCTAAAGTCTCTGAATTTTTTAAGAGCCCAAATATCAGATGCATAATTAAAAACTGTTAATATATATCTATCAAAAATCTTTTCAAGCACAAAGGGATATTTTTTAATAAAAAATATTTCTAATAAAAACGCATTAAATACCTGATTCATTTAATGTAATATATTTTTAATCTGTATTAATAATTTACCAAATATTTATAGATGTTAACTTTTTTCTAATATGATTATCAATCTTTTTCATTCTGAAAAAGTTCATTTTACATGATTTTAATGTTTTTAACATTTATCTTGAGATCTACTTTTTTAACTTTTGAATTTAGTTTAATAAATAGTCTGTGATTTATATAGCTCAGACAGTACATGTAATATTATAAAGAAGAAGTATACCTCTGGTCATATGAATTTATATGTACTCACCTGTGAACATCAGTTTGTAAAGTGTAAGTGTGCAGTTATGCTTTTCAAATCGATGCGCATGGACAAGTGAATAGAAATTAGTAAAAGCACATGACCAGAGATTTGTTCTATTTTAATATTTTTTTAACTCTTGTAACATTTTCTAAAATTCTGAAGCATTATTTGCAAAAAACAAAATAATAACCATTAATATTCAGTCCATTAGTTTCTCATTTTAAAACAATTAATATTTTCTGCAAAAATGCTTAAACAGTTTTGATATGTGGAATGATTCTGTTCTACCTTATGCTCAATGCTGTCATCACTGTTTTTTGTGATAAATATTTTTAAGAATATGACAGTATCTTATGATTGTATCTTGATGATCCATTGGTATAATGGATCTACAGCACCAAATAATAATGACTATTCTTATTCTTTCTGTAACTTTGTCAATATGTAGATATGATCCACTGTCCTAAAATGATTAAAAATTTAATCCATTTGATTCTTTCAGTGGGTTAAAATATAATGTTATTGCTGTGCTATAAACAAACTAATTATTTTTTGCAAATATTTTTCATAGAACTAACAGAATATTGACAGATCTGTAATATTTAATATCATTTTTATGATCTTTCTTAAATATCAAATATTATTATTGCATTCTTCCAAACATCTTGTACACCATTTACACTTTTAGTATATACTTTTGCAATAGTTTTTTTCTATTTCTTTAACCTGTTTTTTATAAGTTATTAAATATATATCCATTATTTCATTGAGTTTTTCTTTTCTTTATAGATTTAATTACATATCTTACAATCATATTAAAAAATGCTAAGCAATTCACAAGGTGTAATAATCTGAAATAGATATTACGGTTATTTATGGCTATTTAGTTCTTTACACAATATTTTATACATGCATCATATCTTGTTTTAGTAATAGTACAATTGTTTCTTTTTATTGTGGCAGTAAATTTTCTTCCATTACCAAGATGTTTTATTTACTTTTGAAACCTTTGTTTGCATTTATAGTTTACTCTTGCCCAGTTACAATTTCTTATATAATTATTAATATTTTTCATTACTATTTTCCACTATTCAAGATATTTATTTATTATTGCTGAATCATTAAAAAAATTCATGCCCATTTTTCAATATTCATTGACATGTCTCAATAAAAAAAAATTATTGGTTACCTGTTGTTTTGTTACCAGATATCACTTTTACAATGTTCAATAGAGTATCAGCAATGTTCCTATTTAACTATAGTAGTCAAATATTCAATATACTTTTTTATTAATCCAAAATGTTGTAACAAATATATAAACTAAATAACCAATTTAAATAAAATTGAAATAAATAACTATTGATAATTATATTTTAATACGTATTAACCCAGATTTCATCTCCAGAAACATTTTCTCAAGATATTTAATTATACAAATCAAATAACCAACTGATTATATCCACTGTATTTACTGGACATTATTTACATTAAATTGTATTTTTAATCATAAAGTTATACATTATAATCAAATGAATAAATAAATTTTAAAAAAAATTTAACAACTCACATAAATATATAATTTACAATAATTAATTAATATAGAGGGAGTTTAAATTCAGACTTTCACACACCCCTCACCTATCCATGCAATATCATACTGCTGATACCCTTGATCCATACATGTCAAAAAATAAATAATGACCAATATAAGTATTTTGTGCTAAACCAGCACTAGTCAGTTGGTCCAGATTATCATCTCCACACATATATACAATCAATTAAATGGGCAGCTGAAGAATTTTGGTGTGGAGTGGATTGAAACCTGTCCATTAAAGTATGAAGATAGACTATCTTAATATAAGCTGAGCATTGATTGTATATATATATATATATATATACATACATATCACCTCCATATATATATATATATATATATATATATATATATATATGGAGGTGATAATCTGGACTAACTGATGAGTGCTGGTTTATCACAAAATATTTATATTGGTGATTATTTATCTTTTCAACATGTGTGTGATCAAGCATATCAGCAGAATGAGATATTGTGGATAGTTGAGAGTCATGTAAAAGTCTGGGTTCAAACCTTCTATATATTACATATTGGAGTACAGATATGAAAATGTCTGTACTATAAAAAAATTAATAATTAATTAAATAAATAAAAAAAATGAAATATATATATATATATTATCTTTTTTAAATACTATTTGCATATTTAAAATAATTTCCTATATCTTCCAACTGTTTATCAAAATCCACATTACCCCTTATTTTGCTAGATGTTTAACTATTTGTGCACATTTATTCAATTTTTTTCTAAATATATAATATTTCATAATATATTCTCTTATAATAATCTATTACTTTATAACCTTTATATTTTCTTCACATTTCATTATATGTACAGCATCTAAATAATGTAAAAATAATCCTGACATCATATCTTTTGCATCAATAACTCTATCATGTTCTTAATCTATCTCAGTTGCTGTTTTTCCTGTCTGTCCTATATACACTTATTGAAATTTCTCTAGCTAATTTTATAATCTATCTCCACCAAACTATTAATATCATTTAACTTTTTTACATTATATAACCATTTATTCAAATACATTTTTTCAAGCTATTTTTACATTATGGGGCAATCTTTCTGTCATTAATCTTTCATAAACTTTTTGTGAATATATAATAGACATTCATTTACTATCTTTATACTTATTCCTACTATTCTCACTTTTGCTATCTAATTTATTACCAAAATACATTTAATTGCTTTGTTTTATAATTTATTTTTACATAATCATGTTCCACTTTTAATTTCTGTGCATAAGTTCTTTTTATCTAACATTACTATATAATTTTTTGAATTTAAATCACTTTAAAACATCCATATTTAGACACCATGACTGATATGACTTTGCATTAATTAACCGTATAATATTTTAATCTTTAATATAATGTTCAAGAAATATTTTATTCATCATTCTTTTTCATTAACAAATATAGAAATATTATAGTCCATTATTTTCTTGCTCTATTGAAATCTAATACCATATTTATTATTATTTAACTCATTAAAAGCCTTATGAATATTTATACTATGTCCTACAATAACAATATCATCAACATATTTGTACTACTCTATAACCTGATTATTATTTATAACTCTTATCTATTACACTCTCCTAAATAATATTTACAACTATTGATGATAAAATTCCCCTAATCAAATTTCTCTTAAGCCATCCATTCATTATACTTCAAAATTCTTCCTTATATTTAAAAAACAATGCCACATCTATTATAAACAATGCTTAATAAATAGTATATATCCATTCTTCTGATAACATATTACTTATTTTTAATTTTTTATAACAATACCATAATATCTTTTCTGGGTACTCTATGATACACTTTTTCGATAACAAATGTCCTTATTATTCCATTTTTATTTAATTTAATGTCATTTAATTTATTAACAAGTTCTTCAGAATTTTGAATATAATATTTTCCAAATTTTATTTTCTTCTGTAATTTTCTATATACTATTTCACACAAATCTTTAAGAATATAATTAATAAAATCTAAAATTATCCTTACGGGTATATTTTCTTTATGATTCTTTACTTTTCCAAATATACACATATGTTCAAACCCTAATGGACATACATTTTTATATTCCTTCTCATTAATTAATCCTTTCATTTTCACATAATTTAATAACGTTTTATACCTTTTTTAAATTCCTTTACAAGAATCTATACTTAACTTTTTATATTCTTGTTTATATATATATATATATATATATATATATATATATATATATATATATATATATATATATATATATATATATATATATATATATATCTTTCACTGTCAGATTCGTTTAAGATTACAAATCTTGAACCTATATCCGCACTTGTTATTATTAATTTTTCCATTCTAGTTTTTTCAATAATTTTTATAACACACTTTTAGATCCATTCTTTTTAATTATACTTACCACTTTTATATCTAGTATTATTAATTTTTGATTGTAATTAAATTTTTAACTCATTTTTTATACTTGCTGCCCTCACACATACTATCGTTTTTTGGTAAACAACATTATTTACAAATGTAATATATTTAACTTTTTTTTTTTTCAAATTTTTAATGGTTCATTATCAAAATCCCTGTTTAACAAATTTATAAAATTATAATTTGTTTTTTCATTCCAATTATTTACTGTATTAATACTATACTTTTCATCATTCGATTTTTACTTCCTTATAACACAACCATTTTTATTTATTATCCTATTTTTTCCAAAGTTTATTTCTTAAATTATTATTATGAATCAATAAAACACGCTCGATATTTTCAAACATATTTTACGATATATTTTAATTTAATAAATATTATTTCTATTATATTTTTATTAAAATAATCCATCTCAGTGTATTTTTCTTTAAAAAAACAATTTAAAGATATCATTTGAAGTTTACTACACATTTTTATTATTTTTTATATTACTAATGGGAAACTTACACGACATAGGCATTATTCCATTATTCTTACATTGATTCAAAAATGATAATTGATATTTCATTTCCCCAATTTTCTTTTGAACATTTCATATTGTTTTGAATCTAGTAAAATTAATCTCCACTAGTTTTGAATGTAAAAAATATCTATTTCTTTATCAACATCAACCATTATCAGTCCATTGCAGGATGAAGGTCTCTTTAAGTTCATTCCATCTTCTTTAATCTTTAGCTTCTCTTCTCCACACCACCCTTGCACAATTTCTTATTTCATCCATCCATTTCTCAAGTGGTCTCTTTCTGGGGCTTTTACAATCTCCTGGAATCCAGTTTAAGATTTTGATTGTCCATCTATTATCATCTCTTCAAACAATATGTCCAGTCCAATGCTACTTCACCTTTTTAATTTTTTCATTGAGGGCAGTGACATCTGATTGTTGTCTTACTCATATATTTCATTTCCAATCTCTTAGTGTTACTCTAACATGCATCTCTCTATAGTTATTTGAATGGTCTGAAGTCTCTGTATTGCTCTTCTATTAAGTTTCTAAGTCTCAAATCCATAAGTAAGACCTGTTAAAAACATTTATTAAAAAACTTCATTTTCAAACCCATATGCATATTTCCTTTTAGTATCAACTTATTTCTACCAAAATCACTCCAATCAAGTTTAATTTTATGATTAATTTAATCCATTATGTTTCCATCTGTATTAATAATCTGACCAAGGTATTTGTAAATGTTAACTTCTCCTAACTCATCATAATCAATATTTATTTTTATATTTTGAGAAAATCCATTGAAGATTATTTTAGTCATTTTAACATTTATCTTTAGTCCTATGTTTCTACTTTCATCTGATAACTCCTGCAACATTTTCTGCAGCTCTAAAACATTATTTGTAAAAACAACTACATCATCTGCAAAATGTAAATGACTTAAATAATCTCCATTTATTTTCACTCATTCAGTTTCCCATTTTATTCCACAAAATATTTCTTGCAGCACTGCTGTAAAACGTTTTGAAAATATGGGGTCTCTCTGCTTTACACCCTTCTCAACAGTGACTTTCCTAGTATTGTTATGTAATCTAATTGTTGCTGTTTCATTTTTTATAAATATTGTTCAAAATATGACAGTATTATGGATCAATACCTTGGTGATTCAATCATTTAATCACTGAATAAATGTTTATAGAATCAAATGTTTTTCATAATCTACAAATCCAAAGTATAATGACAACTCATATTCATTTGTCCTTTCTATAACTTCTCTCAATACCTGCATACAATCTATTGTACTAAAATCACTTTTAAACCAGTTTATTCTTTTGGTTGGTAAAAATCCAATGTTCTCTGTAGATGACTTGTAATTATCTTGGTAAAAATTTTGTATAAAACTAATGAAAGGTTGACAGGTATATGATTTGTAATTTCTTCTTTATCACATTTTTAAAATATTAATATTAATACTGAATTATTCCAATCATCTGGTACATCTTTATCATTTGGTACATAACTTTGCTATTTTTTTTTATTTCTTCACCTGCTTCTTTTAATATATCAATTATAATTTCATCATTACTTGGAGCTTTTCTTTTCTTCATAAATTTAATTGCATGTCTCACTTCTTCATTTAAAGTTCTGGGAAATTTGGAATATATAATATATATAGCCTGTACTTTTTTTTATTAATATGTAATTATTGATAAAAAGTTTTCTACCCATTTCTTGATGTCATCTGTCCTTTTAGTAATAATTCTATCTTTTTTTTTCTTATTGCAGATATAAATTTTCTACCAATACCAAAATGTTGTTTTACACTCTTGAGACTTTTATTCTCTTCTACAGCTTTCTTTGCTGGTTCACAGTTATACTTTCTTATATCATTTTCAACTTTTTTTCACACCATTTTACAAAATTCGAGATATTCAATCATTTTTGATGCACCATTTTTGTATATTTTCATATTCCTTTTTTTCTTCATAAATTCTTTAGTCTCAGTAGAAATTTATTGGCCAATGGCTGCTTTTTTACCAATTATATTTGTTGCTGTTTTTAAATGTGTATCAGTTATTTTTTATTAATTACATTCAAATCTCAATGATGTTCAAAATGTACTAATACTTGAAATCTTATATAATAAAATTAATATATCTCTAAACACACAAAAACAGTAAATTACTAAAATGGACAAAGATCCAATACAAGTTTTTTATTAATTCATAATGTTATGACAAATAGATAAACTAAATAATCAATTTAAATAAGTTTGAAATAAACAACTATTGTTAATTATATTTTAATATTTATCAAACCAGCATTCATTATCATAAAGACCATCTCATGATATTTAATTATACAAATCATATGTGATGTGATGTACTGTGACTTCTCCTTAAATGGAGTCAGGAATCCCTCAGAAACTATGCCCAAAAAAAACCTGTTAACTACTTTACATTTCCCTTCCATCCCCATCCTAAATTTTCCCATAATCTGCTCCATCCCATTTCCACAATATACTCTTTGTCAACTCTATGACCTTTATATCTAAATCTTCCTTATATTTTCCCAAACCCAGCATAAAAACCAATAACACACTTTCTGTATAATCACTTTGTTCATATTTATTTTCCCATAACTTCACATTATTTGTACCCTTTCTGCTTTCAAGCATTTACATTCAATCAACAGATGCCTAATATATTTTATACCTTCCTTACACAATTTGCAGACTAAATCACCATATTTTTCCATTTACATGTATATTCTCTTGTTGCTAAAGATTCAATTTGAGCCTTAAACATTAAAGTACTTTCCTTACTATTAACATAAATTAACTCACACCCAATGTTTCGTTTATTTCTATAAATATTTAAACTCTTTTTCCTCTCCATACTAATTCTACCTCTCTCCAACTTCCTATTCTTTATTACTGCATCTATTATTTTATCCCATTCCTTACCACTATAATACTCAACAATCCTCCTAACATAATCATCCCAATTTTTATACAAGTATACTGCTAAAAATTATTTATCCAAATTTTTTGCATACATCATTACTTTTCTCACCCATCTTGTAGCCTGCCCTTTACTCATAAGTGAATTAAATACTATTTGGCTATTCTTTTATTATCTATAAACTGCAACCTACCAAACATTTTCATTTTACTTTTTGCATCTCTCAAAAACTTGACCATCCCATTTATCCTTGAATTTCCTCCTTTGCTATCCACACCTCTGCATCTAATGAATGCATTTATACTTCCTTTTGTACTTTTTCTAAGTAATTTAATACCCCTTTTCTAACACAATGCATCATTACCATATGTTAACCCTGCTACTACAATTTCTTTCTATACAATTCTAGCTACATCATATTTATTATATGAAAACATTGTTAATTTCTTTACCAAAGTCTTTCTTTTCTTTGCTTCATTTACCAATTGTTTCTCTCATTCATCCAAGGAATTTAACTTATTATTTAAAATGATTCCAAAATAACTAGATCTATCCACCACATTTAACTTTATATCCCCAAGTAAAAAATTCTACATCTTCTCTTTCCCCAGTATTAAGTATCATTATATTTGATTTTTTTTCACTAAATTTAAACCCCATCTCCTACCCATCCTATCACATATCCCCAGCATAACTTCCATATCTTCTCTTCTTTCTGCACACAAAAATATATCTTCAAAAAAGACTCAACAAGGTATATACTCCCTTGCCACCTATTAATGTTATCTCTATCCCTCTTTCTAGTCTTTCTCCCACCATATTTTTAACTTTAATTGATTCTATATCTCCTAATTGATAAGTATAGTAATTATTTTAATATCATTTTTTAATAATATTTAGTAAAGCTTCATCCATTCCCAAATTTGCTAAATTTACCCATAATCTATTTCTATTTCCTCTATCAAATGCCTTCTCTATATCTATAAAACTCATACATAATGATAAAACCTAAACTACTATTCATATCCATAAGTTGTGTAACTACAGATAAACTATCTCCTATATATCTATCTGACCTAAAACTTCCTTGCATTTTCCCCACTACATTATTCTCTCCCATCCATTTTACCACTCTTCCAGCAATCATGTATGAGAAATCTTATATATAACTGATGTTACCACTATCAGTCTATAATTATTTAACTGTCTTTTACCCTTACACTTTTCTTTAAATAATAATCTTACTCTTGTATTACTCCAACTACCCAGAAAAACTATCTTCTGTGCCATTTTATTAAAACATGAGAATAACTTTACTTTTGCTTTATGCCCTAAATTCATTACTATCTCTGCTGACAATCCATCTAAACCTCTTGTTTTTACACTTTTCAATCTCTTCCCTGCCTCATTCAGTTCATTTTTTTGTGAACATAACCTTCCCATTACTAAATGCTTTCATATTTTCTATCACTAAGTCTTTCACATCTAACATCTTTTTTATATTAATTACATATCTATTTAAGATGCTCTCTAATTCTTCTCTAGAACTATCATCTATTAATATCCCCCTCCACTACATTTCTCTTTTTAATGAAATTACATTTTTTTTTACTCCCATATCTTCCACTTTTATTAATATCCTCCAACAATTTACTATTCAACTTCATCCTCTTTCTATAATTATCAATTTTAGTAAACTTCTTCAATTCCAAATATTTTTCCCATTTACCATTAATATTTTTTCTCTCTTTGTTCTTAATAGCACATTTATATTACCTGCATGCTTCTTTCATCTCTTTTACACTTTTACTAACTCTCATTATTTATTACTTTTATTCTTCTGCATATTCTCAACTAAAACCCTATTTTCCACTTTTTCTATTCCACCACACCAGTTCTTATACTCATCTCCAACCAACTGTTCCATGGCTTCTTCAACTTGTATTTTATACTTTTCCAACTTATTATTATCATTCACTCTCCATTTCACATCTTTCACTATTGTTTATACTTTTATTTCTATTCTCCATCACATTACTAACCATGTTTATTAAAATAAAGTTATGATCACTATTACATACTCTCTCTTCATTATCGAACATTTTAATTGTCCATATTTTATTCTTTTCCTTTTTCTCTACCAATACATAATCTACTGTGTGGAATATATTATTCTTAGACCATGTGTATTGTCCTTCATAAATGTTTGATAAATTCCCAATGCTTAAATTCACTCTATGACAAAATTCCTTTATAAACTGCCCATTCTTATTATCTACATCATCGATTTCTTCAATATATCCATTCATATCCCCTATAATGGTTATTCTCTTTCCTTTTTCTTTAAAACTCTGTATATTCTTAACTAGATATTAATATATATTATTGTTCCACTCCATTACAGTTTGACTATCTCCAGTGGCTATATACACTAGAGCCACCATCCATTCTTGTCTACCCAACCTTACTTAAATCACAAATGGTCTTGACATTTAACAATATTTAAATACTTTTTCGATATAACATTTATACCACCACCTCTTTTTTCTTTTTCTTTTCTATTTATACCTGCCATATCAAATCTTCTAAAATAGTTTCTTCTTCTTTTAGATGGGTTTCCACTATTGTTAATACCTCAATCTTTTCATTTTCAATTGCTGTGTTTAATTTCAGCCACTTTTCTGGTCTCCTACCACTTTGCATATTCAAATACCCAATTTTAACAATTTCTTCTTTCCTACTTATTCTTTTATACATTCTTTTGATTCTTTTTTCTCCATTACATTTATAAACAACTTTATTACCATTAATCTTACAGATTCATTTTCTCTCCACATTTACACTTATATCTAAGTCAACTATCTTTTGCTTATTTATTACATCCCATCCATTCTTCTTCTTTTTGATAAAACTACAATTTAAAAACCCACCCCCTTTAAAGGTTTCTCGAATTATATTCTTTAAACATCAGACTGCCTTAAACTTCACTTCCTTGCCTTCTTAAGTGCAATCCATCTTTGCTATATAACTCCCTCTTTTCAATAAACCAATTCCATACATCCACAAATATAACATTATTTCTCTCACATAATATTTTCAAACTCTCATTTATAGAACATGCCCTATCTAACAAATGCCTCTTGTCAAATATTGTACCTTTAATCATATACTTATACATTATAATAAAATAAATAAATTTTAGCAATTTTCAACAACTCACATACAGATATAATTTACAATATTTAATTAATGACATAAATAAATAAATAAATATTTTTTAAAAAAAATGCTATTTACATGTTTAGAATAATTTTCTATATCTTCCAACTATTTAACAAAGCCCACTTTCTCCCTAATTTTGTTGGACCTTTAACTATATTTACACATTTATCCAAATTTTTCTGATTATATAAAATACAAATGAATTCCAATAATATCCAGTACATATAATTAGTTGATTATGTGATATGTATAATTAAATATCTTGAGAAAGTCTCAATGGAGATGAAAGCATGTTCGATAAATATTAAATTATAATTAGCAATAGTTGTTTATTTCAATCTTATTTAGATTGATTATTTAGTTTATATATCTTTTACAACACTGTGATGAATAAAAAATCATATTGGATTTTTGACCATTATGTTATTTATTCTTTTTTGCATGCTGGGTGGTGTTATATTATTTTTTCAATGTTATTATATTAGGCTTCAATATGGAGAAATATGATATGTGTCATATAATGTTCAAAATTAGAAGAGGTTAATTTAATAGATTAAAAACATAATAATCTTCAAATGACAGTTTTAATTTGGTTTTTGAAAGAAAAATACATTCAGATAGATTATTGTATTAAAAATATAATAGGAAAAAGTATATATATTAAAGAAAAATATATTTGGGGAATATGTTCAAATATATCAATCATGGGTTATTGATTCACAATAATAATTTAAGGGATACACTTTGGAAAAAAATATGATAATAAATGGAAATAGTTGTGTTATAAGGAAGTAAAATCGAATGATGAAAAGTATAATATTAATAAAGTAAATAATTGGAATGGAAAAGTTTATAATTTTATAAATTTGTCAAACATTGTTTTGATAATGAACAATCAAGAATTTTGAATAAAGGAGTTAAATATATTTTATTTGTAAATAATGATTTTCAACAGGAAACTATAGCATATGAGGAGACGGCAAGTGTAAAAAAATGAATTAAAGATTGAATTACATTCAAAAATCACTAGTGCTATCAATAAAAGCGTTAAATATAATAAAAAAGAATGAAAGGAAAAGTGTGATATAAAAATATTATTGAAAGAATAAGAATGGAAAAATTAATAATAACAAGTAAGAATCAAGATTCAAGATTTGTAATTGCAGACTATGAAAGGAAAATTTTTCAAAATATTATTACACTAGAATATAAGATTAAGTGATGATCCTGTTAAAGTAATAAAAAGAAGGTATAATATATTACTAAATTATAAGAAAATGAAAGGATTAATTAATAAAAAGAAATATAAGAGTCTATATTCATCAAGGTTTGAACAACCGTATATATTTGGAAAAGTAAAGACTCATAAAGAAAATATGACTGTAATAGTAATTTTAGATTTTAGTCATTATATACTTAAACATTTGTGTGAAATACTATATAGAAAAATTGTAGAAGTAATAGGATTTGGAAAATAGTATATTGAAAATTTTGAAGAAATTGGTAATAAATTAAATGGTATTAAATTAAATAAAAATGAAATAATAGCTTATTTGACATTGAAAAGATGTATCAATATATATCTAGAAAAAAAAGCAACAATATTGTTAAAAATATTAAAAATAAGTAATATTTTATCAGAAAAATGGATATATACTATTTATAAAGCATTGTTAATGATGGATGAGGTATTGTATTTTAGATATAAGGAAACATTTTGGAGTATAACAATGGATGGGTTATGGGATGCTTAATTAGTGAAATTTTATTATCAGTAGTAGTAAATAGTATTGAAGAGAGTATAATAGATAGTATTATAAGGAATAATGAGATCAGAGAAAATTACAAATATTTTGATGATATTGTTATTATAGGAAATAGCAGAAATATTACTGAGGTTTTTAATGAGTTAAATAAGAATAAATATGATATCAGATTAATAATGGAGAAAAAAAAGAATTAAAATATTTAGATATTTTTTAAGAACAGTAACAAATGAAATAATCATTGAACATTATATGGAGGATAGAAAATTAGAAGATTAATTTATCTAAAATCATATCAGCCATGGTACCAAAAGATGAATATTTTAAAGTGATTTAATTAAAGAATGATAGAATATTAGATAAAAAAGAGGCATATGCACTAAAATTAAAAGTGGAAAATTATTATGTAAAAATACATTATAAAAGGAAAGCAATTAGAATAATTTTTGATGAGGAATAAGTCTAAAAATCATAAATGAATATCTATTCCATATTTAGAAAAAAATATATAAATGTACATGAAAAAAAGTTTACGAAATAATGTAAAAATAACATGAAAAAATAATGCCTTTTTTAAATGGTTGTATAATGCAAAAAAAAAAAAAAAAGTTAAATGATATTAATAGTAAAATGAGGTTAGTGTATAAAATTAGCTGTGGAAAATGCAATAAGGTATATAGAGAACAGATGGAAAGAACAACATTTGACAGAGGTAAAAAACATGATCCAGCCATTAATATAAAAATATGAGATTAGGATTATTTTTACATTATTTAGATGCAGGACATAAAATGAACTGTGAAGAAAGTATAAATGTTATAAAGTACATAAAATGTTATTGTAAGAGAATATATTTTGAAGTGGTGTACATTCAGGAAAATTTGGATAAGTGTGTAAGTATTGTTAAAGGTTCACCAAAATTACATGGAAAGTGAGCTTTGTTACATAACTGGAAGATATAGGAAATTATTGAAAATATGTAATATAGTATTTTAAAAAAATATTTATATATTATTTTTTAATTTATTTAATTAAAAATTGAATTCAGACTTTCACATGGCCCTCAACCATCCATGCTAGATCATACCACTGATAGACTTGATCACACACATATTGAAAAGATAAATAACCACAATATACATTTTCATGCTAAACCAGCACAAATAAGTTGGTACAGATTATCATCTCCACACATATATACAATCAAAGCTCAGCTTATATTAAGATAGCCATCTTCATACTTTAATGGACAGGCTTCAAACAACTCCACCCCACTTTTCAGCCATCCATTTCATTGACAATCTGATGATGGAATGATCAAAGTCCATCTTATGGCTCTCCATTCTCATTATACTTATGTTGAACCTTCATATACAGGACATAATCCATTTACATACATATACAAAAGATGAGCAGATGTTAAAGCTTTATATTTTGAAGTATGAATTTTTTATACAGCACAGACTTTTTTATACCTGCATTTCTATATGTGACTTGTGGTCAACATGGGTAGGATATGTATATATAAATTATTAAAAGTTGTTAAAATTTATTTATTTATTTGATTATAATCTATATATGCTTATGATTTAAAGTGCAATTTAATGTATATAATATCCAATAAATGGAGTGGGTATAATTATGTGTTTGTGTGATTTGTACAATTAAATATCTTGAGAATGTCTTTATGGAAATGAAAGCTGGTTTGATAAATATTAAAATATAATTATCATAAGTTTTTTTCAGTCTTATTTAGATTGATTATTTATTTTATGCTCTTATTTATTTTATTCAAGTCTAAACCATCTCAAAATTACGTTATTATTTTTTTAAGTCTAAACCATGTTTAATATTTGTTAGGATTTTAAAACTATTTGCAAGTTGTAATTCAAATTTTTCGGAGTGTTCTGATGGTTTTGAATATCAATTGCTAATACTGTTATTTTTAATTTATTTCACTCTATTTTGCATTAACATGTATTTTACATTTCACTAATTGATCTTTTTTTGTGTGCTGAAATTTGTTAAGAATACTACAGCTTGAAATACATGTTTTAAGTTTATCAAACTATAGCCAATTTCACTGTACTTTCATTTGGATGATTCCACTGTCATTTAACATTTTATAAAATACAGAATTAATAATATACATCTGATATCTTTCTGAAAAGTCTACTCGTCTATGTGGGCTCTCAGTTTTATCATCATAATCAAATTTGTTCACAACCTGTCATCTTTTTGTGTGTGTATATATATATATATATATATATATATATATATATATATATATATATATATATATATATATATATATATATATATATATATATATAAATTCTAATATTTTCACGGATAAAAGATGACATATTATTATATAAAAGGAGTAACTGATAGAATTGGTAACATTTTAAAGAATAATAATATTCACACAATTTATACTACTTATAAAAAAAATAGTGAAATATTTCCACTTCCTAAAGATAAAATTGCTTTGGAGTGTCATGGTGTATATGAAATTCCATGTAGGGTCTATCCACATACATATATAGGACAGACTAATCATAGAATAAATATTAGAAAGGAAGAACACATTCTGGCAGTGAGAGAAAAATCCAATTCATCAGCTATTTATTCTCAAATAAAATTAACAAATCATGATATCAATTTTGAAAAAAACAAATATTTTAGTAAAAATTGAACAATATGACCAGAGATTGCTAAGAGAAGCTACAGAAATGTTTAAAAGGCCCAAGAGCATAAATAAAAGGTGTGAATTAAAGAAGATTAACAACATTTGGAAGAAGCTGTTGGAAGAGAAAATAAATTTTAAAACTTCTCAACCAATAGAAGTTAAATATGAGGAGAAAGAAAATGATAAAAACGATTTTTAATCTCACATGCATTCTTATAATTTGAAAAAGAGGACGCTCTGAGGAAGGTACTTGATATTGTACTGAAACGTCAGCATTTAGCTTTTTCACTACACGGAATATCCCACAAATAGTAATAATAATATGACACACACACACATATATATATATAAATTATTTATATCCTCATCATAATGAAAGCCTTTTGGGCATAAAATTTAATTACTTGTATTTGGAATATTCCATTAAATTGAATAACGAACATTGACTCTCTACCTGATATGCCATAATCTTCACAATATTATATGTCAGCTTTTTATTCATAATTTATAATAATACTCATGTGCAATCAATACTGTACCTTTTTAGTAAAACACATATCCAGTTTTTGCACCAATTGTCGTTATATATTTTCTTCAAATTTTACAAAATTCAATAATCTGTCATTTAATATTAGATAGTTTTTATTTCAGTTTGTGAGTTTTCCTTCAATTGAAGGTAATATAGAAGTTTAAGTATGTAAAATGTTAATTATCATATATCAGACTAATTCCATAATCCTGGGCTTTCAAAAGCCTTCTTTGCTTCCCAACTGCTTGCTTAATTGGTGATCTTCATTAACTTCTGAGGATAAGATCTATAGTTAAGTTTGTACACCATGATTATAAATTTCTATTTTTACAAAAAAGATCACTCACACACTGTTATCCTACATTAAATAAAACTCAGTTGATATTCCAACTAAGAATAATGAAACAACTGAAAAAACAAACAAACTAATGTTTGATGCTTTTTTATTTTAAATTTAGAGATAAAATATCCATTAAGGTGAATACTGCCATATGTATCTTGGTGAGTAGTTTATCCATGTTAGTTTACAGTATGAATAATCACATAATAATAAAAGTTGCAGCGACAAGAAGGGATGAAATGGACGTTGAAAATTTGTATTTATTAATCGTCGTTTCAGTTAAGAGTTATTTTATGTATCCATAAATAAAATTACATTAAAAAAAAAATATGATAACAAAATTGTTTAGGATCAATCTTTTTAAACATTATCTCGTTAAAATGAGACTAAGTTCCCACTAAAATCAATTCTGGTAAATTAGTAACATCTGTTGCCACGACTACTGTGTCACTCTTAAATGCAGATGATATTAATGAAAATTTATCTAAAATTCTCATCCACATTCTATGTATCCAAATAATAAACTTGAATACGGTATATTTTTTCTTACAAAAATTTTTAATATACACACAGATATATACATATATGCAAATAGTATGCAATAGTTTCTATATGCTTATAAAATTAATATCAATTTTTTCTACGATCATGTTTTACATTTGTTTATATCAAAACTGAAATTTTAAAAAGGGATATCACTATCATTACTATTTTTTTTTTGATCCTTGATCTTTCTGTCGACGATATGATTGTTGGCAATTAAAAGCTCAATTAAAGTGGAAATTTAGTTAAAAAAACTATGGTCTGAAAATTAAAACTGATTATCTAAGACTGTAAGTCAATATTGATTTGCAAATTTTACAGACATTTTAAAAGTAAAACCTAAAGATTGCAGTCAAAAGATAATGTTTAAGATCGACAAGCAAAATGAATTACAAAACATATTTAAAAAGTTTTTCGGTTGTAATGGAAAATGAAACCATAATTCGAAAATAATGTAAATTACTAACATTAAACTTTTTTTTAAGTAAATGTCATTTATAATTATCACATTGATCCAAAACTAAACCACTTGCTATTATTATCTGCTTATAAAAATAATTAAAATCGTATTCTATCGATTTAATTAAAAAAAAAAGAAGAAGTTCTTTAACACTTTATAAACGATAATTTATAAAATGATTTCTATTTATTTAAAAAATTGGTCGTAAACAATCATTTCTTTATAAAAGTATAAAATTGTCAAGCATTGGTGGTCGAGAGGTCAGCACAGCCGCATTACAAGTAGTTGTCCCGAGTTAGAGGATTCGCTTTCCGGCCGATGCTATATAGACACATGAGATAAAAAAAAAGTATAAAATTATATATTTCCAAATTATAGTTTTTTTTAAAAATTTTTATTAAAGCAATAAATTAGTTTCAATATTTTTAGAAATTCCTAAAGAAAATATTTGATGATATTTTGAGATTTATCAATTTTATGTAAATATGTTTCACAACATTAAATACATCCAAACTGTTCATTTTTAAAATTACATTTGCTGAGATTCAAATAGCAGTCTATTTATTATAAATGACATAAATATCAACGTTAATTGTAGAGAATCTGAACAATCATTACTGAGACTAGAAATAATTTAGTCAATCAAATAAATAACTTCATGGAAATGAACAATGTAATGGCAAAAGTTCAACAATTAACAAAATAATTTTTGAATGATTGGAGTTTATTATTTATCAGCTGAAGTATTTATTTTAATTTTATTTTTAAATTTATAATATATATATAGATAGATAGATAGATAGATAGATAGATAGATAGATAGATAGATAGATAGATAGATAGATAGATAGATAGATAGATAGATAGATAACATTTAAATAATCCAAAATATCAATAACAACAAACAATCTGAATCTGTTAATTAATTGGATGGCATTCTTTTACGTAGTATTCAACTGATAAAATGTTTTGACCATCTTTGGGATAATATCAGAATTATGATCTCTGCTCTTAATAATATAACTAATCCTTCAATTTATTTAAATTTAGTTGGGAATATTTATTTCTGTAAATATATAAAAAAAGATTTTGATAATTTAAAATTAAAAACTCTTGTGGAATCTTAATTGAATATCTAAAAGTTTAAAATATGGTAGTCATGTGTTAACTTTAAAATTATGAAAAGTTTTTAGAACTTTAAGACTCTATGAAAGTACATCACGATATTAGAGATCATGTCATTGTTATTATCTATATAAAATCTGGATATAATAAGAAGTGCAATAGCTATTATGAAATACCATTACAATATAAAATATAAATATGGGTTGAATGATTTATTAAATAAGTTAGTTTTAGTAATAGTTCAAATGATTTTAAATACATTATTGTTTTAGAGGATTAAGAATGATTGTAGATATGGTTTTAATTGCCTGGAAAACGTAAAAAAATAATATCACAAGGAAAACTGAATTTATACATCAGGTTTATTTAAATTTTTGTAAAGACAAGAAGATTCATAGTAGTATAGAAATAGAAGATTGCCCAGGAAATGTTTGTATTTTAATGTTATTATATGATAATAAAAAAACAACAACAACTAATTAATGCTATTACTAGGAATGAAAAAAATAAGGCAAATAAAATAAAAAGTAATATTAAAAAAAGATATGTGTTATATTTAATTTTCATTTCCATTTTTATAATAAGTTTAAAATAGTATACACCATCTACAATAAGTAATTATCAAACTGGTTCATAGATTTAGTGATAAGATTTTTAAATGAAATGATTAATAGATAAAAAATGTAATAGCAGTTATTATATATTTTAAAGCATGTTATTATTTTTAAAAATTAAAAAGTTCTGTAAAATGTTTTTGATTTTTGACTGCAAATAGACCAATTGGTTTTAAAGCTTATAGCTCACCTCAGTGAGGAGCTAGAACATATAGTCACTAGATTTAAAATATCAAATCAAAATGCAGAACTTATTTAATACATAAATATTGAAAAGAAAATCTAAAATTTTCAGATGCCTTAAAGTATAATAATCAATAAATCAAGTCATATATAATCTGACATTGCTTTTAAAAGCTTGTATTTACAAATAGGTAATATAGGGAATATACCAATAGATCAAATCAGCTCTTATTTAATAATTGTGATAAGAGAAAATATTTAAAATCTCTATCTAGAATATTTTTTTATTTCCAGACAAATTGGTTTCAATCTTATGGCTCACCTCAGTGAGGATCTAGAACATTCAGACAATAGATCTAAAATATCAACTTAAAATCCAGCACTTATTTAATTTGTAACTATTGAGAAAAGAATCTGAAATTTTCAAACACAAAAATGTCTTTAAATCCAGCTACTGAACTCAAATAGCTTATCCAAATTCAGATATACCATATATTAATAGTCTTAACATCACCAAAGCTTTAAAGGTAAAATTATAATAATCAATAAAGCAAATCATATATAATGTGACATTGCTTTTAAAAGCTTGTATTTACAAATTTATAATATAGGGAATTTGGTACAGTTCCATATAACTATTTGAGTTAGATAGCTGGATTGAAAGACATTTTTATGTCTGAAAATTTCAGATTTTTTTCTCAATAGATACACATTAAATAACTGCTGGATTTTAAGTCAATATTTTAAATCTAGTGTCTGAATATTCTAGTTCCTCACTGAGGTGAGCCATAAGCTCAAAAAAAATTGGTCTGGATTTAAGAATATTCTAGATAGAGATTTTAAATATTTTCTCTTACCACACTTATTAAATAAAAGCTAGTTTGTGCTATTGATATGTTCCCTATAATACACACAAACACACACACACACACACACACTATATATATATAACCAATGTGTCTGTATTTTAAAATCATATAATAATAATTCAAACAAATTTATTTAATATGGTATTAAAATTTTAAACAATATCTTCTTTACTGGAAGTATTTTTGATTGTATCCTGACAATCTCTATCAACCATTAATCAGTACACAAAATAAAAACTTATATTACCCATCATTCAATCCATTTAAATTTCCCACAATTCTGTTGTTTTTATTTTAGCTGATTGTCTATTCATTAAATCTTCTCTATTCAATGCCTGTTTAATTTTTCATTATTCATTACATCTTTCAGTTTGAATAATTTTCACATCTCTTTTATCAAATTTAAAACCATAATTACATGCTCTATTATGATCAAAAATAATTGATGGAGTATTCATACTTACTGAAGATACATTTTCTTTCTGTACACATTTGTACAATATCTTATGATTATTATATCGTTTTTGTAATGTAAATTTTGATTTCTCTATATATTTCATTCCACAACTACATACCAACATATATATATATATATATATATATATATATATATATATATATATATATATATATATACTAACCTAATAAAAAGAATTTGATGATGCCTAATACCTATGTGTTATATTTCTAAGTTGAGGTATCATTTTTAATCTCTAATAGTAACATATATAATAATAATCTAATAAAAGAATGATGCTTCTACATTTGGATGTCTAACTCTAACCTAATAAACTTATTCCAATCACAATCACAAAATCATATTGTGATAATTCTTATAAAATATATCTCAATAAATATTACTTTAAGACTCTTATCAAAATAACTATAAATCTATAATAATACAACATAGAGTATGCTCGGCCGTCGGTTAGTTATAAAGGGGATAACATCAGAGATATGCAATTAAGATGAAGCAAAAAATAAATAATAGTAAAATAAATTATTATAAGTAAAATAAATAACTTGGGAAAAAAGAAAAACTCCAATCATTCCCTAATTAACAATTTAGAACAAAATAGATCTATATCTTCATCAAAAACACATTATTTGACCTATAAACAATTGCACTTAAAACCACAGGATATGTGGTCACTAATTCTTGCATTTTTTTAGTATCTCATGAAATGTTATATCAATAATTTGTCAATATGATCTGAAATAAACTCTACTCTTGCAGAGTAAAACGAAAATGAAAAGTACCTTTCCTATGGTACAATTGAAAATAAAGCTCTTTTATGCCACAACTGCATTATTATTATTATTATTATTATTATTATTATTATAATAATAATAATAATAATAATAATAATAATAATAATAATAATAATAATAATAATAATAATAATAATAATAATAATAATAATAATAATAATAATAATAATAATAATAATAATAATAATAATAATAATAATTCAATTCAATTCTTTATTTATTTAATGTACATATCAACAGCATTTAGCCAATTATAGATTGCACAGTAATACAAATCTAAATAGGCATTAAAATAATAATAATAATAATAATAATAATAAAATAAATAATACCAATAAAATAGAAAATCAATAAAATGCACAAATAAATAAAAAGGCAATATATCAAATGAAATTAAGGATAATATTTTTTGATGAGGACTTTAGTGAATTGTTTAAAATCCAAATTAAAAACATCATCATTACCAAAATCTTTGTTATAAGTTCTAGGTAAACGAAATAAAGGGGAAAATCTTAATACATCAGATTTACAATTTTTCAGTTCAAAAACATTATGAGTACGAGTATTATAATTTTTTTAATACCTAAGTTAGAAAGCAAATTAGATACAGAAATATTCTGGGAGATGAATTTATGAAGAAGTTTGAGATCTCTTGTTTTTTGTCTCAGTAGTAAATCAATATAGTGTTCATTACTTAAACTATTTAATTTTGCAAATTTGTCAAAAACAGACTGAATTCTTATGATATCTGTCCTGTTATGAGGATTCCATATAATTGAACCATACTCCAAGATGGGAAGAACTAAGGATATAAAAAGTTTAATCTTTGTAAATTTATTAAATGCTTTTCCATATCTGTAAATAGCTCCTACAATTTTAAGAGATTTATTCACCATAAAATTAATGTGATTATGAAAAGATCCATTATTGGAAAATATTATTCCGAGATCTCTTTGATGATCATTTGTTATAATTTTAGAGTCCCCAATATAATAGGAAAACCCTAAGACTTCAGATTTTCTAGAGTAAGAGACAATGGAGCACTTATCCATATTTATATCTATATAATTATATTCACACCAATTCAAGAAATTATCTATATCACTTTGAAGTAAAAAACAGTCATTAATAGAATAAATATGCCTAAAATTTTTGCAATCATCTGCATAACATAGAAGATGTGAAAATTTAATGCATGTTTTTAGGTCATCAATGTATACATTAAATAATAAAGGTGCAAGAACACTGCCTTGAGGCACCCCAGTGAAGCAATAATAAGGTAATGAAAATTTACCATTAAACCTCACACAAGACATTCTATCTCTAAGAAAAGAGTCAAACCAATTAATTAATAATTTAGAAAAACCTAACCTACAAAGCTTCTGAAGAAGAATTTTATGATTAACTCTATCAAAAGCCTTGGACATATCAAAATAAACAACATCTAACCTAGATTGATTCTCAATTGAATTTGAAATGTGATCAAAAATAGTTAGCAAATTTGTTTCAATGGACCTATTAGGCAAAAATCCATGCTGCTCTGGTGCCAAAACCTTAGAGACATCCAAGATAATTTTATTATACAGACATCTTTCAAAAATTCGAGCAACAGTGTGTAGAATTGAAATAGGCCTATAGTCACTTACCAAATCTCTAGATCCTTTCTTAAAAATAGGAACAACTTTAGCAATTTTAAGGGATGTAGGAAAAGTACCATTTGCTAAAGAGCAATTAAAAATATGCAAAAGAGGAGAAGCAATGTATTCAGCACATCCTTTATAAATGAAAGCTGGAATATTGTCAAGGCCCACACTAGAATGTAATTTAAGTTGCCCAATAGCAAAAATAACATCAGATTCAATAAATGAATCAAATGTTATCCTTTCTTCAACTAGATCATTATTTTCAGTCAAATCAGTAAAAGAATTAGATTGTTTAAAAAGCTCTGAGAAATAATGAGAAAAATCATCAGCAACTAGATTAGAATTATTATTCTGTAATTTTTTTTTTGTAATACCTAAATCCTTAACTAGAGACCAAAATTGCAAGGGATTATCAGAAATATGACTTTCAGTATTTTGTATAAATTTTTGAAAATCTCTACGATATATAACCTTTGACAATCTTCTATAATTAATAAAATTGTTATAATAATTTAAGTTCTTAGTTTTCCAATATTTACGATGATGAAATGATTTCCTTTTAATAATTTCTTTAAGAGAAACTGAAAACCAGCGAGGAAAACGTTTAGTTAAAAAAATTTTCTTAGGAATGTATTTGTCAATTAGTTCACAAAATGATTGTTCAAAAAATTTCATACAGAAATCTACATCAGATGAAGAATACAAATTTTCCCAGTTAAAATTGGATAATTGTAAACAAAGACCCAAATAATTTCCTTTTCTGTAGTTTCTTTTCATAGTTTTAAAGGGACAGAATCTATTAAATTTAATATTAATATAAAATTCTAAGGGAGGATGATGCAAGTCAATGGAAAAAGGAAGAGAAGAAGTAGTTAAACATTCAATTGTAGGAAAATTACTGAGAATATAATCCAATGTGTGATCATTAAAATTGGTGTATGGATTAAATTGTTTTAAATTCAACAAATTGCAAAACCGAATCATTCTCAATGCTTTAGGTGAAAAAGAGACAGAATCTATGATAGTAGTACCCGAATATAAATCCGGAATATTTAAATCTCCGGTAATAATAATAAATAATAATAATAATAATAATAATAATAATAATAATAATAATAATAATAATAATAATAATAATAATAATAATAATAATAATAATAATAATAATAATAATAATAATAATAATAATAATAATAATAATAATAATAATAATAATAATAATAATAATAATAATAATAATAATAATAATAATAATAATAATAATAATAATAATAATAATAATAATAATAATAATAATAATAATAATAATAATAATAATAATAATAATAATAATAATAATAATATCATGGCTGAGGAGACTTTACAGCACATAATTTTCAACTGCAAGGCCTTGGAGCAGACTAGATGCATTCTGCAACAGAAATATAGAAAACAAAACACTACAATGATGCAAATTATGTAAACTTACAAAGGTAGGTATGTATCAGCCATAAAGGCCTCAATGTTTGTCTTATATGCACTTTGGTGCAGTAGGTATGCTTTCTTATTGGGTAATAACCCCAGAAGGCATCCAACCACATTTGAGAATAAGTTGATAAAAATTCAAGTTAGAGACAAGCAGATCACCAGCCCAGATATTTATTCAGCTACTTGGTCCCTGCTCAGATAAACAGCAAAGTTATAAAGAATTTAAGTTGCTGGTTTATGAATAAACTGTACATTTTTAATGATCACAAATATGACCATGGGGCTTTGGGTTTGAAGGACAAACTAGAAAAATATAAAGGCTGTGAGATAAAGAAATTCATATAATGTCTTCCATGATATACCATGGGATTTGAAATCAAAAAAACAATGATGAAATTAGATCTCCTATTTTCTAAGAATTAAAAAAAGTATGGTACAGATTATGCTCCTATTGGACAATAATGTGCTTAATTGACATATCTAAAGTGGATAGAATCATGTACAAATTACCTATATAGATATGTACTTTTAACAATGAATATTGTAGCACTCAAAATTGAACTGACAATAATAGGATTAAACATGTATCTTGCTACAATTAAGTGGCATTGTAATACTATGTAACTAAAAGGATTAATAAAGTTTATTATTGTTGAAACTTACTACTACTACTACTACTACTACTACTACTACTACTACTACTACTACTACTACTACTACTACTACTACTACTACTACTACTACTACTACTACTACTACTACTACTACTACTACTACTACTACTACTACTACTAATAATAATAATAATAATAATAATAATAATAATAATAATAATAATAATAATAATAATAATAATAATAATAATAATAATAATAATAATAATAATAATAATAATAATAATAATAATAATAATAATAATAATAATAATAATAATAATAATAATAATAAATGATGATGATCTCAGGGTTCTCTTACTTATCTTGGAGAAATACTTTATAGTATTGGGTTGTCACACATGACTGACATTCTGGTAGGCTGCAGGATACATTCACATCACTTAATAGCAAGTGTGTTTTAACATATAATAACAACTACTATAATTACTTATGATCAATAATGAAATAAAATAATTGCATAAAATTTGGATTAATTCAGCCTTTTACCCAGGATATCAACCAGAAAAATAGAAAAACAAGGGTACCTTTTGTATCCTTTCATCATTCATGACAACACAATAAAATAATTAAAAGTAATTATTTCAACAATTGTAATAAGAATAACTAAGAATATGAATGGAATAAAATGCAGTCAGAAGGAATTGTTTCGCTATCAACTAAATGTTTAAACTGAAATTTGCAATTCTCATCAAATAATTATCATCAAAATGAAATGTTAGAATCTGCATAAATTTGTGTATCTGGTGTATTAAGATTCCTGAAATTTAAACAAGTGAGGACTCAAGACAAACACTTTGCAAATGTTTTGCAAACACATAAATTTAATCTGCACATGGTTTGCATAAGTTTGCATCAAAGAAATAAATCAGCACAAAATTGAATAATATACTGGAAGTTTATTAACAACACAGACTAAAAATAAATAAAATAAAAAAATATATGGACTCATATTTTGGCTGTCTGTTCTTTCTGAGAACATAATAATGCAATATTTTATCATATGCTCAGAATTAAACTATGAAATTAAAAAAACTAGCTGAAATGTACAGCTAGTACACTATTGACTTATTTAATATTTTTAGAAGCTGCATTAAGCAAATGCTTAATGGGAAATAGACAAAATTCATACCAGTATCAATTTAAGTCTTATAAAGAGTCACCAAAATCCATCCCTTATTTAAATTCTTAATTGGATATTTTATTATGATATAAAGCATGCTATTTATTAAACTATCATAAACCGAGTTCTAGTCTCATCTAAATGTTAACCTGTATTTCTAATGAATTAACTAAATCAGGTTTGATATTAGAAATAAACTATGAATTGATATGCTCATTCATCAGAAGTCCCACACACAAATTAATATTTAGCTTAATGTCCATATAAAGTTATTAATAAATAATATAACCATAAATGCCTTACAATTCCCACAAAGGAAATTATCAGCTACTGATGAAAAATAAAATATTGTGCTTGAATATTTCCTAAATAAACATGCATTTTAAAAATACTCAATTTTGAAATTAATTCTCTTTAATTGGTTTTCTTGTGAGCTACTAGCAAGGCTTAGTATCACAATACAGATATTGATCCCAAAACACTAAAGCACTACAAAGACAAAGTGCACCCTGAGAAACAAATAACTCAAAATGTAACATTTATCTTGCTATAACTTTCAATAGGACACTATAATATACATCTTCTATGGTGGAAAATATATCCTAACTTCACATATGGGATAAAAGTACTGAGTAACCTCTCCAGAAAAAAAAAATACTTCATTAAACAAATTGGTGGTTTCCAGCCTATCTCTCAGGCTCAAATTGTAGGCATGGATCTTGTCTCATCACCTAAGGAAAAGGCACACCCACCAAATATATTATCCTCTCATAGGATTAAGTTACATTATATAGTCCTCTCTATGGAACTGGAACACACTGACTACAAACTATACTACTATGTCAAAATGATCCACTCATGGAAAAATATAATGCACTATGAGAAAAACACATCTATTCCACAAGCACAATGCATAATAAGCAGCAAACTACACTGGCATTGAGCATATACCATTTCTCCAACTTAAGCAAGAGAGCAAAATACACTAATAATAAATCTGCATAACCAATGTGTACACCAATCAATATCTGAAATCAATTACTAAAACACACATATATCAGTATCAAATTTGAACTTTAAGCAAAGAATATTAAACAGCAATGTATAGCATAAAAGATAATATTAAAATAAAGTGGACATATTAATAAAAAATCATTGTTAATAAATAATTAATTACTGAAATAAATTTTTATTAAAATCTTATCTAAAAAATATGCTATTACAGCATAAGATATAAAATTGTTACTTCTGATAAATTGGAAAAAATACCGTTTTATCGATTAAAGATGTAACACAGATTTCAAATATTTAACATGAGAGATTAATATCTCTGATTGCCCTGGAAAATAAACCAGATATATTTTATCAATATAACTTCATATCAAAAACAAAATTTACTAAAAAAATGGTAGTAATGTCTATCTATTTACCATAAAACCTTTAAAATATTACAAAATAAATTTTAAAACCTCTATTATTTTATTATATTATAAAATTAAAAAAAAAACCTTAGTTCTTTAGCAGAACACCTCCCTTGCAAAGTCATCTAATGAAGTAAAGTTCTTTTTTACTCATAGTCTCAAAAAATATTAGACATTGAAATAAGAAACATATTTTAATTTTTTAATGAAGATTTTTTTTCGAGCAGTTGTAGCAGAAAATATATATAAAAAACTACAGTGGAAGTAAAGCTTAATTCACAATTTAATTATGATAATGAAGATTTACAACAACGACAAATATCATACAACGACGATAAACACGAATATTATGAAAGTATAAATATGATATCAACGAGATAACACATTGCAGAAGATAGGTATGTTTTCAGAAAATTTTAATATTAAACCGCAATTATATTTAAGATGAGAAGTTACAAAATTCCATTATAATTTATTTAAGAGTACACATTTTTTAAAGATTAAACTTTATGTTCAGGATGATGAGAAACTTATCAAGTAGTTTCCATAACTTTAGCATATTAATTTTAAATAGTTCAGTTTCCTTTCAAATATATAGCATATCAATCCTTTTTCCAAATGATTGCAAATTAACTTAATGATAAAATTAATACTGTATATAACAGTTTAGCTTTTAATTTCAAATAGGTTTTTTTTTTTAAAATATGTCTTTAAATACATATGCCATCAACTTTTTCTTAAACTATTATAAAGTAATGAATTGATAACTGAACTATATATTAGTTATCCTATAAACAGATGCAGATGATATAATAACTTTAAAAAAATGTAAATAACAGAACAAAATCTTGGAGAGTTCTTCTAAATTATCAATTAGTTCATACAATAATTTTCTCTTCTTTTTACATACATGGAATATTATTAAATAAAAAACTAAGATGTAAAAAATTTGTTTTGACATTAAAAATGTTCATCTTTCTGGGTTTAGATAAATTATTAGGTTCAATTATCAACTGCTTTAGCTTTGCCATTTTAAGTTTTAAACTGAAACATTTTAAATTCTTTCGAATGCTGGAGTTATAACTGTACAAAAACATAGAAACAGAATGTCTTAAAATATATTGACCCTTTCATTGTAGACATAACCAAGATAATGTAATCAGTTTGCTACTATTTTTTTTTAAAAAAAAAAATATAGCGTTATAAAAATTATAGTACTGTTCATTTCTGATTCCCTCCGTTTTTTTTCTTTCTAAATAAAAGCAGACGATCGATGACTGACAAAACAGAAACAACCCGCTTTTTTTTCTTTTTCAGCCACATAAATCACGTGGTCATTAAGGTTATTTGAAATATAATACATACTAATTTACTAAATCAAAATTATAAATAATAAACAAAAATTACCAACAGTAATCATTTGTAAATTATACTTAAGATATCATTATATTTTTAGTGAATGAATCGATTTATCAGAAGTATAAAAATAATATTATTTTAGTCATTAATTGACTAAAATTTGTATCAATTTTCTTTAAATATTAGAACGCTGGAAAAAAGAAGAAACCAAGAATACTTGCATGCGTATTAATTTTTTTTTTACATACACACACCTTATGTAACTTTCTTTACTCATGAATACACTTAATTTTTATAAATACTCTTAAGACAAACTATATATTTAAACTAACATTATCAATAAATTATTTAAATAACTGACTTTAATTTATAACTATAATAACACTACTGTAATTATTTATTTATTTATTTATTATTATTCAGAATTAAATTCAGTTTAGTACATTTTAAAAATTAAATTAACTTTGCTATTATAACAATATTTTATTTATATTAGTCTGTCATTTTAAAAACACGATATTGCATTGAAATAGTATATTGACTAACTACACAAACCATAGATAGGCAAAGTGGATATCCCACTTTATCCAAAATATTATTGCTTTTATTTTACTTTTTTATTTCTTTGAGAATAACATCAATTTCTTCTATAAATATTAATTGAAACCAAGTGCCCAAACCCTGGGTTAATATATATATATATATATATGTCCAAAACATGGCGCTATATATATATATATATATATATATACGTGATTAACTTGTTTTTGTTTTTTCATATATATATATATAACATAACTTAATTCAAACTTAGAAATCTGGGTTTTAGAATTATTTATCATATCATGTATATTATTTGAAGAGAAAAGATATCATACACAAACCACTATAAAAATTATTGATTAATTTAGCTTGTTGATTAGATATAAAAGGAATAGAAATACATTTATCATTTTTTAAATTTATTTAATATTTTCTTATTATTACTTTTATTTGGATTATATTTTGTAATTGTATTATAAATAATGTTCTTTCCATAACCAACATTCAACATATCAGTAAAAAATACATTAATATTTTCAATTTTATCACTAATAAACTTACACAAAAAAACTTTCTAAACAAAAATGACTTCAAACTAGCTAATTTATGATCCATATGAACTCTAGAATTATACGGAATATAACCCCCAACTTTCACAGGCTTTAAAACTATATTATAATCAAATGCATTATTTGTTTTAATATATATATATATATATATATATATATATATATATATATATATATATATATATATATATATATATATATATATATATATATATATATATATATATATATACAAACTTTATAGAATTTTTTTCTCCTCATTTAACACCCATTTTATAATATTAATCATATTTAGCTTACTAAATAAATTAACTATTATTTCATTAAGTGCACATATAAATACATCATTGACATATCTACAATATACTTTGATTCCATTATATTTTACCTAAAGTAATATTTTAAATTCCTAACTAAACATAAAAAAATTACAAATTGGTGATACCACCGGAAAACCCATTGGCCAACCATAATTCATTTTATAAAACAATCATTAAACTTAACATATATATGATCATTTACAAATCTTAATATTTTAATAATAAAATTCTTATTGTTATTATCTATACATTTTAAAATCAATGCTCTTTCAATAATCTCTATTGATTCCATATGATTAATTGAACCATACATTTCAGATGTCAAGTGTACGCATAATACCATTATTATCATTTTTTTATACTTTTAATCCTATTAATAAAATCAAATGATGAATAAACTCTATAATTTCTAAATCCAAACACATCTTGCATTATTCTTTCAATATATCTACAAGCATCTGCAGTATTTTCTAGAATCATTGCAAATGTAAAATTGCATAAAAAAGGTTATCCATTAAGAGTAATAGTAGATTTTGGAGGTGTTTTTTATTATAATTCCTGTAGATATATTGAAAGAATAATGTGATTGGTTTGGAGATTATACAGTTTCTTCATCATTTTATTTTATTAATAGGATTAAAAATATAAAAATTGATAATAATCATGTTATGTATACACTTGACATTTCCAAAATATATGGTTCAATTAATCATATGGAATCAATAGAGATTATTGAAAGAGCTTTGATTTTAAAAACTATGGATAATAACATTAAGAATATAATTATTAAAATATTAAGATTTGTAAATGATCATATATATGTTAAGTTTAATGATTGTTTTTATAAAATGAATTATGGTTGGTCAATGGGTCTTCCGGTGGTATCACCGATTTGTATTTTTTTTTATTTCTAGTTATGAATTAAAAATATTATCTTGGGTAAAATACAAAGGAATTTAATTATATTGTAGATATGTTCATCATGTATTTATATGTGCACATAATGAAATAATAGTTAATTTATTTAGTGAGTTATATATGATTAATAATATAAAATGGGTGTTGAATGAAGAGAAAGAAAATTGTATAAAGTTTTTAGATATATTTATTAAAAAATAATGTATATGATTATAACATGATTTTAAAGCCTGTGGAAATTAGGGGTTATATTCCATATAATTCTAGAGTTTATATGGTCATAAATTAGCTGGTTTGAAGTCCTTTTTGTTTAGAAATGATTTTTTGTGTAAATTTATCAGTGATAAAATTGAAAATGTTAATGTATTTGTTATTGATATGTTGAATTTTGGTTATGGAAAGAATATTATTTTTAGTACAATTACAAAATATAATCAAAATAAAAGTAATAATAAGAAAATATTAAATAAATTAGAAAGTGGTAAATGGATTTCTACTTTCTTTATATCTAATCAACAAGCTAAATTAATCCATAAACTTTATAATGGTTTGTGTAGGGTATTTTTTTCTCTTCAAATAATATAAATGATATGAAAAATAATTCTAAAACCCAGATTTCTAGGCTTTATTAAGTTCTGTTATATATATATATATATATCCACAGCCATATACTAATATATATATATATATATATATATATATATATATCATATATATATATATATATATATATATATATATGTTAGTATATGGCTGTGGAATGAAGTATATAGGGGAATCAATATGTACAGAAAGAAAGTGTATCTTTAGTAAGTATGAATACTCCATGAATTATTTTTAATCATAGTAGAGCATGTAATTATGGTTTTAAATTTGGTAATAGAGATGTAAAAAATATTCAAATTAAAAGATGTAATGAAAAATGAAAAATTAAGGAGGCAATGCTAATATCTAGGAATGAAGAAGGTTTAATGAATAGACAATCAGATAATATAAAAAGAACAGAATTGTGGAAAATTTGAATGGATTAAATGACAGGTAATATAAATTTTTGTTTTGTGCACTGATTAATGGTTGATAATTGAAAGTACTTCCAGTAAAGAATATATTGTTTAAAATTTTAATACTGTTTTAAATAAATTTGTTTGAATTATAAGTTTTGACTTAATGTTATTAATTTGTGAATATGGATAAATTATACTAAAGCTAAGTATCATCCAAAATAAGAAAAATGCTTTTGGTGTTGAAATGTTGTATAGCATTCTTATGTTATTGTTGTGAAAACATAATGAAAATAATATCTTGTCATAGTGGTGTATCTATTTCAACTAATTTCAGCATATCTAGATCTGTTATTATGCATGAATTCTATAGAAGTGATTAATAGATTACTTACTGATATGTAATGAATATACTAAAATTTTACTAAATGAAGGAACAATATTCTGAAAAGAATATATCAATTAGTATATTCTTCAGTATGTTGAATGTAATGGATTCTAAATGTGTAATAAGTTTCCAAAAATACTTTATGGTAAAGTTGAAAATAATTTTTATTTAAGAAGGCATATCTCACCTATATTATGCATTTATAACAAAATTGCTTTAAAATGTACAATTTAGATATACTTTATTAAACATATAGTTGAGAAAAAAAAATTTTATCTTTGCAATCTACTACAAATAAGTTCTTTCAGTTGAAATTTAAACAGCAAAAGTATAAGATGATAAATAAAGAGACTAAATTATCAGTCTTTCAATATCCATATCAAGCTAAATGTTTTATACTCATCACAAGTTTATATTACTTATAATAATATTAAAATTTATATTATTTAAACTACTAAACACTATAGTAACCACTAAAAAAAATAATTGCGTTGTAAGCAAGATAAAAAAAAGATTACACAAAACTGTTTGTTTTGCAATTTTTTTTTTCTATTTTAGTAGCATTTTTTTTCTTTCAAATAAGTAAATAATTAAACGGTAATCAATGGACCATCTTGATGCAAATATAAGATAAAATAATTGTATAGATTTTATTATAAATTACGAATTGTTGGTACAATACTAACCGTTATGTAGTAATTAATATCAACGTTATACTTTTTCTAATAAAGGATTTATTATTTTTATGCTAAAGAGGTTTTTTTTCGTATCTTAGTATCTTTGATATAAAAGTACATTTCTGACTTTCAATAAATGATAAAAATTATACCAGATAAAATAATGACTTGTAAATTGCTATATGTGTTATGTTCCATTTTGAAAAAACAAACAAACAAACAAATTAGCAATTACATGTATTACTTATGATTTTTAATTCTTCTAATTTTTGTCAGAACATTTCTCCTAAAGATTTGAAGGCATTTCCATAGTGTAATGAATATTTATTCTTCACCAAATGCAATTAATTGAATAGAAACCAATCCCTATGTTGTAAAGATAATGAAAAGCAAAATAGCAACTAAAATTATTAGCACAAATATAAAGATTTATTTAGCTTATCTCATGAGCGAAGGTCATTTAAAAAATAAACATATGATGAGAGATTGTGTTAACTTCTGATTTGGTGAATGTTTGTGTTATTGTGGAGCTGTGATGAGGAATAAGCTTATAATATTAAAATAATAAAATTTTGTAATATTGTTTAATCTTCAAGAATAACTATATATGCAATTACTGAACAATATTGAATGATTAACTGAATTTATAATGACTTATCTATCAAATAATATATTCCATATCTGTTGAAAAAATAATTTTACTGACAATGATTGGAATGCGATGTATAATATCAGCATGGATACAAATTACTATCTTTTAAGCTATAAATATGTAACCTTCTCTAATTAACAAATTATTAGAAATTTTGTTTATAAATTTGCAATGCTAGTAAGCTTTCATTTGCTTGTCACTGTTGGAAATTTACAGTAGAAATAAAATATTAACTGACATAAGTATGATGTTGATAATTTTGTATTTCTAATCAGTTCTATAAAGGTGGAGACTGAATCTTACATTAAAAAACATTTGTGTTAATAATTAAATATAAATTAAAATTGTAATCATATAAAATCAGAATCAAAAGTAAACTATTCTTTGTCAATCTATGAATATAATAACTCTACATTAAGAAAAAAGTAAACAATAGACTAGATTCGCACAATTTTTAAGCTTGTAATTTTATGACATTTCATTTTCTAATTATGGAAAAATTCAAAGTGAAAGTAATATATTAACCAGATGTAAATATGGTATAAAAATTTTAAAATTATAAAAAAATACACAAATGATGAAGGTTAAATCTCACTTGTAATAACTTTTGTGTTAATAATAAAATAGAAATTAACAATTTCAAATATTAAAATGGCAAAGCTTAACTGATAAAAAATTAAAATGCTATTAAAGTATATTTCTCAAAATATGAATAAATAACCATCTATACTCACAAATGATAATAGTTTTATTTTTATTTCAATTTTATAAATATTAAGTTATTCTTAATTGATAAAGAAAATTGTTAAATTTGTCTACTTATTAATAATGCAAGGAATGGCAGAAATGAGATTCAGTTATTATTTGTATATCAGATTTTACATTCAAAATGCTGTAGTTATATTATTTCTATTCTAAATTAATCAAGAGTATTATATATAAATAAGCATTTATTTTATATAGCATATGTTTACAATTGTATACATTCAAATATCAGCCTTTTGCATACGCTTTGCGAGTGTTCATAATAAATACATACTTTCTCACCAATACAAGATATAGTATTTATGCAGGAATAAAAGGAATCCTCTTATTCCTACGATTCAAATGTTTATATATGAGCAAATCTGAAGTACTGGCAAATAAAGCATGAGGATGGAACCGTCACTTTAAATTACTATATACGATGTCTGAATGAATGATGTGGGTGAAATTGTCTAGAATTTACTAAACATCATTCAAACTGAAACTTAATCATATGTAAATAAGCATTTATTTTATATAGCATATGTTTACAATTGTATACATTAAAATATCAGCCTTTTAAGCTAATTGTGCATACGTTTTTCGAGTGTTAATAATAAATAAATACTTTCTCACCAATACAAGATATAGTATTTATGCAGGAATAAAAGGAATCCTCTTATTCCTACGACTCAAATGCTTATATATGAGCAAATCTGAAGTACTGGAAAGTAAAGCATGAGGATGGAACCATCACTTTAAATTACCCACATCATTCATTCTGACAATGTATATAGTAATTTAAAGTGACAGTTCCATCCTCATGCTTTACTTGCCAGTACTTCAGATTTGCTCATATATAAGCATTTGAGTCATAGGAATAAGAGGATTCCTTTTATTCCTGCATAAATACTATATCTTGTATTGGTGATAAAGTATTCATTTATTATTAACACTTGTAAAACGTATGCACAATTAACTTAAAAGGTTGATATTTGAATGTATACAAGAGTGTTATATAGAATCTTATTAATATCACAAACTTAATAATTTGGGGGTCTATTTTATTTTTTATCATTTTCTATTACAAAAATCTTGATTTTCTTATAATGTAAGGAAAGGTACTTTGCTCTATAGATTTATGAATATTAAACTTTCTTTACTTCTTATTTACATTTGTTAGCTACTATTTGATTCTTAATAAAGATTGTTAAAAATGAGATTCAATACCAATATTATACACAATCGATTATACATTCAAAATTATTAATATTATAGTTATACCTGGATAATGTAGTTTTTCTATTCTATTCAATCCAATTTAATAACTCTACTTCTGTGCTATAACTGTAATAGGAAAACTAAAAACTTCAGTTATTAATTGATAATAAATAAAATAATACACATTTGGAATAGTTTGTGAAAGCATTTCTATAAAGATCTATCACAATGAAAAACGTTTTGAATTAACAGTAATTACATAAGAATATTAGACACATCATACCATTTAACATTTTTAGAACATTTTTTTAAAGAAAAAGTTCTTTCATTTTTGATGTTTCGTATCTTTTTTTTTTTTTAAAAAAAAAAAAAATTCAATTTTTAAGATGATTATTTATTTACGAATTAGGTTTTTGTTATCTATTTAAATTATTAATTAATTTGAACAACAAAATTTTTTAGTAAAATGTGTTTGGTTTTGGCCTAAAATAATAATCGTAGGAGAAGTAATTTAATTTCATAATCATGCAAGTTGAAAATAGGATAAATAGAGGCTGGTCAAGGACAGTAGCAACAAAATTTTATAAAGATATAAACATGAAAGACCCGTAAATATTAATAGAATTATTTTAACTAAAATTTTTTTAAAAATAAATAAATAAATATTTTTTTACCTTTGAAGAACGATTTTTGCAAAAGTATATTTAGATAACAAAAAAACAAAACAAAAATATGATATATTTTATTATATTTAGAATAACATAAGCTTTTTGTTTTTCATGACAAGATAGAAAATCAAAGATTTTTCTGACAAAATATGTGTATTTTTAATAAATTATCAAAAAATAATTAAAGAATTTTTTCAAAATTCAAAGAAATAATTGAATTTAATAAAAGTAATTTAATCTCTTAGTGCCCACTTGTTAAAGAATAAAGGATACAAAATTTAGTGTTAAGTACATTTTGTAAATTACAAAATTGAATCTCTTCTCATTTACTGCTCATATAATGTCTACAAATTATTTACCTAACTTTCGTGAAAAGTTACTCATGATTTAATTCAAATACATATTAAAGTTTATTTGTCAATGAATTTAGGGGAAAAAAACTTGCATATTAGTTTTCATACAAATCTAGAACTCAAAAAAGAAGAGAGAACAATATATTTAATTATAAGAATATTTTTTTTTCTTGTACAGTGAATATGATTTAAATACTTCCCTGTATGGTATAATGTAGTAATAAAAAGGTGAATTAAAGGTTTATATAGTTAGCAGCTCAAATCTGTCATTCCAATATTGCAATGACCTAGACATTTCATTATTATTTCTACACTAAATAGATAATAAGATAACAAACAACTTTACAAATTCTATATTTTAATAAAGCATGGTTAAAACTTACTATTACATGAAAAAGAAACAGCAAAGACAAAATCTAAAGACTTAGTCACCATAATGATATAATGGTACAATTTCTTGCCAGCATTGATTTTATAAAAATCTTCTTTATCATCTAAAATCTCTGTGTTGAATTATACATTTTAAGAATTTCTAGACAAAGGTTTTCTATCATATAATTTTCAACTCAGAACTTTAATCACATATAACTTTTTAAACAACTAAATATACATTTTATGTTTTTTATTATTTTTTATAATAAAAGAATCTGCTCATTATTCCCATAAATAGGTACATTATCAGAAATATTCATTTAATCCTATTAATATCTTTTTGACTTACTTTTGATAAATTTCAGCAATACTTAGAATTTTCTGTATGATGATTTTATTATGGTTTATCTTTAGTACTAGAGAAATAATGCAGTTATATATATATATATATATATATATATATATATTGTAAATATATAGGTTCCATTACAATATATATATATATATATATATATATATATATATAGTTTTCCAAGGAATAAAAACTTGATTTATTTTAATATGTTTTCGGAGAAGTGCAAATAATTATTGAAAATTAATATTTTTAAGAGAAATTTGTAGTTTTGAAAAATTATCTACCCATTTAAAAAGACAATCATAAAAAAATAAATGTAGAAATATGCTGAAAATATATTACACTATCTTTATTTCTTGAAGAACCATAATTCTATTTTACTCAATTGATATTAAGTATAAAAAATATTTATATACAATGTAATAGTTAGTGAAATGCACTCTATCATTCATGATATAGCAAAAGTTATTTAGTATATTGGTGCAGGGTTTTTGCATAATCTTGTAACTCAAATTATACTTTGAATATTAAATAATTGGTAATGTGATAATTTAGATAAAAATGGAGTGTTATTTGCACTCAGACTTCAGATAAAAGTTCTATACTCTCTTCAAGTTATACAGATAAAATGATGATGGATACCCTTGATAAGTTAAAATACAACTAAATCTATTTGAAACAGGCATGGTTATGAATTTTAATAGCTTTTATATTTTTTTGTAACTTTTATAGCTTTTTGTAACCTTTACACCTTTTTGTAACTCCTGATGATATAAATTATGATGATCAATGACAACTTATTTGCTAAACACTAATAATAATAAAAGCATTTTATTTAAAAAGAGTCTTTACAAAATAACAAATGTTATAATAATAAAATGTGAAAGAAAATTAATATTCAGTCTATTAAAAAGTATTCTCAACCTATGTCTGAATTCTTATTATTTGGTTCACCCTTCCTATAGCTATATAAAAATATAATTGGGAATAATATGTGTTGTTAACTATAATATGTGTTGTTTATGAAAATCCAACACAATTGGAGAGAATGTATTATCACTACCATCCAGCCTATTACCTGATATTTAGTGCATACAAACCCAGAAAGAAAAATCCTATAAGAATTCACTAATCACATATTATAAATTCATAAGATAAGCATAAATGTAATTGGAAAGTAATGACAATATGAAAGCCTTCACACAATTTTCAGTTTAAGTACATACTATTAGTAGAATTCGCTAACTTAAGAGGCTTTAAATATATAAAAAAAAAACATAAAATTGTCATATAGTCACAATATCTTATCGGATGTGAAAGATATCTAATATACATAAGACCCACCAAACAACAACAGAAATTGTTTCATTCATTTATTCTTTATCACCATCATTAGTTCACATTGTGAGGAAAAGTGTCAAGAGCAAACAAACGCAATGCAAATACCAAAATAACTGAAAGCATAATAGTTATAAGTAGTTAAATTCAACTCATCTCCATTATAAAGGTATTAATACATATAGTAAACCACCACAATTATATCACTAAATTTACCTATTTTCTTATATCTTATTTACACATATTTTTAGTGACAGCTTTGATAACCTACTTAATAATCATATAAACCCAATATCTATAAACAATCCAAATAGGTTACTCTAATATACTTGAGTAAAAATTAAAATGATAAAACCCATGATAAGTATTAGATCTAGATAACGGGTCATTATCTATAAAAAAATAAAATCTTCATTGAACTTCAAAATCAATGTCTATTTTTTGTTGTTGTTGGAACTTTCACCAATGTAATTTGCAATGTTTGTTTCTTCTCTGCAATATGACTCCAAACTAATAAGTCCCTTTGTTAAATTTTAAAATTAGATATACTATCAATTTCATGTATTTTAATTTATAAATTTAATGATATGGGTTTTAGTGATTACTTCTTTTCTGCAATGTGCTTTGACTTTAATAAATTAATTTGACTGAGCCATAATAAAGCATTTGTTTTTTTTAAATCCTTTTATTGTTTCTTTCTTTTTTCTTTTTTAAAAAAATCAAACATACTTCTATTTATTTCTCCACTTTATTGTTTCTATTTATAGTCAGAGAAGCTAATGTGTCCTTGTTTAGCTAGTTTTGATAAAGTTATTTAGACTACTATAATTCTAATTTTTTTTAAATAAGAACATGTAACAAGAAGAGAGTAATATGTCAATTCACATTCTGTTGTTAATCTGTACAGAGATGCCAGTTTATTTCCTTCTCTATTGATTTTAAGTAAACCTTCCATAAGTTCAGAAAACTTTGGCATTATTCCATAGGTAATATCCTATTTGCAAATGTTCAATTCGCATTGCTTTTGGAGAAATAATATAAAAATACAGACAGTAATATATGAAGTTTAACAATGTAAGATCATAGGTCACATTCTGAAAGCTTCAATATTGCATAAAATCCTTGAAATTTATAGATATTCCATTTATTTTAAGTTTAAATATCCTCTAGATACATTATGATAGAGAGTTCCTGATGAATGACATATCCCTTTGGCAAATTTTTTAACCAGCCATAAGTCTACAAAGCAGCAAAGTAAAATATTTAGTGTTAACTCCAAATCTATTTAGATTGTTACAGAACTCAGAATAAATAACTCTTAAATTTCAATATATGGTTTCTTATATAAATACAATCACATGGTATTCAATGTCATTATTATTATCTAAAATATCTTGCATTTCTCTCTAATTTATGCAGAATTATCATCTTCATAAACAGAATGTCTTTAGAAAGTCTACATCATTGTCTGATTTTTAAATAAGAAAAAAAAGCTCTTTCTTTTTTTAATAAAGCAAATTAAAGATACCGAATATTGCATACAACCATTTATTATTATTTTCTTTCTTTTTTAATTTTCTTTTAATATAAGTCTTATTTAATATAAATGTTAAACATACATTCACACATTTATATAATTAAATCAAAGTTAAATGTAAAATTGACTATTTGGCTATTATAATAATTGTTAAGATAATAATTTAACAATTACCAAATGATATTTAGTCTGATGTAATGTTTCTCTTGCATAACTTTTTTAATGACTGATTGTAGAGAGTGACCAAAACTGATTTAAACTACATCCTATATTAGTTTTTCCAATGTATTTCATTCAAATCGCACACAAAATCATTTTACTTCTAAATCTCCCAATGTACTAAATACTCATCAAATTTTAGCCATATCCCTATTTATAATTTTTCAAAAGAAAAATATATGGTTATAATATATATTAGTCTTGATTGTTTATCTTACAAAATTATATTTATTGCTAAATCAGTGTCTAATTTTTTTTAATACTTGTTGTTTTTATGCTCAATATTTTTTTTTTGCATTTTATTATTATTATTTATAAATATTTTATTTAGTTTTACTTTTATAATGTCAAAAAAAAATTCCCATGTGTTATTACAACATTCTTTTAACATCTCTATTTCCTTGTACTTACTTTAACTAAATTTTCAATTGGCCTTGTTTTCTTCACTCTTTACTATAATTTTTGAACTTTTTTATTTTCTGTATTCATTATATTAATTACAATATTACTGTAGTTGTTTTTTTCATTAAATGATTTTTTTTTTACATTTTTCTCTACATTTTGTTTTTGAATCTTTCCTATAATTTTATGACTTTTATTTTATTTTTTTAAACCCTTCTAAAAGTTTAATACTATTGTATTTTTCACTAGTTAAACCTTTTTTTTCCATATATCAAAGCATCAGCTGGAAAGCGAACCCACGAAACCGGTCTACAAGCATCTGCTTGCTTGCAAGGCAGCTCCGCTGACCTCTCGGCTTCAACGCTTGGCAATTTTTTTACTCTTTTTTTTTTTTGCTTTATGCAGAACAGATTATATAATTCTTGATTCTTTTGTATTAGTTTTAATAAAATATAGAGTCTTCCACCATGTTGTGAATTCTCTGCTTGTCAGTACTTTTGCTATGTCTGTATAAATTTTCTTAATATATCTGATTGACTTTTCATATATAATTTCTAAAACAATTCGTTATAAACATCCTACCACACATAACATTCTTTATTCATTATTATTGTGTTAATAATGACTTTCATATTTTTTCCTCAGTGAATCTATTATTATCATTATCATCATTATTATTTTATCCCTATTATAAATTTGCTGTTTTTTTATTTACTAAAAAGGAAAATATAGTTTTACTATAAATCAATGTTATTATTATCTCACGAGACAAAATACAATATATATTCAAATATCAAGTTATTATTTTTTTATGCATGAAATAATTATTTGTTTAAATTCATCATATATATTTTAATTTAATTAAAGATTAATTATATTACATTCTACAATTAAATTATAAGCTTCACATGTTTTACTCATTCATATGTATTAAACTAAATGTACTTAATTATGATCTACACCAATTTCAATTCATTTTTCAAACGAGTAACAAAAGATACCGGAAAAATATAAACAATTTCTTTGATGCATTTTAAATTAATCAATCTCATTTAGACGGGATAGAGTTTATTCCACCCAAAGCTATTTAAACGCTGAAATTTAAATGTACAGAATATGTTTACAAGATAATTTATTATTTAAGAATAAATGTTTGACGTTTATGTATAATATTATAAATACTAGTTAATATCTAAAGATTTGAAAGTTTTAACAATAAAGCTTGTAATCCAACTTGTTATTGATTTGTTTTGTTGTTTAAAAGAAGTAGCATTAGAACACAGGAGATAAGTAAATCCTGGCCATATAAATAAAACTGATGAATTAAAAATGCATTATTGGACTTTCTACATTTTTCTGATGTCATAATATATTTGTTAATCAATCACAAAGTAATATGGTTTAACTAGTAATTATAAAATACATTTATTTTATTGTAATAAATTGTTTATATTGGATATAAAAAAATTGTAAAAAAAAAAATGCAATTTTTAAATATAGTTTTTAAAAAAGAGTAATTAATAAAAATTCAAAACAATGAATTAATGATAATAGCAATATTGAAGCAAGTAATATACATCTTATATAAATTCCCACTCAAATTGGTCAATAAATTTAAGAATATATTGAAATTGCTAATTTCAAGATATAGGGAAAGAAAGTAATAGAAATACTTGCTAATTATAGAAGTAGAGAAGTCTGGCAAATGCTTACTTGTAAAGTATTTCTCATCAATTATTAAAAAGTGTTAAGAAGACTTTCAATCTACAGTGACTTTATTAAGCAATTAAAGCGGCGACTTTATATTTGTTTGACGTTATATAGAAAAACGAGAGACATACCATTGTGACATATTATAATCACGTGTGTATATATAAAATATTCACATAACTTTAAATTATATAAGGACTGTTTTCAACATCTCAGATAAAAAATAAAAATAACAACAATATATATATATATTTAAAATCTAAGGATCTTATAAAGTAACTTCAATTATTATATTGTAATAATTGTAAATGTGGCACTTTAACTATATTGATTTTTTATTTGCAAATAATTATATCTGCTTAGCGTTATATATGATATCTATATATAAATCATAAAATAAAATTAAATATACTCCATTGGTTGTTTTAGCATGATATAAAATAAAAAAAGGTTTACCACGGAATACATTATAAATACAATATTTTCTTTTATAATGCTTATTACACTACTTAGTGTAACATATATATTAAAGAGAATGTTTGTAAATAGTGGGATCTAAACGATTTTAAAATACACATTTTTCGCCTCCTTTTCTTTTTCGTTTGCCCTTTACTTTTTATATAAATATATAACTGTTATTTACAACATATATTGTTTTAATTAATATATATATATATATATCGTTTTTATAATCACGCATATATATATATATATATATATTTGTGTGGCATCATCATTTTCAAACGTTATCAATCAACTGCTTGATAAAAGTATCTTCAAGTTTGCCGACAGTGACCTGTAGCTACTCTTCTCCAGAAAATACTAGAAATTTTCTGATTTTAGCCATTCACTTTACATTTGATTTTTAAAGTATGTTACAATATCTTGAAATCGAATATCTAACACCAGTAATTCAAAAATATTAATCTCTTTTAGCAATATGTCCAAAGAAGCTATGTTTTAGTTTTTAACTCTTTTGTTGATGTTAGTGATAGCTCTTTGCTTTCTCAATCATGTATTTGGATTTCATTGTCTTCTTTTTATATCAAATATACAACTATACATAGATAGTTGAGTAGTCTGAAGTCTATATTTCTACTTTATTAAGTGTCTATGTTTCAGATCAATAAATAAAAGAACTAATAAAACACACCTATTAACTCTTTTTCAGGCCCACATATACATTTTCATTTAATATTATTTCTATTAAAGCAATCCATTTAGGTTTAATTCTATAATTAATATCATCTATTAAGTTTTTATATGGCTTAATAATATTATTAAAGTATTTGTAGTTATTAACTTATTTTCCTATTCTGAGAATATCCATTCAACATTATTTTAGGCTTTTTTTTAGTAAATATCTTTAGTTATTCTTATTTTTATCTAATAATTCTTGCAAAATTTTATGAAGAGCTGAATATTTTTTTTGCAAAAATAATCACATGATAATAAATCAAAGAAACTTCTTGTAAAACTACAGAAAAAAGTGTAGAGATATGGTTTATGCTGCTATATGTATCAAACAATAATTTAATAAATAGAGTTAGGTATCACTAGACAGTGATAATAATAATTATTAAAACAGGTAAATAAGTAACAACAAGGTAGTAAAAATAGAATAAATACAGGATAATAATGCAAAAGAGCTCTCCAATGGAAAGTAAAATGGGTATTCTAACTCAAAATAAATAATTAGAAAAAAGCCATTAATTCATTTTTAATTATTTTATATATTTTTGTATCCTTATGGAATTAGTCTATTAGCTAACAATATTATAATTTTATAGAGTAATACTTGATTATGAGATCTAAGAAAAAATGCAGAATCAGAAAAATAAAAGTAAGATTCCTAGTAGAGAAATTATAAACATGATCATGAACATGTTAACAGAATTAAAAGGACAAATGGAAAAGCAAAGTGAAAAAATAAATAATTTTAATGTATACAATAAAAAAATAAAAGGCCACATGAAAATAAAACTGAAGAAATAAAAGATCAGATTGAATAACAAAATCAAGATATTAAAATCAAAAACAAAGAACTTAAGAATCAAATTAAAAATCAGGTATGAAAAAATAAAAAAGCAGATCGAGAAATTGAGTGAACAAATAATAAATAAGGTTATAAAGTCACTTGATGAGATTAAAAAATAATGTTAATGAAATAAGTCTTGAACTCCAATTGAATAAAGATGAACAGAATAGTAAGGTTGAGTGATTGCGTGGAGTAGCAGAAGAAATAAAAATAGAAAATAGGCAAAGGTTAATACCAGCAAAGGAAAAAAAATCAGTTCTCTGGCTCAACCAGTTGAAAAGATTCAAATAAAAAATGAACATCAAGTTAAAGTAATGAAAATAAAAGTTGATGCAAAAGCATAAGCTAAATATAATATAATTCCTGAGTCACAAGAGGAAGAAAGTAGTCTAATTTGAATGAAATAAAAAATAAAAGATAGTTGCAAAAATAAATTAGTTGGAGACATTTATGATATTAATATTATAAATAAATTTAGGATTGATACAGAATTCCTGGATGCTCTTGTCAGTTATGGTAGAGACTAAATGCAAATATAATGTAAATGAGTGCAAAAGTGAAGAAAGGAATAATGTAGAAAATAAATTATACTACTCAAATGTTAAATAAATATGTGATCATAAAAATAAATAAATATAGAAATGTTTTTCTGATATGGTTTACAAAAGAAAAAAAAATAAACAGATTAAAAGTTAGAGACTAAATAAGAGAAATCTTGAGTAAAAATAGATTGTCAGAGAAATTATTAAATTCAAATATTGATTTTGTAGAAGCAATGCAAAAAGTAAAGCCAGGAAAGTGAGAATAGAAAATCCATTTAGTGAAATGTTTCAAAGTGATCATAAAGTAAATAAAAGATTTTTCAGGTATTCCAAGTGATGACCCATATATTAATAAAAATATTTAGAAAGAGATAAAATTTAATCATTATATAAAAAAGAATGGCTTATTAAGTTGATAACCCTGGATTTGTTAAAAGAACAAATGTTTAAAAAAAAGTGAAAATATTATTTATAGAATTACAAAGTAAGATAGAGATAAACACTGGAAATGACTACTAAAAATAACCCAACTAATAAGTTCATGAAAGTGTTTGTCATTGTTTGGTTGCTTTGCTTGAAGTACTGAGATGGATGGAGGGATTTATCATAGTTTTGAGAATAAAATGGTTTATGACACTCAATAATTTTTTTTTATCTCAGCACTGTTACCACCCATTTAATATTCATATTCAGCTGCCTCTACATCTCAAATATGATTCAGGTTTAACTCTGATAATATATTTATTTAACATGCTGAGAAATTAAAAAAATATGATAACTATAAGGGATATGTTGTTTTTGAAATTTTTTTATAGAAAACTTTCACACATTTCACGATGTCATCTCTTCTTTTAGTAATACTTTCAACTTTTCATCTTATACTTCCAATATCAATGAATTATTTTATCCTTTTGATGCTTTTATTTTTTCTACAGATTTCTTTGTCAATTGACAATTATTTTTGCTTATACACCTATTAAATGTTTTTTCTACCATTGTAAAAAACTGTAGATATTTTTTAATGAATCACTTAAAAAAATCTTTTTTTGTATATTATCATATATCAATAGATCATTTAATTATAGATTGCTGCTTTAGTTATCCTTTTTTTAATTTTTAATAATATAGTAGTGATTACATTAAATTTTGAACAATCTCAATATCTATTCATGTTTTTAAATGATTTGTAAGTCCTAATTAAAAATATTATTGTGTTTTTTATAGGTAGGAATATAAACTGTTGATACTGCTTATCTTAATATTTTTTGTCTCTTTTGTTTTATATTAAAACATATCTTACATTTCAGTAATTGATTAACATTTCCTGTGTTGAAACTATTAATAGCACTGCAATGTTGAAAAACATTTTCTGATAGTCTAAATATTACATTTTTTTTGTACCTTCATTTGGATATTTCCATGTCTATTTCAATTTAACATTCTTTTTACAAACTTCATGATATACATTTTTTCTTTTTTTACCAACTTCACAAGTTTGTGTAATCTCTCATTTTTAACATCATGATCATATTTATTCACATTTTTATTTTCTACTCTTTATGAATTATAGCACAAATATTTACTAGATAATTTGAAAATAGTGGTTCATCTTATTAAAAAAAACATTTCATATATCCTTATAATAATATTCTACTTTTTGATCACAATGAGAAGTTTACTGGCTCATAAACATGAACTATCTTTATTTGATATCTTAAATTAATTTAAAAAAGTAATATTGCCAATATGTCTGACACACCATTATTGCCCACAAAAAATATTCTTTGACTATCCTGTCAGTATCTATGCTTTTATAATAAAATACACATCAACTATTTATATCATTTGTCTTTCCAGATTTTCTTTTACCTTCAAAAAATCCAATATCTCAATTAATATTGAGATTTTTTTTAATTCATGCAATCTTCATTCACTTGAATGTAATCCATGTTTGTAATTCCTTATGTTAAAGTTCATAATTGAAAGGTAGTTTCATTGTACAATCAGATAATTCTTAAAATTAACCACATTTGGCCAAAAATCACTGCCAAAGTTGGTGATTGTATAACTTTACTACAAATAAAATATATAAGATAGTTTTGTCTGTCATGATTATAAATTAATATTTACAAATAATTTACATGCATATTCACTCTGTATTAAAAAAAAAACTCAAATTTTATTTCAGTTAAAAACTTTCAGACTATTGTGAAAAAATACTATATTAATTTTGTTCTTAAACCCCAAAGTAAAATGCCAATAATTGTTCATAAATTCTGACATACAATTCCAATTAATTCATTATGAATGGTAGTAAACAGTCCATCCATATTTTTTTAATAAATAATTATATAATAATAACAGTTGTAACAATAATAATGTACAGGGTTGACATGTAGGATTTTGACATGATTGGTTTCTTTATGACTTCAAAGAAAAATTAAAGAATATATTTCTGATAATGTGATAATGACAAATCCCTTTATTCAGCCATTTGGGTGATGTATAAATATCTATTTACAAATAAATGGTGAAACTTTTACAGCACATATGTATTTAAACATAACTTCATAGAAATATAATTGTATACAATTCTATACATATATGCATGTTTTATATAATTTCCATTCATATTTAAACAAATGATTAATAGTTAATTGTATAGATGTTATGGTAGATATCCATATTTAGGCTTATATTATTTTTAATATAGTTAAGATTATTGTCTAGAAAAAGTATAAACACAGGGAAATAAGAAATGGGAGAAAAATTGTATTAAATAAATTCTAGATGTACAACTGTTAAAAGATCTAAAATTGTAGTTAACAAAAGAAGAAAGATTTAAAGATCACAAGATACAAATTTATTTTAAAATTATTGCAATTGTAATATCTTGTAAACAAAAAAAAATATTATTAATGTTTAGGAATAAAGTCAATTAATCATATCATTTATTAAAAAGATGATCAGAACTGAAACTTTAATCTTAAAAAATTGATTCAAATTAATGTCATTATAAAACATTTATTGATTTTAATTTTTCAAATAGAACATAAAGAATATTTTGTTTAAAAGTTATAATAATTGATTTGGGAAATTGACCAATGAGAGTCAAGCCAGTAACTTTCTAATGTTACTTTAACCCAGGGTTGTTAAGAAAAAAATATAGCAGCAGACACGATCTGGGAAAGTTTTAAGAAAACTGATATAGTAGATAGCAGTCTTGATTTTTGTTTTCTCCATAAAACAATTATAAAACTTAAAAATATTTAAAGTCTTAAGCAGAAAATAAATTCTATTCACAAAGCTTTCTAAGGATATGAGATATTTTTAATGTAATTATTACTACTATGGAGTGAGTAAATCAATCTTTATTATGACCTGGTTACCAATTCTGACTGTCTACTTCTAGCCATAATGCCACAAAGGAGTTTGAAAAATCAAAGTTATTATTTTAATTTTGCCTAGGATAACCATGATAAAGGAAAACAACTATATTACTTCAAAAGAAATGTAACTGTGGTGGCATGAGAAAGCATTCATTTATCAATTTCAAATTAAGCATTTTTATTTATCATAGATTAAATGTGAAAAAACATTAAAAATTCCTAGAACTATATTTGCAATGTTGATGGAAATATTTTATAGAACGTTAAAAATTTAATTAGTCATGAGGGATGTATGAAAAAAAAAGTAATCTTCATTTTAAATTAAACAACTGATCCCTAAGAAATATTTTTTTTTGGCAAAATTCTGAAGAAAATGTTTAACTTATATTTAAAAAAAAATCTGTGTAACTTTTTATGGTAGATGAGCAAAGATAATTGAAATTAAAATGTACTACAAGCTAGAAATTTAAATGAATTATCCAATATGTGTTTAAAATTTTTTACAATGAATAACAGAACAGAAAAGAAATCAGAAAGCAAACTTATTGATGCCTTATTTAAACATGTTTAAAACTTTGTGCGAAGTGGATATTTATTTAGAATATTCATTAAACTGTTTTACTGCCAGCAGAATCTTTGATTGAGGGTTGGAATGATCCTTGAGATCACCAAATTCCTGATCTGGCAAAAATGGCCTATGGTTATCGGCTCAAATGAGCTCAGTTTCATTGTTGTGTGATTCATGACTGAAAGGGTTCTTGGATGTGCTTTGTACCTACTGCTTCTTTTCCAGAATAGGATTTAAGCTGCAGGAAAGAGAGAACTTCAGGCCATATGGCTGGGAATCAGGAGATAAGTGTGTGTCCTCTTCCTCAGAGCAGGCCTTTGAAAGTTTGGAAGATTTACATTTATTATTTGCATTAGAGGGAAAGTTGTTATCCATGTCTGAGTCATAGTCCATGATGGGAAGTGAAGACCTATTTTTTGTTGGTGTGTGAGCTTTTATGTGGAATAAATTTGTAGAGGGTATTGATAGTTTTGATGTGTCCATTATAAATTTAGTGTTTGAAACCACTGGTTATTTTGATCTTTGATGCTTTGGAGTTCTTAGTGCATTGTTGTGGTCTTGATCACCTATTCTGAGCAATGCATTGTCTGTATCATTGGAAAAGATTGTTAAATTTTTGCAACTGGAGGTGTTATTTGGTCCTTTTGATTTTGAGCTTTTTGGGAAATTGTCTGGTTTCTGTGACTAGAATTGGTGCCATTTAGGTTTTGATATACTATTTGGAAATGTTTGCTGTCATTGGATGGTTTTCTCCCATGTTCAGTGGTTTAATCCAAAGTCTAGATAATGTCTTATTAGATGCAGTCAAAAGCATGACTACCTCTATGTTAATAACATTGTAATTGCATCTGAAAATATCTCACAACATTTTCAGCACCTAGATATGTTCTTGAAGGAGTGCAAAGAAAGTAATATCACCATCTATGTCAAAAAAAAAATCACTGAAAAAAGATTTCCTAGGATACATAGTACACATGGACAGAATAAAATTATATCCTGATAATTCAAGGTTACCCATGATTTGTTTTTACCAGAAAACAAGAAACAGTTGCATTATTTTGTTAGTGATCTGCAATTCTCATCATAAGTTTTATAAGAACTTTACTTATGACACCATTCAACTCTTAAAATTATTTTAAAAAAAGGATTAAAGATGGAAGAAGACACATAACCTCTCAATGGATTTCATTAGAATAGAAGACAAATTTTAAGGTGCTATCATTTTAAAAATACCTCAATTTTAAGGTGGTATTTTATCTGCAAGATGATAACAGCAGATACTGATTTGGTAAGACCCTATTCATAGTATACCATAAATAGAAAAAGTATTATATTTCCTCAGTAGACTACCAAAGAGCACAACATTGCACTACACAATCATGGAAAAGAAAACTTTAGATGTGGTGTAGACCTTTAAGAAACTCAATAAATATTATATTGGGTCTAGCGTCATCATTATTACTAATCACAAAAATCTAGAATTCATTGACAGGAGTTATCTAAATAGTAATTGGCTCATAAGATGGAGTTCATTCTTCCAATAGTTGGACTAATGGATACAGTATTATAAAGGATAAGATGATGTCATAATGGACATCCTAAGTATGAATCCTGTTGAGGTGAAACCATACCATCCAACTATGGACACTCTATATATTATGGTTGTGTCCATAGTATGAAATATTAAGAAGTTTGAATATTATTTTTTTTAAAAAGATGTATAATATTCATCTGCAATGTTGAGGATTTTATATACAATGTTTGATAGAGAAATAGTCATTCAGGAATGTAGTATATTAGGAAATTTTATAATTATAAGAATGTATTTAATATTAAGTATAATACAGTTAAGGTAAGACAGTGTATTTGTTATATATGGACAGTAGGATTTTTTACAAATCTGTAAGATATTAAAAGAAAAACCAAAAAATAAATTAGAGTAGATAAAATAAAAAAATGTGGCCTTAAGAAATGTATCAATGATACCAATGTTTTTATAGTTCTAGAAGATGTCCATCTCTACTTACAGTCACTAATATCACACTGGTGTCCACATCATATTAGACAATTGTATAGTTGAGCAAAGAATAATAACTAGATTCTCAAGTGATGACAGGATCATGTATTTTATGTAAAAAGACTTAAATATGGAACAAATAAAATATTAGAAAATTGTATAAACAAAGATTTTATGAATGATATTTATATTTCATTTTTTTAAAGATCAAATTATAGAATGAATGTTGAAGTTATAAGAAATGTGATGATCGAAATAAAATCTGATTATGATTTATATTATTATGAATAATATAATAGAATACCATATCATACTTCATATTTTAATAATTATATGTTAAATTTATAATTATGAATAAACATATAACTTATAACAAGTTATGGAATTATAATTAGGTTATAATATGATAGAATATTAAAAGTAAATAAATAATGATAGAAGATTGTATTTTGGAAAAAAAGTAGAATATGATAACATATAAGTTGTATAAGTTGTTGATATGTTTTACGAAATATCTTAATAACCACAAAGTTCAGTGTGAAATATACTAGCTTATAATCCTAAATAATGCTAAAACAAAATGCAAATTATTTACTTCTCTTATAAAGCTGTTTTTCTTTTTTTTTTTAATGCTAGTTTTTAAATTTTATAATATATATATATAATATTGTATTATTCTTAAATGTTGTATTAATACTGATATAAAGTTTGAACGTTGTTTTATAATTAAAGTGTCTATAGTCTCCTTTCTTGTTGTTATTTCCAAGTTATTATTCATTACCCTAAACACACATGCATTGCAATAATTAAATATATTTGGGTATTATTGCTCATAATCTAAAATGAAATAATGAATAATTAACATATTAAAAAAGATATTTTATATTGAATCTAAAATTTAAGTAATGTAAATTTTTCTTTTTCTGACACATCGATTATAGTAAAGATTGATATTTGGAATGTCATATTAAAAATAAATGATTAGAAATAATTTATAGTAATACAAAATTATTTTAAATTTATTTATGATAATAAATAGTAACCATTATTAGTTCATAATTTTAACTTTATAAGTAAATTAGTTAATGATTTTAAAAGGGAAGAATTAAAAAATATATTTATTTCTTGATTATTTATTTTTATATAGCTAGATATGTGTAAAATGCCCCATTACATTTCGTTAAATCAATTAATTTTATTTATTTTAAAAAAATAATATTAATGAATTGAGATTTTAATTGAACTATAAAATATTAGTCAAGGAGAAATGGGATTATTTTATTAGTTATATGAATATAAAATAGTGTTATAGTTAAGTATAATTTAAGAAATGGTAATATTAAATATAATTTATTTTTCTTATGTGTGATTCTTGAGAGAATCGTTAATATTTTAGTGAAGTAGTGTACATTGATACTCCTATGCCATTGAAGATATATTTTCAGGTATATGCTTAATGTTAAAAAAGAGTATACCTTACTGGACAATTTGCAATGATAAATTATTAAGCAATTTATTAAGGTTAGTGTAATTTATACAAGATATGCATTACTAGAATTTCTATGTAATAACTCGGCTGAGCTAGAATGGAAGATTTATTATTAGTATTAGTTAGAGGGTTGGTCATCATTGAGATAGGGTACATTACACAAACACACACACACACACACATATATATATATATATATATATATATATATATATGTGTGTGTGTGTGTATGTGTGCGTGTGGGTGTATTCATATAAGTAGATCATAACAATGCTGTGAATGCACTTATAAACGAAATTGTAATATACAAATAATATTTAGCAGTTGTAAAATAGATGTCATAAGGAGGATAGAAACTTAAACATATAGTGTAAAGACTGTATTAGTGTTATATTCAATAGTGAAATACAGTGGATATCTATGTTTGATTGCAAATAAGTTTATTTTCTAAAATGAAACAAGTTAAATGTATAACATAAATGGAATATAGAACTGTCAAAAGTTTTTAAACTTTAGTTAATCTGATAAGTGAAGAGAGTTTTAAAATATGCTATATTGAATAAAAACCGTCTAATATTTATAAATATACTACTAAATAAATAAGATATAAGGAAATTTGAAATGAGTTAAATATCTTCTAATTTCAAATATGCTTGTGTATTTTTTTATCACAAAACAATTATATATGTATATATAAACTAAAATCTTGAATCAACGAACTCTACTACAATATTTAAAATACCTATATATAAAAATAAATGATAGTTATAATAGCTTATGGCACGTTGGCTATCCAGTATTGGAAGCATTGACAGCCAAATTAAAAAAAAAAAAAAAATATTGAAGTCACAGAATACAATTATATCGTTTGTTTAATAAATTGCCTGACATATTTATAAAATATATCTTTTGATTGTAAATAAAAACATTATCAAAGGAAAATCTTCTATTGCAAATAAATGAATTTTCCGCAATTCAATTTATCCCCACTCTATCATAATTTATTATATAAAACTAACAGAAGTTTTTGTTTTGACAGTGTGTTTTATTTTACATGTCAAAAAGCATATTTTATAAATATGACAGACAATTTATATAAAATAAAAAGTCGGTCAGTCATTGGGGACATTAATGTTGCATGAATTTAATGGCATTTTTTTTTAATTTTTGATTTTAACTGCCATTTGCTACTTACGTTGGCGACGTGCTGAAGACTGGCTATAGTAATTATTTGTTTTTTATATATTATTATTTTGAATATTATAAAGTTTATTCAGATGTTTTGCTTATTATATTTATTTTATTTGATTTTATATAGATATATTTTGAGTAAAATTTGACAATTAAATACTATGACAGATAACACATTTAATGATAAAACAAACACATTTTAGTCCTTATTATATAATAAACACACACCCAATAATTAAATATACAACTAATATTTTATAAATACTTCATTGCTATATTTAAATGAAAGTGTTAGAAATCAATATATTTCAGATTAGTTAAGTCATTTAAAGTTTGTAAGACAAGATCAAGAGATTTGAATTACTTTTTAAAAATAAAAAGACTATTTTAAAACCACTTTTAACATGATTATTTAGAAGATAGTTTTTTTTTAATTGCATTATTTATATATATCTTGAGTCTGTCCTATTTATATATAAATTGAGAGATAGAAGAAGGTGGGCCCCATGTTTTTGTGATAGTTCTGACTTGTGTTTCAGAATTAAGAGGTCCACGTGCAGTTATTATTTATCTGATTGGCTGTACATTAGCATGTTTAAGGTGCAGGTTTTGAAGGTTTAAGCCTTTGATGTTATTATATATCTAAATTGAAAATTAAAACATTTTTTAAATCAGCCATTGGTCTTTGTTCAACCTGTCTTACTTCTTTATACGTCTATTCTCAAACGTGTAAGAATTCTTATTGAGTAAAGATATTCAAAATGCCTATATAGATTATGGAAATTTAAGATTTTTTGCTAAATGCAAAAAAAAAAAAGAATGCTAATGTAGTGAAGATAAACAAAAATTAAGATATGAGGTTCGATGTTTGCTGCAGCCATTACTTGTATTCTCTTGTTATTCATGATAGAAAACTGAGAAACCCAAGCAGTTTTTAATATCTGGTCTTTTTGTCAAAGAGTTGAAATAAATCAGATGTCTGATAATATTCCAACATCTTGATATAAAGCTGTTTACTATTAAATCTGGTAAGCTTTAAAAAATAACTTTATTAAAAAAATCATAATGATGGACATTTTGGGGTAAAATATATTTTATTTGATCTAATAAATTTAGAAACCAATTTAAAACTTGATCGTGACTGATCCATCAACATTGCAAAACATCAAAACTCTTGTCTATTGAGAGTAAATCTCCTATAATGATTGGACTGATTCTCCTTTGTGGAGAACTTTTGCAATGATTGGGTGAATACCTGAAATTATTTGAAATAGAAGTTAAAGAAAAAAAGACTTATTTGCATGCACAATTGAAAATGTTATAAATAATACAGTAAATTAAATTAATACTTATGGAAAGAAGTGTTGCTGACATCAGGACTAAATTAAATTAAGAATATTTGGTTTATTAATCATGTGCACATACACAACTTCTTTCATACATGCACATTACCCTTTCTATTGCTGACTAAAGTTTGTATTTTATTAAATATGCTTAATATTTTTCTTTGAGTAAATATAAATCTTAATTATTTTCACCTTGAATTTTTTTTTGTTTTGGGAATTGTTTTATTTATTATACTATTAATAACATTACGTTTACAAATAATATGTGAGTAATTTGAAATAGTTGCATGAGTTAATTTATGGACCACCTGTCATATGTTCTTAGTAACCAACCTAGATATATCAAATATATGATTTAATTATTATATTTGGGAAAATGTTTGTGACCTCTTAAAAAGACTGCTAATACTATAATTTTTTAATTATCTAAAGAGATTATTCGGAAAATATCCAAAAAGGAAGTCATAATTTAAAGAATCTCAGGTAGTCAAACAATATCTTGTGTTAATGTTTATATAGTATATTTAATGGTTTATTATACATTTTATAAGCTTTTTTCCACTATTTGGTGGAACAATTGGTGAAAGAAAATAAAGCCTAATTCTAATATTAGCTTCTTATTCCTCTGATTTTCTTTTAATATTTGTCTTATGTTGCTCAATTAAATAATTATTTACAATGGACAGTTTTTGTTTATAAAATCTGTTACATAGAGTGTTATCCCATATTATTTTTAAATAGGATTGAGGATAACTATGTTTTTAAGCAATCCTTATTATTTTAATAATACATTTGACATGTTGAAAATTGCTTAAAATAAAATAAAATATTATAAGGTTCCACATGTTTGGAGGTGGGCTTTTTTTAAATTGAACATTTATATAATTAACATAAAAAACAAAACCCTATTCAACTATTACATTTTATTATTTCATCTTGGACCAACTTACATTATTTTATAATTTATAAAAAAACTAAATAAAATCATACACATATTTTTTGCTGTAATTGCATTATTTTTTTAATAAACAAATAAAACCAGCTTAAATCCTATTTTACATGTAAAACTAATTAAGGATATTAATATTAGCGTTGAACGCATGTCTATAACAAATAAAAAGTGTGAGGCATGACAAAGATTTTTCCAATAGACTTTTATAAGAAAGCAGAGCAGAAAATTGAATATTTCAACAGGCTTGATAATTTTTGAATAGTGACGTTTTAAAAAATTTCCAATACTTGTTTTATATTCTAGTCAGATTCACATTTACTGATCAATATTAAATGATCATCTGAATTTGAATAAGAGCTAGTCACTAAAATAATTAAGAAAGAATTACATTAAAGTAATGAGTCTATAAAATTTTCAAGTTATTGGATTCAAACTCTAGTAACATGCACAACATGCATGCATTGTTATATCATCGGGAGGCACACATACGCATTGTAATAATTATTATTTATAATACAATTGATGCCAGTGATAGCCATAATATCAGAAACAAAAGTCAAAAATAGTTTAGTTAAACGAAATTCTTTTAAAGAATAGTTTTTTTTTTCTCATGTAATTAGCCAATCCAGTTATAGTGTTATTTATAGAGTTTTAGTTAAACAAAAAGAAGTATTCTAAAATCTTCTATTAACAATTCCATAAGAAATGTTGTTTTTCTCCATTCTTCCTCTGTATTTGATTTTAAACGAATAATTGTTCTACAATTGATTTTTTACAGTTTATGTTATGCTAAATTAATAAAAGTTGTTCAAATGGTTACACAAAAAGTAAAATAATTTTACAGAAACAAGTTGATATAAAAGAAAAAAAAATAGAAAATAATATTTACATGAAATTTTTTAATTATAGTATTGTTATATATATATATGATAAAATATTAAAATATAAAAGTTTTGCATTAAAAAAGGAAATTGTTATTTAAACTGAAAATTGATTCATTTGCAAAATTTTCTTTTATTTTGTAAAAAAAAAAAAATATTTTTCTATTACAGATGTAGTTTGTATTTTAACAACAACAACAACAAAAGAAAAACACGTGTGTAATTCAACAGAGTCTAATCACTTTACCAGAAAATTTTATACAAAGCATAATATTGAATGATGAAAGTCATTTTGGTATGAATACTTTGGACTTAAGGCAATTTGAAAGTAATCAAAAAAATGTATTCTTTTTTAAAATCAAATGTTAAATTTCACTCTCTAAATGCAGTTGGCTAAAATCTATAAATTGTAAGAATATTTAATCATTTATATAAAGTCTAGGAATTGCTTTTGAAAACAATATTTGGAATGAAAATAAAAGATTATTGCAATACTGTTGAACGAAACCAAAATAGTTGCTTTTGATATATATATATATATGGGCTGCAGAAAGGAGTTTGCTATTAACTGAAAGGAGACCCTTTGATTCCTCTTGGAGGCCTTAAAGGAACCAAGCAGGGCAAATTCCTAATGTCCACTCCGTTCTTGTCATTGCAGCTGTTATTACTATGTGATTATTCATATAGTATACGAACATGGATGGGCTGCTCACCAACACACATTAGCCAGCAGGGTGAGTTTATTGGCTTTTTACCTCTGAGTTTAAGATCAAGAAACACCATGGTCTTTCTTCTCAGTGCCTGATAAGGCAGAATGAATGTTTGTGTAAATGATAAATATTTTTCCAATACATATATACAATTATGACAGACAAAAATAAAGCATGGCCCTTATTCCCAGGAGGCTGTAAAGTCACCAAACAAGGCAGCGGTTGGTGGCCGAAGGCGGAGGGTGCTAAGAATCCCCTGATTGCGGAACCAGGCTGCCATTTGATGATGACTTTTTATTTAGGTACTTACAACTGCAGATCACATTCAAGTGAAGGAAGATTGCAAGAATTAGAAGAAGAACTGTCTTATATTAAATAGGACATTATTGGACTTTGTTAAGTTAGAAGAAAAGGAGATGAAACAATTGATTTAAAAAGTGGACATATACTCTATTATAAAGGCACACATATTGGAAATACAAGTGGAGTAGGATTCATTATAAATAAAAAGTGGAAGAACAATATTGTGGAGATTGATGGTGTATCGGACAGAGTGGTTAAGATTAGTTATACAACTTAATAGCAGATACCAAATGCAGATAATTCAGGTTTATGCCCCAACAAGTTCTCATAGTGATGAAGTAGTAGAAGATTTTTATATGGATGTACAAAAGGCTTTTGATCAGAGTAAACAACATTTTAAAATTGTTATGGGGGACTTTAATGCTAGAATTGGTAGACAAATGAAAGATGAAATTGCTGTAGGTAATTTTGGTTATGGTAATAGAAATGAGAGAGGACATAGACTTGTGGAGTTTGCAGAAAAAGAAAAACTTTATATTATGAATTCATTTTTTAAGAAAAATGTTAAAAGGAAATGGACATGGAAGCATCCAAATGAAGGTACAGCAGAATTGGATTATATTTTAACTAACAGAAAATACATATTTCAAGATTGTAATGTTCTTAATAAATTTAACACAGGAAGTGATCATCAATTAGTAAGGTGTAAGTTATGTGTTAATGTAAAACTAGAGAGACAAAAATTATTAAGAAAAACAATATTTACAGTTGATATTCCTAATCTTCAGAAACATTCTAATGAATTTAAATTAGAACTTACAAATAGGTTTCAAGTGTTAGAAGATTTTGAACATGATACAGGTTTGAATGAAATTAATATGAAAATAACTGATACACTTTTAAAAACTGCAACAAACATAGCTGGTAGAAAAAAGCAGCAATTGACTAATAAAATTTCTACTGAGACTAGAGAATTTATGAAGAAAAGAAGGAATATGAAGATATACAAAAATGATGTATTAAAAAGAATTGAATATCTCGAATTTTGTAAAATGGTACGGAAAAGAGTTGAAAATGATATAAGAAAGTATAACTGTGAAATAGCAAGGAAAGCTGTAGAAGAAAATAAAAGTCTCAAAAATGTTAAAGAACATTTTGGTATTGGTAGGAAATTTATATCTGCAATAAGAAAAAAAGATGGAATTATTACTAAAAAGAGAGATGACATCATGAAATTGGTAGAAGATTTTTATCAAGAATTATATAGTAATAAAGAACAAGTACCTCCTATATCTATTACATCTTCTGAATTGCCCAGAATTTTAAATGAAGAAGTGAGACATGCAATTAAGTGTATGAAGAAAGGAAAGGCTCCAGGAAATGATGGAATTATAATTGATATATTAAAAGAAGCAGGTGAAGAAATAGAAACAATTTTAGCAAAGTTATATACCAAATGTCTAAATGATAAAGATGTACTGGAAGATTGGAAGAATGCAGTAATAATATTAATATTTAAAAAAGGTGATAAAGAAGATATTAGAAATTACAGACCTATCAGCCTTTTATCAGTTTTATATAAAATTTTTACCAAGATAATTACAACTCGTCTACAGAGAACTTTGGATTTCCACCAACCAAGAGAACAAGCTGGATTTAAAAGTGGTTTTAGTACAATAGATCATATCCAGGTATTGAGAGAAGTCATAGAAAGGACAAACAAATATGAGTTGTCATTATGTTTTGGATTTGTAGATTATGAAAAGGCATTCGATTCTATACACATTTCTTCAGTGATTAAAGCATTGGATCATCAAGGTATAGATCCAGGATATTGTCATATTTTAAAGAATATTTATAAAAATGCAACAGCAACAATTAGATTACATAATGATACTGGAAAAATCAACATTGAGAAAGGTGTAAGACAAGGTGACTCCATATCTCCAAAACTCTTTACAGCAGTGCTGCAAGAAGTATTTTGTGGATTAAAATGGGAAACTAAAGGAGTGAAAGTAAATGGAGAGTATTTAAGTCATTTAGATTTTGCAGATGATGTAGTTGTTTTTGCAAATAATGCTTCAGAGCTGCAGGAAATGTTGCAGGAGTTAGCAGATGAAAGTAGAAAAGTAGGACTAAAGATAAATGTTAAAAAGACTAAAGTAATGTTTAATCAATTTGCTCAAAATATGAAAATAAAGATTGATTATGAAGAATTAGAAGAAGTTAACAGTTACAAATACCTTGGTCAGATTATTAATACAGATGGAAACATAATGGAGGAAATTAATCATAGAATTAAACTTGGTTGGAGTGCTTTTGGTAGAAATAACTTGATACTAAAAGGAAATATGCCTATGTGTTTGAAAAGGATGGTTTTTAACAAATGTGTTTTACCAGTTCTTACTTATGGATCTGAGACTTGGACACTTAATAGAAGAGCAATACAGAGACTTCAGACCACTCAAAGGAGTATGGAGAGATGTATGTTGGGAGTATCAAGAAGAGATCGAAAACGCAATGTATGGGTAAGACAACAAACAGGTGTTACTGACCTTATTGAAAAAATTAAAAGATTGAAATGGAGTTGGGCTGGACATATTGCTAGAAGAGATGATAATAGATGGACAATTGAAATTTTAAACTGGATTCCAAGAGATTGTAAAAGACCCAGAAAGAGACCACATGTGAGATGGATGGATGAAATAAGAAAATGTGCAGGGGTGTTGTGGAGAAGAGAAGCTAAAGATCGGAGAAGATGGATTAAACTTGGAGAGACCTTCATCCTGCAGTGGATTGATAATGGTTGATGATGATATATATATATTATAAATATATATATATATATATATATATATATATATATATGATGATATATATATATATTATAAACAGAAACATATGTAACTGGCCATTTTTTAGTGTTAAAAAATTCTTTTCAATTTCCATGAATTGGGTTTGCATCAGATCTGAGAAAAAACTTGAATAGTTTTAATCATTCTATATAGTTTATTTTAAGTAACTAATGTATAGCAACCTATATGGACTTCCATTATTGGCTGGCAAAATGTTATATTTTTATTTATAGTGAAGAGGATGACAGAAATCCATTGCATCTTCACTGTTCTGCAATTGGAACATGGAGTGTAATGATTTTTATCACTATTCTTATATGTAAAAACATGTGCAAAACTGTCCATATAGTAGTGCCACCCAGTGCAAGCCAGAATAATTAACAGATGGCAGAAGGCTTGTCAATAAAATACCTATCTAATGCCTAATCATCCAGTATCCCCAGACAAGATTCTAGCTTGTGGCTTTCATCAGTAAGAAGCCTTGGATCTGAGAGAGCTAGAAACTAGTCTGGGGATATTGGATAAGTAGGCATTAGATAAGGATTTTATGCACAAGCATTTTAGCATCCATTGAATACTCTGGCTTGGACTGAGTGACATTACTGTATGGAGCATTTTGTCTGTTTTAATAACAGTTATGATCAAGCATAAAAATGGTGATCATGTGATGTAAAAAATGTCGTTAGGATTTTCGTAACTTTTTTCTCTACTGGAGTTTATATAATGGTTGTCCTATATTTTACCTCTGTTAATTTGACTACCTATTTATTTATTTATCCAAATTTTGTTTATCCATTCCTATGATTGTATGATTTTTTGATTGTCTATTTACATAGCTATTTATAAATCAACATATCTATATGCCTCTATCTATAGGCTTATCTATTTATTTATTTATTTATCTGATTATCTAACAATTTTTCTGTCTATCAAACTATCTATCTATTTATATCCCCTAATTTATTTATTGTCTTATTGTCCCTTAGTATGTATGTCATATTATTTGTTTAAATATCTGTTTGTCTATCTACCCATTTATAAATATTTGTAATAAATTAATTATTATAATATTAATAAATTATTAAGACATTAACAGTAAATTAATACATTTTACAACTCATTTGTTGCTATTTTCACAACCTTTTTCATTTGAAAACTACATAAATTTAACTTTAGTGAAAGTAAATATAATTATGTTATATCCTGAGATTCATACATTGTGAACACTTTGTCTAGTAATTAAATATTTCTTATTCCTAGTTATCAAAATTGCCTGTTTGATTTTTTTTTTTTATTATAATTCTTTTCACATAAGAAATTTTATTAGTTTTTAGATTAAAATTAAATATAAACTCATTTTTTTCATCATGATAAAAGAAAATAGATCCTCTTTTTAATTCATTATTATTCTTTTTTATGTTTATATAACAACTGATGTTCTTTTATCCAATTCTCAATAATGTATCTTAATTTAGCTATATATTAAATCTTGCACTTATATAAAATTTTATACTCCATATAACCATCTTTTTTTTAAAGGTATAATATTTTTTTTAAAATTATTCAGCAGTTTATTAACATGGCATAGAATGCAAAAGTGAAATATATAATTTTCTCTACATATTTGCGGTAAGTTTAACTTGAGCATTTGATACATGGAATAGATATGTATTTTTATCATTAACATTCTGATTCTGTAAAGTGGTACACTTTTGTTACAAAATGATGTAACCTAATTGATTTTCTAATTGTTATATCCATCTTTTAATCAGATCTTATCACTTTCATAATGACATTGTTATTTATTGTGAAATAAAATATACCTATAACTTGTCATCTTAAATACAAACGATACATTTTATTTATAGTGTATATAACATCTTTCTTGAAGTGGTTTGATTATCAATTTAGAATTTAATAAATCATCATATTATATTATAAACAAATCTAGATATTTAATACCTTTATGTTGTTCTTTTCAATGATTCATTTAAATCTTTAACTTGTTTAATTCAATTATAATATATTTTATATTTTTTATATGTACAGAAACAAAAAAAAACATTATCAACATATCTTTTAAAAATGTTAAGACCTATAAATTACAATTACTAAAACTTTTCTTTTTGTATGGAGAAAAAGTAAAATTACAAATATATGAGTTGATAGGCAGAGAAATAGACAAACTTTGAATCATTTAATAGTATTTCGTTTCAGAACAACAATAATATTATTTTTAATAAATCTTAAAAAGTCAATAATGAAGTCTATAGCATATTGGAAAATCTCTTTATTTATAAAGTCTTGTTAAATAATTAAACCTTGACCCAAAACTGAGATTTTATGTATCTATATACAACTACTTAAGAATCCAATAATAGCTTGAAATACGATTGCATAAAATAGTTATTAGAAGTCTTCTTAAAGAAGATATTAAAAAATGCTTTATAAAAATTAGTTATTTACAGCATCCCTGAATTCATTATTACCAAATGTAGAAACATATCTGCCAAACTAAAAAAAATCAGCTGCAAGATCAATTTTTATGTCATCATCAGGGCCTTACTCTTCCATTCCAATAAAATAAAAACACATCCATTAATATTAATACAATATCCCTGCACCCTCTGTCAATAGCATTCTAGAATTAGAACTGAGATATATAGATGGCTTTTGAAGACAGCCTGTTACAACTCATATCGACATTGAAGTGGGCCTTACACAAAATCTCTATCAGACCTGAACTGAAACATTAACATTGCTCATCAATTTCCTCTTTTATAATGACTTAATTTACATGAAAGAGGATACAGACTACAGATTTGTGATCATGTAAAAATCTGAGATTACACTGAATATGCAAAAGCAAATAGTCTAAATTAAAGTTTACTTCTATTCCCACATTTAACATAAAATATAATAAAGACAAATATATGAGTGAAATTCCTCACAAACATTGCAGAAAAGTATTCACCAAGAGGCATTACTAATAAGTATATCCATACATGGTTATTTCTCTCCCATAAATCCATCACCTCTTAGACTCATGCTAAATTTTGGTGGTTCCCATTGCTTTGAAACATCTAAAATGATAAAGTGATGTCTTATTGATCAGTTAGAATTTAGAAAGTATGCCATCAAGTCCACATTTGATTTTATACACTACAACATCAAAGATTGATTCATCATTTAAAATAGCTTTTCTGGATGTTACAGAAATTTATGGTGCTATTAATAGGGTGTTATCGAAAAATATCATTAAAAATAAACTAAATAAAGTGAACTACTCCCAGCAACAAATAGACTTTATTATTGCATTTCTTTCTTCACTTAATAACAATATAGCTACTTTCAATGAACATTTCTACAAAATATCTGAAGATTATACTATCAGTCTACCTCTGAATGGAGGCATCTCCAGTTTATATGGTAACCACTTTGAAAAGATAGTCATTCCACCATACATTGAATGTATACATTGAATATATATATATATATATATATATATATATATATATATATATATATATATATATATATATATATAATCTCTTGTACAAAAGACCCAGAAAGAGACCACATGTGAGATGGATCGATGAAATAAGAAAGTGTGCAGAGGTGATGTGGAGAAGAGAAGCTGAAGATCGGAGAAGATGGATTAAACTTTGAGAGACCTTCATCCTGCAGTGGATTGATAATGGTTGATAATGATGATGATGATATATAATACAAATAAAATATTTGTTAATTAAAAAACTATTGTAATATCAATAAAAATAGTTAATATAATGGTGTAATTAACTATTATGTACAGTTTTTTCATTCTGCAGAAGTACTTATGTTTAATTTCATAGCCATCCTCAACAGCTGATAAATGAGGAGGTTTCAGAAATTAATTGAAGATACTTCTTCAAATTGGAAGAGTGTATAAAATAGTTAATTACCACTATATTTGTTACTTTTCTACATAAACTTATAAATAAATATTAGAAAATACAGTAATTAAAATTTGTTAAAAAGAACAAAAAATATAAACATCACTTAGAAATGTTTTCAACTTTCCTTGTAGTCTTTGTCAACTAATATTTTGAAAGATCAACTTTCCCATAATTATGTGATCTTAACATTTACTGCTTGCCTATTGATTAAGTCTTGCTTGTATTTATATATTAACATAGCTTCCTTGATTTGTGTTTTTTTATTATTTCTTTCAGTTTGCAATATTTTTACATTATTATAATTAAAATCAAAACCATATATACATGATATATTATAGTCATAAAAAACAAAATCTGGTCAATTATCATTATCTTTAGAATTTTGTTTAGTATTTTTAATATATATATATATATATATATATGGTGCATTTTTCATTGCTGGTCCAAAACAGCTATCAAAAAAATCAAACTTAAACTTCAAAAACTAACCTGCACTCATTTTAATGTAGTGACTCCTCATAATATCTCAAATTCTTTAGTTTAATAAGACACAGAAGGTCTCTCCACCTTGACTACTCTATGCACATAAATCCTTTAAGAGATGTGACTTTACACATACAAAATCCATCACAAATCAACCCCACAAGCTAGCAGGCCTCTCATGATTTTTATTTTGCAACCAATATTTATGCAAATGCAAATATACCCAAAAGACTATCAGAAAATTATACACCAATGATCTTAAATATGTCAGATTTAAACACAGACTTCTAAAAAATAAAATGAAACTTTTTTTACAGACAAATTAACTCTAACCCCCATACGAGTGATGGTTTATTCTCCCATATATTTTACCTCTCGCCAAAACATTTGAATAAAATATTTTTGCCTAGATATCACCTTATTTTCCACACACTCCTTTCTCAAATAGACTTCTAAATAATAAAAAAAAAATAAACATGATCTCATCTCTAGCACTATTTATGGAATTAAATGCCCCCATACCTCTATTTAAGTTGGAGAAGCTTGAACATCTTTGGCTACACACATGACCAATACACATATAAGAGGTAACTTACCAAACAATATTGCAGCTCAGTCTTTTTTGAATATCAAAAATGAACGAGGTATGTGTTTACTCTCTTTTCAGCAGCCATTCACTATAGTGAGAGAGATGAATTAATGCAAAAAATTAGGGATACATACTACATAGCCAATTCCACTCATGCTATTAATGAAAAACATTCATCATTCCCACTCTTTAATACATAGACTCTCTGAGAACCAAAAAAATAAATAAAGCTATAATTTATATAATTTAATGTATACAATGCTATTATTATTTACAATATAGAATATTACATTTTTTGGTCAATATAATTAACTATCAAGCTACATCCTGTGAGTCATTTGTCTTTTATTGTGTCTTTATTTATAACATGATCACTATTAATCCGTCTTGCACTGAGTGACTAGTAATATGTATAGAGAGTTTTGCCTGTTTTAATAACAATTAAGGGCAAGCATTAGAAATAATGATGATGTGATGTTTATTGGCTTAAAACAAATCTTGCCTAATATGATAATGGTGGCTATAGTTATTAAAAACAAATACACCAAAATGTATAGGTACTGAACTGAGTTCAGGCCTATATGACTATATAATCTTATAAGCTTGGATTGAAAATATTACAGTGTTTTCAATTTAAGTCTCATAGTTTTGTAGTTAAGTAGAGATAAAAGGTGGTGGCTGGAGGGTTGCATTAGATCCTAAGATTTAGGTGCAGTGATCTCAGACTCAAGGCTCCTCACTGAAGAAGGCCACAAGCCAGAAACAAGTCGGGGAATATTGGATGAGTAGGCACTAGATGAGGATTTTATGCACAAGCATTTTGGCATCCATTGATTAATCTGGCTTCCACTGAGTGGCAATAAGTATAGAGAGTTTTGCCTGGTTTAATCTTTATTTATATGAATTTTTTAAAAAAGGGGAAGTATGAAGGTTGTTTAATATATTTAGAAATATATTACATATGGGAAAGAGAAAGATGAATAGCTCCATGCTTGTGTATGTTTAGAATTTAAAAAAAAGTAGATATATTAATCTTTAATTGAGGCTTAAAGTTTATATCTGTGTTAGAGATAATCTCTGGTTTTAAAAAAATGATTAGTAATTATTATTATTGTATTTATCTGAAGTGGATAGTGTTAAAGTTATTAGTAGAGTGAGTTTGACAATGATAAATTAAAATGTAACAATTTCTTAATTTTTTTATTTTATAAAATTAACCACTAAAAGAAGCAGTAATAATATTTTTACTAATTCAATTAAGATCAGGAATTAATTTTATTTTTCATTGTCAAAATTACTTTTAAAAAGCAAATCAGAAATAATTTTCGAAGAAGAAGCACATCAAGTGAACCATAAAATTGTTAATAGAAAAAAAGTTATCACTAATTTCAGTTAACTTAAAAATACTAACACAATCAAAAGAAAATTTAATTTCAAATATTCTAAAACGCAGTTTATTCTGTGACCTTCTAGAAACCACTATAGTATTGTTTTTGTAATATAAACCCTCACAAAATCAATCATAAATGTCTTAAAGGATATTTTTATATCTGAGCTATAATATTTAAAATATGCGATTTTATCATTGCCGTCAGATATACTTTTATATAAATTTTACAAAATACTTATTTTCATAAAATATTGTTTAATTCAAAGAATTTGAACTCAGAATTTTTTAGTTTATTCATCCTTCCTGAGCGTGCGTCGTTAGTTTTTCAATGAAATGGATAAATGAATAGTTGGACGAGTGAAAAGACTGTAGCCCGTCCATTAAAGTTTGAAAAATTGCTATCTTAATATAAAGCAAGAACTGCTTATATATGTGTGTGGGAAATTATGATCTGGTCCAATTGATGAGTGCTGATACTGTACAATATATCTATATTGTGGATCATGATTTTTCTCATGTGTGCTGTTCTGTATATTGGTTGCTTGAGATGGTGTGGAGGATGAATAAAATAAAAATCTTGAGTTAAAATCCGTTTAAATCAGTTTGATCATCTACATAAAAATTATTTAGGATAGACAAATTACATATTGTCTTAGAATAAAATATTATTTGTAAATTCATTCCTAGATGAATTTAAAGTATAACCATTAACTTTTACAGAATTCCAATTATCGATTTAATCATTTACTTTATTATAATATATTCTGAGCTAAAAGTACAAATCTATTGTTTTTGTTTTCCTTTAGGCAAATATCATTTTTGTGCTTCAGCGTAAATTGTATACTGGCTAGTTTGTAAATATTTTATTAACAAAGTTATATACATATATATGTGTAAAAGCTGTTGAGTACATGCCGTGTTAAAAATAATAATATGCAGCAAAAGAAATTTAGTGTACTGCAGGAAACAAGTTAACAATTTGCATTTAGATTAAGTCTAATGTTGTGTAAATTAGAAAAAGGTAATGAAAATGCCTGCAGAACTTCTCGTTGTATCAGAGAAGTGATAAAATAAAGAAGGATTTGTTAAAAGAATTGAGTTGAAAATACATTAGTAAAACTCTAAGTAGAGTGCAGTTGTGGACAAACCTTAGTAGTAGAAAATAGTTCTAGTCATAAGCTAATTTGATTAAGTCAACAGATCTGTATGAGTAGTAAGGTATGTACTTGAGCAATAATTAAATGACTGATGTAATTACGGAAGTTTAAAAGTAAATAAACTTATATATTATTTAATGCTGTCATTAGTTGTATGTATATATATATATATATATATATATATATATATATATATATAATTTATCTTCTGATATATGAACTCTTAAATAATCAATATTGATATTTCTGTCAACTAGCAAGTTACTAGTTGACTTTTTCATCGTATCTATTAATATTGTTTTTATTCAGAGTAAATAAACTATTGAAATTATTTATTAAAGTTATATTGTTTATGTTATTAAAATATTTATATAATTGTATGGCTGTCATATTTAAGTCTGTCCTCAAACATATTATGTGGCACAGTCAAATTTAGAACCTGTGAAGCCTTAAGTGACAGTTGAAAGAGAATTTCTCAATGAATATTAATTGGTGCAGCTATAAAAAATATAAAAATATCATTATTACATATTAGTGATAAGGATAAACAATAAAATATATAAAACAACATAATAACCCACCTTTCATTGTAAAAGATCCAGTATAGTTACATATATATGTAAACCATGTAAAGAAATGCTTGCTTATAAATGGAATTACTGTTGACAAATTAAAAGTAACTACCCTATTACTGATGTTATGACAAAATGTCTAACATTTGACAACTGTTTACATAATCTGAAAACATCTGAAGAAATGCCATATGAGAAATTATTAATAAAACAAAATTTTTACTTTAAGCTGATAACATCAACATTCATAATTGAAACTATAGTTAAATACAATTTAATATTATACACATTATCAAAAAAATTGTGAATTTGAAAAATATGGTAACATAATGCTAGTCCACTTATTATGGTACATGAGAAATGTGAAGCTTAGACAGATATAACTAAGTGTATTTTCATTAATGTATAATGTCATATTGAAAGGGCTATATCCCACCAACCTATTGTTGAAAACATGCAAGTTTCCAAAAAAGTGACAGATTTAGATTCCCCCAAATACAGAAAATGCAGCAAAGTCAAGAGTGATACAAAGGAAGTTAAAAGAGACTTCCTTTTCCTGTAATTATTGCATGTTATATCATTTTAAAGCAAAATATAAAGATGTAAAAATGTTTTAACTGTAGCATGACAGTTCATTTATCAAAGATGTGTAAACACAAATAACAAATATCAAAATAGGATTTACCAGAAAAATTTAAATCATGGAGAGAAGGGTCAAAGAAGCTTATAACTGTGAAGAAGCTGATAGAAAGTAAAGGGATACCTAATATGTTAACTGTAAAAGTCTATAAATAAATAGTAAAAAATGAAGATATACAACAAGGAAGGAATATCATTAATAGTACTAAAATATTGAACAATTATTTAGAAATAACCTAAGGTTAATGTTGAATTAAAGAGAACTATTGCAATGGATAGAAAACCAATAAATATTAAATGGGTTATGACAATGCCAATAATGGTAAATAATAATAATAAAACATTATTATTCTTTGTAATTATAACCAAATATTATGATGAAATTGGTTCAAGTGCATGGGAATTAAGATTAAACAATAAAAAGGTAAAGCTAGAAGTCACAATTACAAATAAATTCCCACAACTCTACAGAGTTCAAGTCAAAACTAGTTGAAATTGATTTAAAGAATAGTGAACAATGAATTGTATATGGAACAATGAAAGTCACATTCACTTAAACCAAAAGTGGAAAAAATTGTTGAATACATTGAAAAGTAAAGGTATTATTACATATATAGAACAATTTCCATGGCCTACACTAATAATAGTAGTATTGAAAACAAATAAAATGTGAGAACATGTGTCTACCAGATTACTGTTAATAAAAATATTACCAAAAGTGCTTATCTGATATTCAGCATAAGACAAGTATTAGCATCTTTACAAAATATGAAACACTTTCCAAAATTAGATTTAAAATCAACATTCCAACTAATTCTGGTTACAAACAGAACAGCAAAAATGCTAATGATAAAAATGCAAATGTAATTATTTAACTTTAATGGACTACCATATTGAATAATTATAGCAACTAATATCTTCCAAGAAAAATATACAATTTGTTACAAAATGTAAAAAAAGATTGACATTATATTTGAATGTCATTTTCATTGCTTTACTTTATAACATAGCACTAAGGAAAGTATTGTACATACTCTGAAATAAGGTAAAATAAGTTTGTCACATTAGTAAATGCTGAGAAATGTATATGGTCAATAACAGAAAACAAATTTCTGAGATATATTATTAAAAGGAAATATCTAAAGTCAATGAAATTAATAGCCAGAACCAATACTCTGAATCCAATAAATGTAAAGTAGTTACTATTTTTTTCTAGACTAACTAAATTTCTTTGAAGCTTTCTTACAGAGAAAATTGTATTTATCTACACCTCTTTATGAACTCATAAAAAAAAAATAAAGCAGGAAATGGTTACAACCATAAAATTTGCTTTTTGCTAGAGCAATACTATTAGAAGACCATGTGGTTGCTTACACATCAAGAACATTATCTATGGCAGATAAGAATGACATCCAGTTAGACACATATAGATACAATTTTTGATATATATATATATTGTAACGGGCACGGGACGATCGAAAAAGCTCCAACTTCCCTTTCACTTATATATGTAATGGGGAATTCTTATTATTCAGAAATCGTCCACCTTCCGCTACCTCAAGCAGAGAGAAATACAGAAACAGACGAGCCGATTTCTGTACTTGACCGAATCTGTACGCTATATGGATATAACCTCCAGATTATTTTTCCCGATCAGCTTTCTCCCGGCTGCTGTAAGATATTACAGTTACAGCGCTTGGCTAATTTATAAATTTTACAGGATAAAACCCTGCGCCATCAACATTTCACATGTTAATGTCATAACTAAAAGAATTCAACAAATGAAATAATATTTCTACCCTCCCAGTATTAGACTATTTGTGGAGTGGTGAAGAACGAGACAAGACAGATTTAAATAAATTGATATATTTTTAATACTAACACATAATTTGATAATAAAAGATATAAGAAACATTAACATGAAATTTAAACATATTATATTTTATAGTGCTATAAGGAAATAAATACTTGAAATTCTTATAACTAAATACTTGAAATCGTTATAAATGCTGTCACATTTATAACTCATTAGCCTAGCTGTCTATCAAAAGAATGTCATTACCATTCATGAAAGGCATGTGGCCATTGTCTATGGAATTTATGTGCACATTTGACGATATATAAAATAATATTTAAGTTACCTAGGGTTTAGTCTTTGAGTTCATTCCGACGTGTTGTCGACCGTCACGTGGATTATCCACTTCTTTAGGAGGGACGGTCGTAGATTATATTTGGCGGGATGTAGCTTCTTGGTTAGTAAGGCATGGAGGACGAGGCATCACAGGTCAGGCCACTACAGGAGTCCATAGGCGGGTGTTACTAATGTAGCTGTTACATTATTGCAGAACCATTGGTACAGAAGTCCGAACTGACCGCGATCATGATGGCCTTAGCCGGTCATACTATGTGAGATATCGACGGTAAAAGTCATGTTGGTTAGCTATATCAGCCGATTCTTGGAGCCGCGATTTTTTCACCTTGTCGACTCGAAGTCTCAAGCTCTAATCTCTCCTTTTATCTCCTTAGCTCTCCCTCTAATTTTCTTTTTTTTCTTTTAATTAAAACATTCCAATGGCCTTTGTCCTTTAGATTCTTTGTTTCCACTTGTTGTTGACACCTCCCCTGCTATGCCTTTGGCCATATGTAACTTTATTTTATATGATTTTATAGCACTACGTACATTTTATTTCCTTATTTTTCTTTGATTACTTACACAAATCTTAACGCATGTTTTTCTTTATTTCCGATTTAAAATTTAATAATCATTTATTTTTTATCTAATTCTTGCTTTACCTCTACTCCCTAAACCCGCATTTCTTTTATCGTCAAATGTGTACTTTGAAGCCCAGATTCTTATCTTTTCGAACATATTAATTTCCTAGGTTTCTCTTTCCGCGCTATCGAAGTTTTTCTTTTTCCCTTTTTTTTTTCTTAAACTTTACTTTTCCTAAATCATATTTTACTACACGTTTTATTTATGTTTCTTTACTGCTTTAACTTTCCTACCATATGCTGGTAGTATTATAATTTAATATTTACTTTTATCAAAATTTGGACTTTGACTAGCAAAAGATAACGATCTTGTTAACTCTAGTTCCCTCTCTTTCTCTTTGTTGTTCTAATTTTCAACATTTCTTGGTTTTGTTAATTTCTAAGCTCGTCTTTTCTTTCTTATTTATTTATTTCCTTCCAACCCTAACATTTCTAATTTGTGGATGTTTTGTAGGTACATGTGTGACCACAGTATGTGCGCTCATCACATTACACCGTTCCCCCCTTTAAAATTTTTTTCTTAAAAAAAATTTTAACCTTATACCTGGAAATCTAAGTGCTCCCAACTATTGTTCGAACTCCTTTTTTTTTCTTTTATTTCTACTATGATGTGGTGATGAGGTTAATCTATAGAGAGGCGACCAGGTAAATTATATCCCTTTCTTTGCTGAACCAAGCAGTATAGCCAAACCAATTTAATCCTAAACCTTACCATGCATGCGTTTAATTTCTGCCGCTACTCGTATCTACAGGTTCGAATCCACAGAATGTCTCTGTGACCCGATTAAACCTGTTCATACATCGCCTTTCTGCAATAAGGCACCTCTAAGTGACAACTCCAGAAACTATTATTGCGGTGGCTTGGAAGACTGGCATCTTTCCATCCAGCTCATTCATGAGCCCAGTGTATTTCTGAATGCTCTATATTCATACCAAAAGGGGTTCTTTCCCCACAAATTGGTCTCTGGACCATTGACTCACGATATATGTGTTTAATATCTAACTGGAAATATTAATCCAGTGAGTCATTGTGATACTGGGCTCTCTGTCCCTGTGTTCTCTGTGCGATAATACTTGATGCATTGCAGACCCCACAAGCATGGCAAAGAAAAAGGCAAAACCAAGTACTGCTAACACGATCCAGCTACAAATATCTAAGCCTACTTTCCCTCAACCTCAATCTACAACCCCATCCTGCCAATTAATTTATCCTTTATCATTTTATCCTGAAGTCCCTTATACTGTTTGGCCATCTATTGGCTCGTCATTTCTTTATATCGTTAGTTTCTGCATGCCCATCCATTCTCCATGATTCGAGGTCCATGTCCATTTCTGAATGTGTCATCATCTAGTCCTCCCTTTTTTTATTTTTATTTTAGGACCGCTCTTACATTTTATCTGGTGGTTGTCTTCCTCTGTTGACATCACCTCTTCCTCCTCTGGGATGCGGATGTTGCTCTTGAGGTCCATGACTCACTGTCATGTCATATGGATGCTTATATTCTGTCTCCTCTCTCTGTCATCCGTTTCCTTGCTTCCTCAGGTTCCATTCCCTAGAATATCCTTGTTCTTCTTACCAACGTCTTTCCCCCGGATCCCAGTCATTTTTTATTCTAGGTGCTTCTCTTACATGCAGTTCCGATGGTGATTCCTCATTCTGTTAGTTGTCCTTAGTTGTGTCCAGCGCACTCAGCATCTCCGCCACCTGGTCCACCATTTTCCTCTCTGTACGGATGAGAGTACGTTCAATGTCCTTCGGAAATCCGGACCTAATTATACGGAGTATTTGCATCTCCGATAACGGGTTTGCCATTATTAGTCGTAATCTAGCTACCTGTCAACAGAAGAATGTTACGAATGACTCCTCCGGTCCCCATTTATGCTGTTTTATTTGATGCAACATATGCTCCTGGAGCTCCTCACTCCAATAACTGCTCTTCAACATTCTCTGGTATGCTGCAAACGTAATGGGATTCTGGAATAGCGAATTCCACCAGACTTGAGACTCGCTGTGCAGATGGCTGCAAGCGACTGCTATCTTGGCTTCTTCACTTACTCTACTGAATTGGAAGTACTGTTCCAGGCTGCTCAAGTGTTCCATCGGGCTTTCTCCAGAGTCACCATTGAAAACTTGTACCTTCAGAAAGTGGTGGAAGCCCACAGGACAGTCCATGTAATTTCCCAATTCTCTGATTCTGTCTTCCCCAGTAGTTCTTGGTTCTCGGCCCTCTATATTGGCATTAATGCTGCTATAGGCTGTACTCTTTATACATTCTTCCACTCTTGTGTTTAAACTGGCTATTACTTTTGCCACTTGACCTAAACTCTCGTGCATGCTCATCATCACTTTTTGACTCTTATCTCTAACTACCTCCGTCTCTTCATCTAATGGTCTTAACTCCCTTTCTGGCTGTCCTATATCCCTTTCCCATTCACAATTTCCTAATTCTCTAACTCTCTTCTCAACCGTTTCAGATTTCACGTATCCACATGGCCCTATACTCCTTTGTTCCTCAATCTCCATCTCTGGGTGAAATCCAGCCCATGTATCATTAGACTTTGATTGCTGGATGATCACATTTTTTACTTCTTCCTTAAATGCAGCCATTCTTTTCTGGCTCTCGATTTCGACCTTGATCATCCATTCTTCTATTCTTCTCTCCTGTCTCTTCATGTATTCTTCCACGAATTGCTGTTGATCAATCTTCATTTGCTTTAGCATACCCATGATATCATTATTACTTATTTTACCCAGTGCTTTCATCTCTTTATCTTCATTCCTTTCTCTCACTTCCTTTCTTTGAACGTCCATTTTATCTTGGGATCTCGTATGCATAAATATAATGTGCTTTAACCCTTAATCTATGTTCTTAATATTGTTTTACTAACTCTTCTGGCTATATTTATATAATGAAAATTTTTCTTCTATTGATTCTCTGCTTTCCTTTTACTTTGATTAGCGATTTACTATTTGTGATTTATCAGTTAGCATTTAGATCACTAGCCAATCCAAACATCTGTACTCCGGTTCCTCTGCTTGTCCGCCTGCCCTAGATTTGCCCAACTGCCCGTCCACCTTGATGACTGTCCTCGTTTCCCTACTCATCTACCTCTGACTCACTTTAATTAATTCAATGCTGCACGTTTATATATATATATTTAAAATTTAACTCACTACTATATCGATGTATCTAAGGAAATTCATTTTGACTGTGTTTCCAGACGCATGCACTTATGACATATATATTTCTAATATTTCGTTATAAACTCTCCTTATTTTACGGTCGTTTTAGAATAAAATCATACACATATATTTCTTCACTGGGGTAATCTCCCTCGTTAGACATAAAACATTTTTTTGTAAATTATATTCCTTTCACTATTTTAAAATCCTCCGTACATTTTTTTTTTCGACACGACTTATATTACATGGCGGTAATCATTTGACATTATGATTTCTTTGTTCGTTATAACTTGACTAATTATTATCTGCGATTATCCTTCACTATTCATTTCAATAACTTTCATAATACTAAAAAAAAATTCCCCCCTCGCTACTCTTTGTACACACTTGATGTGAAATGCTCGTACAGAGTATTATAAAAAAAAACTTATCCCCTTCGCCTTCGTTGTTCACCACTTTAACTTGCAACGCTAAATTTATATGTTTGAAAACACATCTATTAACTAATTTTTTTATTTTAGAAAATATTTATTCTATTATATAATTATTCAACACATGATTGTTAATTGGGCAGAAGTTTCGATCCCAGACTGGCCCCCAAAATATGTAACGGGCACGGGATGATCGAAAAAGCTCCAACTTCCCTTTCACTTATATATGTAATGGGAAATTCTTATTATTCAGAAATCATCCACATTCCGCTACCTCAAGCAGAGAGAAATACAGAAACAGACGAGCCGATTTCCGTACTTGACCGAATCTGTATGCTATTTGGATATAATCTCCAGATTATTTTTCCCGATCAGCTTTCTCCTGGCTGCTGTAAGATATTACAGTTACAGCGCTTGGCTAATTTATAAATTTTACAGGATAAAACCCTGCGCCATCAACATTTCACATGTTAATGTCATAACTAAAAGAATTCAACAAATGAAATAATATTTCTACCCTCCCAGTATTAGACTATTTGTGGAGTGGCGAAGAACGAGACAAGACGGATTTAAATAAATTGATATATATTTAATACTAACACATAATTTGATAATAAAAGATATAAGAAACATTAACATGAAATTTAAACATATTATATTTTATAGTGCTATAAGGAAATAAATACTTGAAATTCTTATAACTAAATACTTGAAATCGTTATAAATGCTGTCACATTTATAACTCATTAGCCTAGCTGTCTATCAAAAGAATGCCATTACCATTCATGAAAGGCATGTGGCCATTGTCTATGGAATTTATGTGCACATTTGACGATATATAAAATAATATTTAAGTTACCTAGGGTTTAGTCTTTGAGTTCATTCCGACGTGTTGTCGACCGTCATGTGGATTATCCACTTCTTTAGGAGGGACAGTTGTAGATTATATTTGGCAGGATGTAGCTTCTTGGTTAGTAAGGCATGGAAGACGAGGCATCACAGGTCAGGCAACTACAGGAGTCCATAGGCGGGCATTACTAATGTAGCTGTTACATTATTGCAGAACCATTGGTACAGAAGTCCGAACTGACCGTGATCATGATGGCCTTAGCCGGTTATACTATGTGAGATATCGACGGTAAAAGTCATGTTGGTTAGCTATATCGGCTGATTCATGGAGCCGCAATTTTTTCACCTTGTCGACTCGAAGTCTCAAGCTCTAATCTCTCCTTTTATCTCCTTAGCTCTCCCCCTAATTTTCTTTTTTTTTCTTTAATTAAAACATTCCAATGGCCTTAGTCCTTTAGATTCTTTGTTTCCACTTGTTGTTGACACCTCCCCTGCTATGCCTTTGGCCATATGTAACTTTATTTTATATGATTTTATAGCACTACCTACATTTTATTTATTTCCTTATTTTTCTTTGATTACTTACACAAATTTTAACGCATGTTTTTCTTTATTTTCTATTTAAAATTTAATCATTTATTTTTTATCTAATTCTTGCTTTACCTCTACTCCCTAAACCCGCATTTCGTTTATCGTCAAATGTGTACTTTGAAGCCCAGATTCTTATCTTTTCGAACATATTAATTTCCTAGGTTTCTCTTTCCGCGCTATCGAAGTTTTTCTTTTTCCCTTTTTTTTTTCTTAAACTTTACTTTTCCTAAATCATATTTTACTACACGTTTTATTTATGTTTCTTTACTGCTTTAACTTTCCTACCGTATGCTGGTAGTATTATAATTTAATATTTACTTTTATCAAAATTCGGACTTTGACTAGCAAAAGATAACGATCTTGTTAACTCTAGTTCCCTCTCTTTCTCTTTGTTGTTCTAATTTTCAACATTTCGTCGTTTCTTTCTTATTTATTTCTTTCCTTCCAACCCTAACATTTCTAATTTGTGGATGTTTTGTAGGTACATGTGTATTGGAAAGAGAGTATTAATTAAAAACATTTGATCTCTCTGTAAAGTGCATGTGCAGTGGAGTAATCTAAGATTATTTTGTGTAAATATAATTCTGCTTATTTTTAGAATAAAGATGAGGTATTTTTGGATACTGACTAGTTTGTAAATATTTTATTAATAAAGTTGTATACAAGTATGTGTGTACTGCCTGGTCAGTATAGGAAGTGTTGTGTCAGTTTAGAAATAGTAATATGCAGAAAAATAAAATAAGTCTACTGTAAGAAGCAACATGCTAGTTTGCATTTAACTAAAGTCTAACATTATAAAAATTTGCAAAATTAATAATAATACCTGAAGAACTTCTAATGGTGTCAGAGAATTAGTAAAATGAGGGAGTCATTAGAAATATTGAGTAGTAATTGTAGAGTTAAAAATGATTGTGCAGTGTGTGAGCGGTAAGATGCTTATATGAATGATAATAAAATGAATAATGTAATATGGTCATTTAAAGATACTTAAATTTTGTGTGATATCATCAATAGGTACAGACATATTTATATATTTATGGACCACAAATATAAATGAAATATTATCTGGGTATATATATATATATTCTAACCCAATAAACGCATGGATTCTAGCGAATTTATTAGATCACTTCGGAAATCCCAAATGCTTCCATCTATGATTCGGGTAGCAAACCCTATATTTTATCTAATATAGCTCGATGTTTGGTTAGTTATAATAATTCAGCTACAGCGATATGCAGTTCAGACAGAGATAGAATAAAAAAATTATCATTAATAAAATAAATTTAAAAAGAAAATTTAGAATAAACTAACATTCTTTCTCTATCCAAAACACATTCTCTGAGCTGTAAGTACTTGCACTGTTCGACAATGATGATGATGATTTCATGTCATTGTTAATATTACTGACTAAAACAAAACATTCATTAATTTGCCAATATGATCTCAATATTTTGTTATTATACAATCAGAAGTTTCAATCTCTTAAGCCATGCCACGCTTGTAATGTTGATCATAATTGATCAATTCTTAATGTAAGAGCACTTATAATAATGACACTAATCTCAGGGTTCTCTGTTATTTTTAAAGAAAAATGCTCAGCAGTATTGTGTTGTCGCATATGACTGACATTCTGATCAGCTATAGGAAACATTTACCTTATTTAAATTCCAGGTGTCTTCATCCATATATCAACTATTATAATATTTAACAAGATGATAACCATATTCAATAACAACGCATAATTTTGAATAATACAGCCATTTTATCCAGAATCTCAGTCGGAATGATGAAAAGACAAGGGTGCTTTTGTGTCCTTCCATCATCCATGACAACACAATAATTTAACTAAGATTTATTACTCCTGTATAGCACTTCTCTTTAATTACTTCTGATAATTTTAACTAGATATTTTACCTATTAAGTATCTAAATTTTTCTACTTTTACGCATCTAACATATAAATTTATACCCATAATTCATATCATAAGTAAACACATTTTATAAAAAACAAATTTTCCATGTCAAATATAAATTTAACCTAGAATAATTACAGGAAAACATACCTTTATGATTACAAGGTCATTTAAATATTACTTGACTATACAGCCTTTAACCTGTAGATATAAAAAAAAATACACATAATTTTACAAATTAGTAAAAAAAAATCATTACTTAACAAGTGCTTATTATCTCACTAGAAAAATGTTTTCCATTGGGCAATTTATCCCGATGAAGAACTTGATCCATTTGTAGTTCATAAAGCAAATTTAAAATAAGAAACACATTTTATTATTTCATTTCTATAAAATTTGCCTCCATTCTGGTGCAATTAATAAATTAGGCAAAGAAAACATAGCAGCGTTGGATGTTAACTCTTCCTTGAATTAACTGATATAATTTTTTGGATCCAAGAAAACAATACATATTTTAACATGACGAATATTTGACGATAGACGATCACATATACAATTCTTTTCTTTTTACTATTGGCAATACATATCATTTTTAGCTAGATGGCTTAGGAATAAAACTAATGTGCGAATTTTCCAAAATACTATTATTATAACGACTGCAGCTGACTTACATGGATATAAAGTTTTAATGACTCCAGTTGATGTACACTATAACATATTATATTAGGGTTATAATTAAGTCACTAATGTTTATAGTTTTTATTCCTACTCTAGGAATTGTAATTTTTCTTAATAATGAATTCTCCGTAAAATGCACACATACAAATTTTCCGATATTTGCCTTGAGAAAATTTACATTTTCTTTTTAAAAAATATACAGGTGCATAAGTAAATATCATTGACCATTAATATTATTTTTAGATAATTTTCAGTGAATAAAACTTATTTTAACATGGGGAACTTACATTATTTTCAAAGCAGACAATTTCTTTTAGAAAGAGCGCGAAATTTTATAGTTAACTTTCCTTGGCTTTTATAATATGTCTTTTAATTATAATTTTTCTTTTATACCACGAAAAGATTATTAAATAAGGTAAAGATAACAAATAATTGATTATTTCCTGGAAATTACTTATATTACTTCTTTTAAACATAATGACATTTTCCGTGATTGCTGTAGTCAATACGGTCATTTTGAACTTTAGCAGAAGATAGTGTATTTTTGCGTATAAAAAGCTTTAAATAGGTAGATGGCCACAGAAAACAGAATATTTTATCAAATAGGATTAGCCACGCATGATATTATTAAAAATTTACTTGACTTATATTTATTTCTGCAATAAAAAATAATAAAAAAATTTGTTACCGAATTTCAGTACTGCTTCCTCCTTGTAAAATTAATGTCAGACTAAACTTTCTTCATAATTTGGAGGTCTTGTTTTAGCGACCTCTTACAGAAAAATAATCATTTAATTATACATAAACAAAAGAAAAGGAAAAAAAAAACTTATTACAGTCATATATTTTTTCATATGATTTAAACAAATTACAAAGTAATTTGACAAATAATGAAACAATAATAAATATCTTTAACTAACAATGCTTATTAGTGGTGTATATTTCTGTATACATTATTATCTAAATTAATTTAAAAATTATCAGAAGTTATTGTGCTTTATGATAAGATATTCATCTACTCTCCCCCTCCACCTATCCAAAATCAATTACTGTTTATGATATGTGCTTTTATACTATATTAAATTGCTCTTATTGTTAATATTTTAATTAAATTATTCATGCTCTTCTTCAAAATGATATTGGATTACTAGATTTATTAGTTATTTGCTTAAAACACGTTACAGTGAGTAAATAGCATACTTTATTAATCACTTAATATTATTATTATTTTATCTTTTTATTTTCTAAAAAAAATTGCATTGATTTCCTGTGGAAATAATGCCAAATAAACCAAGTGTCAATAACACTAGGTTACAATATATATATATATATATATATATATATATATATATATATATATATATATATATATATATATATATATATATATATATATATATATATATATATATATATATATAATCAATCATTATCAATCCACTGCAGGATGAAGCTCTCTCCAAGTTTAATCTATCTTCTCCTATCTTTAGTTTCTCTTCTCCACAACACCCCTGCACACTTTCTTATTTCCTCCATCCATCTCACATGTGGTCTCTTTCTGGGTCTTTTAAAATCTCTTAAAATACAGTTTGAAAATTCAATTGTTCATCTATTATCATCTCTTCTAGAAATATGTCCAGCCCAACTCCACTTCAATATTTTAATTTTTTCAATGAGGTCACTAACACCTGTTTGTTCTCTTACCCATACATTGTGTTTTCGATCTCTTCTTGTTACTCCCAACATACATCTCTCCATACTTCTTTGAGTAGTCTGAAGTCTCTGTATTGCTCTTCTATTAAGTGTCCAAGTCTCAGATCCATAAGTAAGAACTAGTAAAACACATTTGTTAAAAACCTTCCTTTTCCAACACATAGGCATATTTTCTTTTAGTATCAAGTTATTTGTACCAAAAGCACCCCAAACACACACACACACACACACACATATATATATATATATATATATATAGATCATATATATATATATATATATATATATATATATATATATATATATATATATTGTGATCTTCAGTTTTTACACTAGAAATGTATGTCAAGCCTTGTGATGGTATATTATTTTTAATTAATTTAATTTTATAGTAAATACATTTTATTGTTAAATAGTAATCAACATGTATATGCAACTTATTAGTCACTTTATAGTGCATATTTTAAGAAAGTAATAACTTAAAAAATTATTATAATTGTGATTTTATGATATTTAAATGTAATACACTAATTCTTTTCTATTTTTAAGTATTTAGCTATAGAGATGATTTAAGATATTAATAAGTTTTATCTTTGGAGTAGTAAAGCTAAACTAATTTTAAAGTAGTTGTCATATCTTTTATGAAATTAAAATGTCATAGAAAGACTTTAAAATGACCCTAAAGTTTAAAGTAGGTCTTAGATATTTATGTTGATTGCTAGTAAAGATCACTATTTAATTGGATTGAATTGTAAACTTAGAATTAGTTTAAAAAAATTAAAGATTAGCTACTTAAAAAGTTTGTAATCTTTAAATAAATAAATAGCTAATATATTGAAGTTAGTATTTTTAAATAAAAATATAATAGTGGATTGTATGTAAATTTGCTTGCATGTGTGAAAGTAATAATTATTCAAATATTTCCTAATTAAAACTTAATGTTTTAAGTTAATTTTATTAACATCTATCTCTTTTTCAAAAAGATTCAATAATAAAGTTATGTTCTGAGATATTATAAAAAGTGTTTAAATAAATATTCTTAATATTTCATTGATATAAGTTTCTTTTATTAAACAATATAAATATATGTATTTAAAAATGTATTTTTTTTTACCATAATATATTTCAGTTTGCTAAATAATATGTTAAATATTTGTTTTCAATGATGATTTAATCCTCTAATTAATTATTTGTTTTGACCTTCTGTCTAATTGATTGATTCTAGAAAATTTTAGAATCATGTAAATTGCAGTTATTTTTAGTTTTGTAGCAGCTACCAGAAAAAAAATCTAATCTTTTTTTAATTAGGCAATCTGGGATGCATTTCACTTGTCAGTCATATCAATCAACTTTAATCACACGAATTACTCTATAAGAGAGACATGTTGATAAATTCACACCCACATATACTTCATCTGACCACAATGCATTCAAGTTTAACTTTTCAAAAAATAATTTTGTTAGCTTAGTAATATGCTGTGTTAAACAGTAAAATATCGATTCAGATTATTCTATAACTCTCAACATTTTAACCTTTGACAAGGATTGCATTATAGGAAATTCTACAACAAAAATTTTAGAAAGTGAATTGATTGCTTCTTTTGGAAATCTTTCACAGCAATGGAATTTAGTCAAAAATATTATCCCTGCATTGTTAACATTCATTAATTTCACTTTCTTCATTACATTTAAACTTCATTTTAGAAAGGATAATTTCTATGTTATATGCTTTTAAAATATTTTATTCTAATATTAAAAAGATTTTATCTGCTTTTCAAAAAATCTTTATAAAACTGTTATATTTAAAACATACTAAATATTTTTTACTGTATTTCAAGTGTGTTTTCATTTGGCATATTTTCATTTTTCTATGGAATAAGAACTATTTAACAAAAATTTCATGACCTGTTATATGATGAAAAAATTTTAAAAATGCTATATTTTAAGATTATTATATTTATTGAATGAAATAAATTTATAATGGAAAGTTTTTATAATGCATTTGTTCTATTTAATGAAACTTATATAGCTGAATGCCATAATAAAATAGGTGATTATTTGAATAAAATTATATTTAAATGGAAAATAAAATTCAACTTTGGCTTTAGGAATATTAATCAGAATACTAAGCAAAGACATAAATCTATTTAGTAAGCTTGATATTCCTTTAAAATGATTTATTTTAAAGAAGATATGTTTCATTTATTATTGCTGCTATTGGCAAGAAGTTAATTTCACTTATTGATGTATATTATAAATGATAATTTTATAAAACTGATTTTTATTTTGTTCACATTAGATTTAAAAGATGAAGTATATGTTTCAACATGTTTTCTAATAATATTTAAATATGTTTGCTCTTCAAAAGATCATTTATTTTATTGTTATGCACAATTTACTCTCCAGAAATATTAATCTAAATGTTCTAACCTTATTGTGCTACATTCCAGAATAAATGCATTTAATTGTAGTCATCACTAGAATGTAAAATGTGGTTTTAAAAGAAATGCCAAGTTTATTTATTAATGTGCTATATGAAACATATAATGTTCATATACTTGCTATTTTATTTATTAAATCTACAAATTTATGTTGGAATGGGTATATTTTTGTTGTGTTAATGACTTCAAGCATATATGTACTTTATATTTCATCAATTTCTGTGTGTATCATTTTAATTTATAATATTATCTTGATATCTTAGAAAGTCTGCAGCATACTAAATAACTTTTTTATTGAATTTATTTGAAGTGATATGAATATCAAGATGAAATAGATTTTTTGTTAATTTTTTTGGTAATGGGTATAAATAATTGTTGTAATATTTATTTTATTTTAAATACCATACATTTATTTCTATACATTTCTGTATAATTTTCATCTATGATTTTTAAGAAGTATTTCATGCCAAGTTTTTGTAATATTGCCAGAGTAAAAATACTTTTAAAATGCATTATACCTGTCTCTTTTTGAAGTTATTTTGAGTGTGTGTAAATGCTAGAAGAGTTTGAAACTATTTTATATATATATATATATATATAAAATAGTTTATATATATAAATAGTTGGCATAATATATAATAATTATTATATATATATATATATATATATATATATATAATTTTTTTAATTATTATGCCACATTTTTATAATTATATTCTTTTGCTACATTTATTGTTTTATTGGTTTTACGCATCACTTAGTTATTGTTGTTTTAAGAGATAGTGGTATCTATTTCTCTCTTATAGTTCATTATATATTGACAATGAGTTGTGTTATATTTCTGTGCTATTAGGCATGCAATTTTTTATTTAAGCATATCCTTATCTTCTGATGGCTCATTTTCATATCTCCTGACTAGAAAAAAAGTATTACTTCATTTTTGTCCTCATGTATAGGTGCTTGTTTTGTTTTTGCTTTCTTATTCTTTAATATGAATTTTCATGGAGATACATTTTATTTAAAGCCATGTGTAATGTAGTACCATGATTATGTCCTGACATTTTACATTTTGGAGAGACTGCAGAATGCCATCCATACATTCAATAGCACTTTTTGTTAATCTGGGTGATTTTGATGAATAGATCTTGTAGATGTGTCTAACTAGCATATTTAGATGTTTTAAAACCAATAAAATATTTAATATTAAAATTTATAATTGTATATGTTGGTAAATAAAATTATATACATCTTCTTCAGCAATGATCACCAATCACAAAATGGTAAGATTATATTTGACATAATATATTGCATATTTTTACCTAGAGATTTTATAATTATAAGATAGTGTATTAAATGTGAGATCATACTGAATTTATTATAACCATATAAAGATTTGTTAATTAATGGATATTGTTTCTATTATTTCTAATTATAATAGTTTTTTTCTTTATATTATTTTGTTTTTGGGAAGTTTAAATAATATTGTATTTTATTAATTACAAAATAGCTGTATATTTGTTTATTAAATGTTCTAAGTGTCAATAAATGATATTTATTATTACTTCATGCTTACTATTTTCTTATCATCATCTATAGCCTTCAGAAATCTAACACTATTGACACACAATTTTGTGTGCAGTGATAGTACAAGAACTCAAAGAAATATCATTATGCAAATCACTTTATTCTAAATTGTATTACTCATGTTAAGATAACATCAAAAAAGATTATTTTATTTATATAAAAATGCTAAAATCATTTTATTTAATTGGCATAAAATTATTTTAATCAATTTTATTTATTTGTGATAAAGCTATAAAATATCATTTTACTTCATTTATTATAAATCAAGATAATAATATTGTTAAATTTTATTTTAATATAAGATTAAGAGAAAACATAGTGGTACAATATTTTGGGTAGCAACAAAATTCTTTTCTATTCATAATATCACAAATGTCACTCTAGGGTATTATAGTTATTATTAATTTAAGAGTTTTTATATTTAATCTTAATTATAAATTTTATAATTCTTTTATTCAATAAAGTATCATCTTATGGGTAAGATTATGTCTTATTGCTATTATTGTTTTACTAGGATCACATTCTTGGACGTTTTTCAAGAAATAAAGAAAACAAAATTATTGATTATGAAACAATTTATCATAAAAAAAACAACACAATTTAAATAATTGTTATGAGTAAGATCAAATTATTTTAAAAAAGAGTTTATGTGGAATAGAGAAGACCTGTGTTAATTTAATAAAAGAAGAATTGTACCTTAAATCTGGTCATTTAGAAAGATAATTATGATAATTTTATAAGAATTGGTTGTATTTTAGAGGATGTGCTAGAACATGAAGACTGAAAAGTAACCTAACCATTTTGTGTCATGTACTTAAGATTTTAAGAGTTATAATATATTTTTAAGAGAGGGTATGATAATTCTGTTCCTTTTACATTGATATGCATTTGTGCTTGTCAGATTAATAGTAAATTCGCTCTTATTGTAAGCATATATGCAGTTGAGCTAGCCTATATATACTTTTAAGGATTATTATGATTAGCTTATGTTATTATTTGAAGTTACAAATTTTGGCATGCTCAACATATCAGCTTTCAGTCAATTAGGGGTTTCAATCAATTGGCTGTTCATTGTGATATCTAATTTGCCTGAATTTGTATTCACCTTAGCCATTATTTTTCATTCTTGCTTATTTTTTTTATTTGCAAAAATATAAGGTAATATATGAAGCAATATTTTGACTAGGTCACAGTCGTTATTAACTGAGTAATCTAGTTGATTACCAGCGTGCCAAAAAGTGTTTATTAAATTAAGTCACGTGATACATGACTTGATTTTTTGCAATATATATATATATATATATATCTTCTGAGATATGAACTTTTACATGATCAAGATCGACATTACTGACAATTATCAAGTTGGCAGTGATCTACTAATCCTATCTATTAATATTATTGATATTCTGAGTAAATAAGCTATTAAAATTATATATTAAACTTGTGTTGATTTATTAATTTATTTATATAATTGTATGGCTGCTAGATTTGAATATGACTTCCTACATATTAATATATTTCTAATGCTTTATACAAAACTATTCTAGAAAATATTTTTTTTTTTATCATGTTATCATTCCTAACAAAGTTGTAATAGTTTGCGTGAATAAAACGATAAGAAATGTAAAATTAAAAAAAAAAAGCATGGTTAATTAATGTAGATAACATTACGATGAATATAAAGTCTAATAGCACTCAATTATGTAAGGTTTGGAATTTGGACAATTAACTTTAAAATTTAAATTTGATGATAAGTTATTGTTTTTTTTTTTTCTATAAGTGCTGCCTTTGACAAAGATGTTCAGTAAAATGTGCATTTAAGTTGTATTATGTATTCACTGATTTTCTTTTAGATTCTGGAATTAATATCTTCAACTTTTTTTGGTTAAAAAATATAATGAGTGGGAAAAGATAGATGAAGATATTCCATCTGTTTATATATAATTAAAAATACAATATGCTAAGCTTTAACATAGATTTAAAATTTATATCTAAAATGGAATCATCTTTATAAATAATTCTTAATAATCAGTAATATATTTGATTTGAAATGACTGTTATGAAAGTTGTGAATGTATTAAAAATTTAAAGTGATATATATATTGAAATTCTTTATAGCTAAAAGATATCAAATGTTTTTTTCTCACTTTTGATTAATGAATGAAATTAACAGTAGCTTATATTTGTACTGATTTATTAGTTTTTTAATATTTGTATATTATTTAATGATATTACAGAATATTATATATAGTTAGGATTACTTATGTTCCAACAAAAACAAATGATCAAAATTATAAAATATTCAAAGGGTTCATGAAGTTTTCGACGTCTTCAAAAGAAATTATTTCATAATATATATACCATTTCTATCGACAATGTGAATTACATAAAAAAAAAAAAAAAACAACGATAAATTTTATTTAAAAGCATTCTTTTGTTTCAGTCTGTAGACAACCACTTTCTTTTCTTTTGTCATTCAAATAACAAATTTTGATAAAATTAAGTATTTTTTTAAAATGTCATTGAGACAGAATATATTTATTAATCAAGCTATACAAATATAAAAAAAGGCAAAAATAATGTTCAATTAAATAATGACACTTTAAAGTTATCTTATATGTCTATATATACTTTCAAATAAGAATTACTCGTTTTTCTTTCTTAAATAAAAGACATTTGATCCGCTTTAAGTTTCACGTATTTATATTGGTTAATTTTAAATGCTATAAACAACTATTAACCCTTTTTTAATTTACATTTTATTTCTCTTATCTTGATGAAAATAATTATGATATTACTGAATATCTTGGAGACTTTTGTCTTTACTTTTATAAAAAAATAATTAGAAATCTGAAAAAGAATTCATTTGGGATACGTATACATACGTATTTTCAAAAAACAGAAGTAGAAAATTAATAAATTTGTTGAAAATTATGAAAATAGAATTGATTGGCAACAGTAATTTATTACGTGCATGTCTTGTATTTAATGTATATATACTTATACACGCATATATATATATATATATATTGTGTATTATCAAAATATTTACGATAGGAGGTATAACATTCCATGAGCAATAATATGTTCGACTTCATATTTACAGTATTTTTAAACAAATTATTAATAGGTATCGCTATATGTTTCATATATTTAATATATTGTTTTTTAATGCATTGTTCTTTAATATATTGTTCTTTAGACACTTTAAAACATTTCATTCTTTTATTCCTTAAGTATTCATAGTTATCTTTTTTTAATGTTTTTTCAATAAGCTTTTTTCTTCACTTATTTTTTTTTTTTTTTATCATGAACAAAATTTTCATTCTGAGTTATTATTGTTCTAGTTTATTTTTCAACCAATAGATGCTCTTTATTTTATTTAGAGGTTGACACATATTTTCAACAGCAAAACTACTGTGTATCTAGATTATTTAGCACCTTAAATCAAATTTTCCAATCAAAATGCTTTTAAAATAAGGTAAAACAATAAATTATTATTTAATAAATATTTAGAAAATTATTATAAAACTTGAAATTTGATCAAATGCAATATAATATAAAATGAAATGCAATGTAAATAATTTGAAAAGAAAGTCTTATGGATTTTGATATTCCTAAATAGTTTCTTGATGCAGAATTGTTTGGATGTCATTTTGAATACTAAAATTTATTAGCAATGTTAAATCCACCATTAATTTCATTTCTTTAGGTTTTTTTTTAAACACAATATGGTACGTATTTGGATTTTTTTCCAAACAAATATATATTTTTACTGATTTTTTTTTTTATTTCTAAAAAGATGAAAAAATCCCATCATAATACAAGTTTCATCTCTTTGTTTTTCCTCGTTATAATTAAATTACTAGTTATTTATTTAGACTCAAGGGTCTAATCTGAGAAAGATTAATTAAAAGAAATATATATTTACTATTTAACATTTTTACTTAAAATTTCTGAAGATCAATTTTATTTTCATCTTTTAAGCTACTGCTTTTGATACACACATATATGAATTTAAGCATTAAATATAATGTGAGGAATTGAGAGTCGTAATATCTTTTCTTCATATGAATGTTTGCCACATTATTTGGTATATACCGAAAACGATACATTAAAACATTTAAACAATTATATAAATAAATTATAATACTAATATAAAGATTAATATTTTGCTTTCTATATATAGTGTTTTATACTTTTTTCTATAAAATCGTGGCCATTCTGTATCAACCTTTAAAATATCGTATAGCTAATGGTTTTGTTGGATATTATTAGTAAAAAAATAAAAAATTGATAAGTGGAGATTTTTATGGAAAATTAAATTGAATCAAATATAAATTTACTGAAGCAGTTCTATTTTTAACCATTTTCTAAATTTTGAAAATAAATGCTTACATAGTAAGTTATATGATGGTCAATTATAGAGCTTGGATATAATACTAGACAACTTTAGCTATGCATGTTAATATAACAATGTATAAGAAAAAAACAAATATAACTAAGCTAACTTTTGGTGAATTTTCACCATAATCATTTAACAGCAATTTCTTCAAAGACTATTAAAAAAATAAATGAGGCAATAGTATCCAAGAGTTTTTTTTTTACAATACAAATACAGATTTTTATTGTATTCTAAGATTTTATATGGAGATTATCTTCAACAATTTCAACTAGAAAAATGAATATTAATTCACCTGATATATTTATAGAGTAATTAATTTACTTTGACTAATACTTTAATTTATATTGCAGATATATTTCTATCCAACGTAAAACTACAATAAATTTACATTATCAGCATTTGAACAGTGATCACATCTATTACATATATTGCAAAATAAAATTATTTATCATTACATATTAATCTTTTTTTTTTATTTGCAGAGTTTAAAATGGATAGAAACAACTCTTATAATCTCAATCAATTCAAATTAATTCATCATAAATATCAGATAAAACATACATTTCTTTGTCTAAAGTTGTTAAAAAAAATGCTTACTTACTATTACAATAAATAGTACATAGACTCCAGTCAGTAATTGACAACACAAAAAAAACCAATAAGAATATATTGTCAATTACTATATATTACTTTTAAAATGTATTTGCTTATCATTATATGTAACTTAAAACTGTGATGAAAAAATTGGCATTTAAGTAACTTTATGTAAAAATATAAATAGTAGAGAGGTATCTTTAATTAGTCCTACATAGATTAGATAAATTAACAACTGTAGTACAATCATAACCCAGAAGAGTAAAAATGGTAATTTACTATAATGAATGAATATATTTTAGAAATAAAATGAATAATCAATTAATTAATGGTAGATATATTTGTTTGGACAGAAACTCAGAAAACAACAATGTAAATTCTTTAAGTTCTTGAATTGTCTTATTGGTTAATTTGTTAAGTATTTTCATTCTTTTTATATGTAACAATATATTTGAATTAGTGAGTAGAAATTTAAATCTTTAATAAACTTAATTAAAATTATACCTGCAAAAATGAAAGTTATCTTAACAATGTTCTTTGAATTTTCCAAATGAATAAAATGTGTAATAAAATAAAATAAATAAGATTGCATCAAATTTTTATTAGAAACACAAATCAATAACAAATACATTCAAATAATGGATTTAATCTTTGATATTAAAAAAAATCATTTATAATGACAAAAAAGCAAAATTCAATAGCCATAATCTTTTTAATAGACTCTTTTTTGCCACTGATCACTTTATGTTTTAAGCTCACTTTCTTTGTCCTATTTTCTGATAAAAATTAAATATATTTCAATAATATATAAATATGAACATTATATACTTAAAAGAATATCCAATAATTAAATTTAATTTAAAAAAATGAATAAATGAATAAAGTATGTGGATATTTATGATTTTTAATTTAAAGATTTAAAATGAAGGATGAGTACTTTAGGATATAATAGAAATCACTTCATAGTTTTCCTTTTCTCTGAATGATAGTAACATCTAGTTATTTTAGTTGGAACATATGAATTAATATACATTTCATTTCAGGTTTTCACCATAAAATGTACAGAAAACTGTCAAACACATGTTATGCAATAGCCATAAAACAGCTCTTGCAGATCTAATTGTAGTCCCAAATAGTCAAATAAAACAATTCAGTGATAGAAAATTAAGACTTAAAATTACTTTAATTGTTTTTATGACAAAATGTTAAATTTAAATCTTTTTAACTAAATTTATTATTTAAAATGGAAACTAATTGATTTTACATCAACTAAAATATTTTAGAATTTTACAACTTGGAATTATTTTATTGTTGTTTTATTGCAAATGTAGTTTTAAGATTTAAACATTTTATGAATTTTAAAATAATTTAGCTGCTTTTGATAAGTGTAGTATTTCAACGTTTGAAGTTTTTGATAAATTTAAGAAATTTAAGTAGCAAGTTGATTAGGCATATGTTAGATTTAACTGTAGTATACATTAAATTACTCATCTCATTGTACATGTTGTTATGACAGATTATGCATTAAAGATAGGTTGTTTAAAATACCAGGAAAATATATTTTTAAAATATATTTACTAAATATCTTAATTAACATGTTTTATTTGATCTGTATTTTACTATAATAACATCAGTCTTTTACATCATATACATTTCTCTTACATACATCATTATTTCACTTTATTACATTTTAATAAGTATATTTCCTTATATATGTGGTTCTACAAAATATATGTGATGTTGCATAAATGCCTACACTTGATATAATGTAAATCAACAGGTTTTGAATGTTTTTTTAACATTAAATCCAAAATTCACTGCTATTAAGACTAGAAATAAGTATACAAATAATTTTTGTTAAAGCTTCATACATTTAAGCATATCAATATTCAACATAAGATTCAAGCTTATAAAGAAAACATGGGTCACAAGAAGCTTTCTTCTACTTTTAAACCCTACCAGTCAAATAATGTCATAACATCTCACCACAATAAAGACTGGAACTAATTTGATGTCCAATAAACATGACACTATATAAAAAAATAATAAGTAATCATTATAAATGTAACATTTTAATAAACAATCTTACATTATGCAGGCACACATAAATAATATAATAATATAAAATATAAATATAAATTTCAGTAGTAAAATAACTACATATCTGAGATTTTTTTCCCCATTTCTTTATTACATCTTATTAAGATGATTTGCATTTTATTGACAATAATAAAATAATAATAATAAAATATTATCTATAAACTAAAATTTTTTAAATGTCCTATTTATTCAGAGATTTTAAAATAAAATAAATATTGTCCTGATCCTTGAGGATGTCTATTTCATAAAAACCCAAATGGCAATATAATAATTTTACTTTTAAAAGGAGTAATTTGTGCATGCATTTGCTTATCAATAAGAGTATGCAAATATAAATTAATAGCATACTTGAATGCATTTTTTTGGCAGATTGGAAGTTTTTAAACATTTTTATTTTATTAATTTGCACATTATTGAATATACTAAACTTCACCATGCTATTTATTTGTACCATTTAAAAAAGAGCTGTTTGCTCTAAAATAAATGCTTCATAGACATTTACTAGCCTTGTTTCTTAAATAATGTCCATCCAATATGGTTTTTTAACACATGAGTGCACAGTTAGTACTTAACAAGTAAATCTAGATAGAGATATATAATTTTATAATTTAGTCTTATTTTTAAGTTTTTATTAAAGTTATATCTGTTGTTAATATTGCTTTGGCAATGTAAATAAAATATCTAATTTAACTCTAAGTTATTACACTTATTTGTCATTGGTGTCAATTTTCCATTGTTTATTCTCATGCATACATATTTTTTTCTTCCAATAATTTTCTTATAAATGGTGAAATATTATTTTTCAAATGAAATTTTGAAATTAATAATAATTTTAAAAAATATTTTAAAAATAAAAATATTGAATATTTTCAATATATTCAAAAAGTATAAACTATAAATATTAATATAAATTACTTTTATTTTATTTTGAATGGTAGTAGAGAGCTTTATCTTGATTGATCTAAATGCATATACACACAATATAGAGAAAAGCTTTAACAAAAAGTAATTTTAAACACTAGGCTTAGGTAGCTTTCAACTAATACAATTCATAGACATATCAATGATTATAAAAATAGATGGTGTATATATAAATGATTTGTATTAGTTTATATAAGTTTATATGTGACTGTTATGTATTGTGAATACACCTGGGTCTTGTTATATGCAGATTATTTTAATGTGATTTTTAAGTTATGTGATTCATGTTTCTTCTTAATATCTTTCATATTTCACTATATTTATTAGATATTAAGAAATTTAAATTATTAATAACTTATTTTGACTTGAAATACTTTTTTTTCTTCAAAATATAACATTATATTAGCAGCTAACATGAATATGGTCTGAAGCTGCATTTAAAATATTAGCTTCTATGTAATAATCTACTTATACTAATGAGTAAATAATAATAAAAGATTTATATTTACATATAAAAATATCACAATAAATAGTCAAAAATTTTAAAGTTTTAAAACGTATTTTGTTAATTATAACAGAAATAAATATTTTTTTAGATTTTTAAAATAAATAATAACAAAGATTTTATTGATTTTCTAAACTGAAAATAATCTTTCTAATGATAATGTATAATCTTTTTGTTTTGATTACAATCTCATTTTTTAAATATAGAAACAAAAAAATCATTAACACAGCTCAAGACTGAAAGTGGTGCTAGTTGTATGTCACATGACAAATATGATTTCTTAACATTTACCAAATGAATGCATATTGTCAAATAGTCAAACAACTGCTAATGATTTAAAATATGTATGAAAAAATGTAAAATTAAATACTGTAGTTAATAAAAAAAAAGTAGAAAAAGTTTGTCTTGCATTTTTTTTTCAAATATTTGAAATTTTTTATTAGTTATACTTTATTTCCTTATTTTTTTAATGCAAATTTTAAAGTAATTTTTCTTTCTTGCTTTGCTTTTATGCGATTTCTGAAAATTACAACCCCCTATCCCCATTTTTCCAGATAAATTAAGTCTATTTTTGAGCAATTTCTTTTGTGCGTGTTTTCTGAGGAACCTATCTACCACATAAAATGAGACCCAGGTGTATACTATTCTTCAAAAATGGAAATGAAATTTTTTTTTATTCATGGTGTGCTTGTTAATTGATATATGGCATGACTCCTTAAACATTTTCTTTGCATCATTGCACTCAATGCAGACAATATCAACAGAGGTGGAAACAAAAGGATGGCTAGTTGCAGAGAAATGTTTGAAAATTATAGAGTGCATTACTGTGTTGCAACAGCTTTATTGCATAGGTAAATATGTTGAGGAATCTCTGTGGGTAAGTTAACCACATGCATAACTCAACATGTTTATTTATATCATAAATCTGCTACAAACCCAGAAACATATTTATAATTTTTGAGCATTTCTCTGCAAGTGGCCATCCTTTTCTTCCTACCTCTATTGATATTGCTTTGACTAAACACATTGATGCAAATCAAAATATTAAGGAGGCATGTCATATATCAAATAAAAAATACATCAACAATGGTAAGGAATTTTGAATTTCCATTTCAAAATAATGATCTATTTGCAATACATATCATTTATAAGTACATTAAAGGAAACTATCACAAATCATCTATATTTACACTAACTCTCTCTTTACAGTCATTGATATATATATATATATATATATATATATATATATGTAAAGAGAGAGTTAGTGTAAATATATTTATATATATATATATATATATATATATATATACAAACATACACAACTTGGACTTGTACTATTTGAAAGTTGGCTAAGCCCTGTTATTTAAATTACTTTTTGTTAAAGCTTTTTTGTACATGCTTTTATTTTACTTATTTATTGATTTATTCCAACAATAAACATAATCTTTATTTTAAAATTAAAATAATAACTTTACATTAGACTTTTGACACATGCAGATGTTTGACTATTAAATTTAAGTTATATTATTTATTATAAACAACTTTAAATTACATATAAAGTAAAATGTATATTGATTTGTTAATTTTACTTTAAATCATTCATCCACATATTTTAAACATTATATGTTTTTACAATGTATTGTTTCTTTACTAAATTTTAATTTAGTGTGTGTGTGTGATTTTACATGAAAAAGCAGTGCTATGTTACTTTGTCATGAATTCTAAATTTGATACAAGAATTAAAAAAATTATAGTACACAGGGTGTAATATTAAAAGTATGAGGATTATTTTTACAGGGTATGCAACTTTTAATTATAATGTCTTTTCTACAGTAAGATAAAAAAATAATTATACTTATTATATTTAGAACGATTATTAAATATTATATATATATCATAGCTAATACTTTTATTTACTTTGCACCAAAAAGTAAAAAAAACAAACAATCAAACAAACTTTTAAAAAAAAAACAAACAAACAAAACTTTAAAGTATGAAGATTGGCTATCTTAATATAAAGCTGAGGAATGATTATATATATATATATGCGAGGATAGTAATCTAGACGAACTGATGGTTGCTGGTTTAGCATGAAATACGATATTGGTGATTATTTATCTTTTCAACATGTGTGTGATCAGGTGGGTCAGCAATATAAGATGGCATTGAGAGTAGTGGGTCGTGTGAGAGTCTGAGTTCGAATCCCGCATATATTACGTATATAAATGCAGATATAAGCCTGTACAATATATTAGTATAGCTTAAGAAAAACATAATGTAAAAACGCTATTATTTTAAAGATTACTTGACTAATAATTAATAATAATACAGAGTATATAAATTAAAGTGAAAAAAATGGAAATAGTACATAAAATAAAATTGTACTTCCCCTTTATTTTTAATTAAACTACCTAAAAATCAATAATGCTGCTAATATTACAAAGCCTATTTAAAATAAAGCGAAAGTAATAAAATATAAATGCACACACACACAGTAAATACTTATTCATACCTACATTTACGTTACAATCATATGCATATATGTGTAGTAAAGGAAAGTTTATACTAAACATATATTTACATTTTATTAATATTAAAGAACGAGAGTAATAAAATATGAACATTTATTAATAAAAGCTAAATTTAATAATTGATATATTTTATTATACTCAGTGCCATCTTATTATTTCTAAGAATATCTTATTATTATTATTTCCTACTGATGTTTGTAGAGATTACTTCAATTTATATATATGTATTAAATTATAATTATATGTTGGACAATTTTTATTATCTGGATGAAAGATTATTTAAAAAAACAAACAAACAAACAACAACTTTATTTATACTTTGAATTTTTCTAAAAACATTTAACGATTCAACTAGATGATGGAAATAGTCCAATATACTCTGCAAATATAATGAAACGCACCATATGCATTAAACATATAATAATAATAGTAAATGTCCTTCATACGAATCATTGAAATATCAGTTTATTTATATGATTAGTTCTATTTTATACTACAAAAAGATCTAAAAGTGTATTTTTTCATTTACTTCACATATGGAGAAAAAATATTTATTTTGGGTTTGAACAAGCGTTTACGTGCGTGATATATATATATATATATATTATAAATTTAATGGCAGTTGCTGCAGATTTAAGAAATTAACCGAAAGTAATTCTGCGGATTTAAGGATTGTTTATAATAGTTTGTTACCCTTAAATTTATTATTTTTATTATAATTACAATTTTGTTTTAATTAACGGATATTTTATTTATATATATATTCGACAAGAGTATATGAAGAACTAATTATTATTATGTTGTTATTATATCATTTATCTCCAAATATACACCCTTGTTAATTAATAATCATTGTCAGGAATATATTTAAAAATAGATATGCAAATATAATAATTTTTTACATATTTATTTACTAAAAAGTATGTAATTTTATACTCATTTTTCTAAAAACTATAACTTTTAAAATTAAAAGAATATATAAACATTTTAAAGCATTTTCTAATAAAATTAATGTTTCGAATATATATATATATATTGTAACGGTCAGATGATGTATGTTGGTTTAACCTAGTTTGAATACTAGGTGAAGGTGAAAGTACCTCGAGGCCACCCATACATGAGATATAGAAATCAAGAATACTATGACCTCTGCCCTATTTGCCTATTCTCGAGTCTAACTATGAAACAACAACATATCTGAGATACACATAAATTATTTTCTCACCTGGCCCAAAGCTTAGCATCAGGGAGAGACATGGATGAGAACACTTACGGGATTAACTAAGTTAAATGTGCATAAAAAATGTAATACGAAATATGTGTTTTGTTTGCCTGGATCATTGGAAAAGTAAAATAAAGGTTAAGCTAATCAGAAATTGAAATAAAATTAGAAAACTCAAGCCTTTTGATTAAATAACATATTTTAATAAAATGTAATGCTAAATATTTGAAAGGTTTTAATTATCTTCGCTATTCCCTGATTGATTATATGATAAATAATTTGGCAATAATGCGGAGGGCAATTACATAACATTTTGAGTTTTAAATCTATATCTTCCCAACTTTAATAAAATTATTAACTCGAATCATCTCAATAAAGCATAATTAAAATAAATCTCTCACAAAGCATTTTCTAGTTGCTTTGTGCTTAAAACAATTTTAAAATATTTAAGACATTTATACTAACTTTGATATAAGTGTGGGGCTAAAGGTGCACAAAGTGGCATTATTGAGGAGATCAAGTTGGCAAACAAAGGAAACTTACTAGTATTTAGAAGACCACTATTATTTTAAATTGGAAAGTTTTACATGAAAAAAAATAATTTAAACCGCAAATAAAAAAAATCAAGAAAACATTTATATACATTTTAAAATGAGGAATAGCGAAGAGGAAAAATTTCAGTATATGTAAATGATCAAACGATAAAAATAAGATAAATCTAATATTAGTATAATAAGAATAACAGTTACATTATAAACAGGAATAAAAGACATAAGTAGTGAAAGGTATTTAGAAAAAGGGTAAGTAATAATTCACGAGGAGATTTCATACATTTACCAGTCATTGTACTTTGGATCCAGTTCCCTCAATGTGGTGGCTTGATTAAATATGTGGGGATTTGTCCGGACAAGTAAATGGAAATTATGCAGCATTTTAATTGTGAAGTTCACAGATATGGCTCACAGTTCAGGTTTCTCTTTGTTGGACATGTTATAGCATTTTCATGGACTAGGACCCCGACAGCAGGCAAAGCTGTTGTGCCTAGCCACCAAACATGGTCGCATCAACCAAACTTGTATAACTTTTAACAAATCACATGTTGGAACATATAACAGGAAATTTTCGACAAAATTCAGATAACTTTAAAGCACCAAATGCCGAATCTTCAAGCACAAAAATCAGAATAATGGTGAGGACAAAATCTGAATAAATTCAGGAGCCAAATCTGAATGAGTTGATCAGCAAAAATCTGCCTAATTCAGCAATAATATTTAACTGATTTTAGAAGCAAAATTTCACTAAGAATCCAAGCACTAAATCAAAATAGAATCAAAAGAGCTAGCAGTCTCTGTGTGTGTGCCTTGGCTTAACCCAGTCTTTTGTTCTCCTCTCCTTTTTATACCTTTTCAGGAGCTACACTTCTATTGTTTTGCGTATGATTTTAGATCTTGATAAACCCCCTATGATCCTTTGTTTCAAAGCAACTTTTAGCTAAAAATAAACTTTAAATTTTTCTTATCAAATTCTGCATTTAATTTCGAATTTGATTTAATTTAAAAAGGCCATCTTTAATTGCCTTGAAAGAAATATTAATTGAAGCATGCCATTCCGTTAGAAATGTTGGCAGGCTTATCTCAAAATAAAATCACATGCCATATTTTAACAAAATTTAAAAGAAAAAATATCTTATTATTTCTTTTAACAATATAACATTTTATTTCAACAGAATTTTGCATTAAATATATATATATATATATATATACATTTGACGTTTATATATGTTTGATTAATAAGTTTTAAATGTAAATTTTAATAGCAATTTAATCTTAATGGGATTTATTTTAAAATAAATATTTTAATGCAAATACAAATTTAAATACAGTTAAGTAAGCAAAATGAATGTATTAATTTTAGCTTTAATGCAAAACCCTGCTGATACTGGACTATAAACTTAATTCAGGTCTACAATATTTGTTAAGTTTATAGAAGGCTGTGAAGCATGGATCGGACTTCCGGATCCATTGCTTCAATATATATATATACTTCAGAATTATAATAGAAAAATAAATATATATATATATATATATATACATACTTCAGAATTATAATAGAAAAATAAATAATTAATATTTTATGATTATGCAATGCTAAATAATTAATAAATGCTAACTATAAATAAAGTTAAAAAGAAAGTACTTTCTACTTTTTGCAAAACTTTATCAAAAAATAAAACAAAACAGTCAAGATATTTGTATATAGCTGATGGCAAAATTTAGTTTATATAAAAATAAATTTAGAAAATCACATGTCAGCTATACCTTATCAAAAATTTACAAAAAATTAAAACCTTTTTAAAACTAATTATAAAATTACTCATCAGATGTGAAATAATATCATGGAAGTATGACTCTTGAAAACTTAACTATAAACATGTTTTGCCCTGGAACACTAAGTTTTATATGAAAGGTTAAACTGTTTCATTAAGGTTTTAATGCAGAACACCCTATTAAAACTAGAATGATTTTTTAAATAAACTAATCTTTTATTTATTTTCATTAAAAAATCAAATATTGTTCGGATTAGCTATTAAGCTATAGAAAGTAGAATTATGTAATTAGAGAGAGAAAAAGAATTTAACCTTTTTCATATGTGCCTTAAACATTTACATAATAGTCAATCGATGTAGTTTTGACTCTAAAGGAACCTCATAAATCTCAACATGAGATAGATACATTACTTTCTACATCTCCCTTATAAAAATCTTAACATTAACTCTTAAATCACAAGCTTTCATGCAAGTTAATTTTTGTGAAAATAAATAGCTAATGTAGAGAGAGAAAAGTAACATCACCTCTCAAATCAAAAAGCTTCAGATTGGTCTATATAAATTAGATTTTAACTTAAAGAGAAGACAACCACTCTCTTCTTTATAAAGTTCCTACCTTGTGTTGAGGTTTGAGAGGTACCTAAGTAGTCAAAAGTACATTATTTGGCAACTACATTAACATTTAAGGTACTTGTGAAAAGGGGTTTAAACCATTCTCTCTCTAAAATTCAACATTTTGCTTTTATATTATTGAACCTTTTTTGCAATAATTATCTTCTATGATCTTTTTACTTCAAGTTTATTTTTTATTACTTGTCTCATAACATATGAGTTTTGTGTTAGTGAATTCAAACTAATGACTATCTTTGCTCTCATGTTCAAAAATTATAAATTTATGTATGCCATTAATTTTAGTTCTATTATATAACTGAATGTTGTATATATTTATTGTCTTTAAATTTACTGATATTTCACCATAACATTTTGTTTAACAAACATAATAAAACAAAATCTAGACCAATTGCACTATATCATTCTCAAATATATCTATAATTTTTAAAGAACCTGAATATTGTTAAGTGATTTGGTAACTAACATTAAAAATACAAGGACAGTACAAAAGCATTATGTATATATAATAAGAGTGAAAACAATCAAACTATTATTTAATATTTCTTGAACATAAGAGACAATATATTTGAGAAGAAATCATTTGTGTGAGAAAAATACATGTAAAATAATAGAAGATTGGATGATAATTATTGCAAATTATGCCATTAATATATGAACCAATAGCATTGCATTCAACACACAATAGTACTTAAATTTGTGATAATTATAAATAAAGATTTTTTTATAATAAATTTCAGCTATGGACTGCATTAAAATCCCAGATAAGTAGTTTAAAAAATATTGTCATTACAATCATTAACCACAGACTTCTGCAGAATATATATATATATATATATATATATATAAATAAATAATCTTGTTTAGAGCTATATACATATATATATATATATATATATATATATAAAGAGCCTGTATATAGCTCTAAACAAGCTTATTTATTTATTTATTAATGATAAATGCTGCAACAGAAAGTACATAAAGCCTTTATCTATGATGGTCCCCATCCATATACAGTTTTCGAGCTGTGGCTCTCTTCAGTGAGGAACTAGGACATTAGATTCAAAGTATTAACTCAAGCCAAGCATATATCTAATTCTTAAATATTTAGAAAAAAAGATCTAAATCTTCAGACACCTACATGTATTCAAATTCAGCGATTTAACTAAAAAAACTATATGGACCTGAACTAAATTCAGTGATCCATATATTAGTATGCTTAGCAATTTAATATAGCCAAAGTCCTAATAGCAAAATGATTTAAATATTTTTCTTAATATTTAAAAATTAGATAAATGCTTGGCCTGAGTTAGTATTTTGAATCTAATGTCCTAGCTCCTTACTGAAGAGAGCCATAGCTTGAAACTGATCTGGGAATGGGGACCATCATAGATAAAGGATTCGGGTACTTTGTCTTGTAGCATTTTTCATTAACAAATAAATAAATAAGCTTGTTTAGAGCTATTAGCAGGCTTTTTATATATTACATATTGGTAATGCAAGCTATATAAGTCATGTAACATGTGACTAATTTTTACTAATATTATATTTTTACTATTATGGTTTTGGCAATATTAAATTTCTAAGCCTACTAATATATGGGATCACTGAATTTAGTTCAGGCCCAGATAGTTTTTTTAGTTAAAAAGCTGAATTTGAAGACATGTAGGTATCTGAAGATTTAGAACTTTTTCTTAATATTTAAGAATTAGATAAATGCTTGGCTTTAGTTAGTATTTTGAATCTAATGTCCTAGCTCCTCACTGGAGGGAGCCATCATAGATAAAGACTTCAGGTACTTTCTTTTGTAGCATTTATCATTTAAAAATAAATAAATAAACTTGTTTAGAGCAATTAGCAGGCTCTTTATATATTACATATTGGTAATGCAAGATATATAAGTCATGTGATATGTGACTAATTTTTATTATATATATATATATATATATATATAATATTTTTGGGTACAAACCGTATATTATTTTGCATTACAATCTGATATTTCGATGGTGTAGTAACCACCATTATCAAGGTTAAATTTTGAAAGAACAATTGTTAGATCTCAAACAATAACATGACTCAGTGCAAGATGATAAGTGAGATTCAACTTCAAGTAGTTCAGCATTCACAATATGAGGCATATCAAAATGTTTATTTCCCTCAGTTTTTTCACCTATTAATTTAAAGTTAATATTAGATAAAATGAGAAGTCTCCGCATAGCTGGAATACATTGAGCTTCATCAGCCCTATTTAATCTCTTCAGTATTTCAATTGACTCTTTCATGGTTTTTAAATCATATCTTTCCAAATTAGCAAGTATTTTTGTATTGCCAAATTCAGGTTTGTGATCAATTTCTAAAAAAATGAGAAGTAAAAACTGATATGCTAATTTTTCGTTTAAAAACATTTCTATTTTTCTTAATTCTGGCATTTATTCATCTATTAGACTGACCCACATAACTTCTTGAGTACTGCAAACATGAAATTTCATAAATTCCTTGGTGTTTCTAAAATATTCTGTTTTTAAATTTATATAAAATAATCACCATTTTCCTTTCCAGTAGAAAAAGTAGTCTTTATATTAAAACAATGTAGTCTTCTACTGATTTTATCAGTAACCCCTTTAATATAAGGTAATATTACTCTATTGAAAGAGGAATTGCCAATTCTATCCTCTTATTTCTTTTTAGTATTAATGTTATAAAAAGATGCTGTCTATTTGCGAGGAGGAAACTAAACATCAACTTGAGATTTCATATTATCTTCTTCAATGCATAATAACGAAGGAATTAAGAATTTTATCTTTGAAAAATTTTAATTTGTGAATTCCAGGAACATCTAGTACTATTGCATTAACTTATATATATATATATTAAAAATTACATATATATATATCTTTACAATATACTATTGCATTAACTTATATATATATATATTAAAAATTACAATCGGTGAACATTAATCTCATTTTCTTTATCATTAAGTTCATTTCATTGAAGAAATAAGAAAGGAAGATCAATAATTTAAAATATTTTTTATTTTTTATATTTAATAAAAAATTAGATATGGATGAGCAATATTAACATGGAAAAGTTATATAAATATATTACAGGGATAGAGTAAATTTAGAGGTAAGAAATTAAATTCTTCAATTTACATATTTTTTATGACATAATACTATTTTGTTTGTAATAATTCAAATAATTTAATAACCATTGTTTATTATAGTTGAAAAAATAATTAACATTGGTATGAAATATCTTTATATATTTTCTGTATTAATAATCATAAATTACATATAATCATTTTAACTGATAAAAATATTACATACAAATAATTAAATTATTATTTGTATAATCTAATTATTATATAATAGTTGAAATATAGTAATCTTAATATATATATATATATATTATGTGCCCTTTTCTATAGGCCAGTAATAGTTGAAATATAGTAATCTTAATATATATATATATATATTATGTGCCCTTTTCTATAGGCCAGTAATAGTTTATAACAATCAATTAATAAAAATTTTAAATTTTAGAATATGTTCTTTTAATACATTAATTATAGTTTGTCGATTATATTTTTAAAGTACAATTTAAAGCTAAAGAGAATACGTGGTATATAAAATTATTTAAAAAGTAATTAAGTAAAGTTTAAAATATTGTTTCATATGGTTGTAAAAGCTGGCCATATTAAATAACACAGCTATAAATATTAAAAGTATATTTAAAAATTCGATTTTAATAGTTTAAAACTGATAATTTAATAAATGCTATGTTTAAATTTATAATCATATTTAATAGTCAAAATTAATATAATATATTTTAAAAATAAACTTTGTGATGGTGAGAATTGTATTTAATTCTATATTTTTAAAATTAGTCTTCCAATTTTTTTTATAATTGTATTATTAAATATAATAAGTGTAGCAATTTTATAAATCTGGTCAGAGAAATAGATTAAAAATCGTCTGTCAAAGTTATTAATCATGTGACTTGTATACTACATACGTTCACACCCATGCTTGTTTGAGTTAATAATAAAGTTTAAAATATTTTAAAAGTTATATTATAGAATTGGATGGAATTATTGTCTATCATAAAAGTAAATAGTATTAAACATTAGGTTAACTATCGTATGTAATGTTTTAAGTAATGTAATAAAGATGAATACAGATATAATAAAAATTAAATATTTTATTTTAATAAAAATAAATAAATTGAATATTAAGAAATGTAATAAGTTATTAAATGTTGTTTTAAAAGTTATTTTAAAAGATTAAAATAATTTGAATGAAGTTATAATTGAATTAAAAGTGGTATTTTAAATAATATTTTAAGTTCATTATGTCACAATTTCTAATTTTGAAATTTAATTCTACTATAAACTAAAAATATGTAAATTTGTTCTCAAGCTAAAGTAAGAATTAACCAATAAGAATAGGTATTCTTACAGACTATAAATATTGTCATAACTAAGTTATCAGGGGAGATTAATAATGTATTGAAACCGGAGAAAGGTAAATTATAACTATCAAAAAGATAATATTTTAAAATTTTTATTTTAGTCAATTTTTTTTTAGTACTTTCTTATCGTTTTATTTGCAAAAAAAAAAAAAACTAATTGATAATTTTTAAAAGTATTTTTTGCAAAAGAGAGTTTTAAAATATAATAATTTAGAACCTTTGTGGAAATGATTTTCTAATTTTTAAAGTACTTACCAGTCGTATTTTATCTAAAAGTTTAACCTAAGCTTCACAATAAAAAATGGATATACTATGAAATAAAATGGATATAAGTTGTAATGCTGAAAAAATATTTGAAATATTTATTGATACAACTTATTACTTTACCAGAGAACTGTTTTGGTACATATAAAAACCATAGCTCGGACATTATACGGAGTCTAAAAAATGTATTGAAACTTATTATTTATAAGCCTATCCAAGATTTATTTTTTAAATACTAATAAGACAATTGTATATTGCATGAATTATTTTATATAATATTATATCAAATGGAGTAAAATGTTATATCCTTTCTGAAGGTAACATTTTTTTTATTTTTAAAAGAGATTTATAAAAATACCAAACGAAAGTTTAAATGTATCAAGAAGGAAACATATATAAAAAAGTGAACATATAGTTGAATAAAAGATGGATCCATGGAAATACAAATAGTACTTAAAAGTTTATCGAATATTTTTAAAGTTAAATTAGATGGATTGATGCATTGGATACGCAGAGAATATTAGTAGAGAAGATTAAGTAGCTTCACGGGATTAATTAATATTATGATTTAATAATTATCATCCTAAATACTAAAACCAAGGATTATTTTCTATAAATTTTATTAAATGGATTAATAATTATTTTTTTTTAAAACTTTAAGGTGCTTGAAAAAGAACATTTTAAAAAACTCTAGAGAATAATAAACATTTTGGACTTATTAGAAACTATCATCAAGAAAATATGTAATTATAGTTTTGATTCCTTTTATTTTGTTAACCTAGTTTAAATCTAAAATTTTTATATAAGATTAGGAAAAACATAAAAACATTAATTTATTAATATTAAAATTTTATAATATAACAATCTAATAATTTATCTAAAAATATTTTAATATAAAGTGTATGGGTGTGAATTTTTTTTATATCTGCAATGCTCAAGTGGATAAAGAAAAGCCTACTGAACATGATGACTAGATAAAGGTTATTGGTAATAATAATAACTATTAATAATTTTATAATGTATATTTTTTTTGTGTTTTCTTTAGATCATCTATGGATAGTAAGAATGAAGTGTAAAAGTTTTTTAATTATATGTAACACATTTTATACAACATTTTAAAAAACATTATGAGATAGGATTGATTTGAAAATATGCATACGACAATTTTTTTTTATATTAGTGATATAATCCAACATAACAAATAGTTATGTGATTCTTTTAAAATTTTCATGTTATTGGATATTCAAATATTGTCTAAGTAGATTGTATATGATTAAACATACAGAGTAATGAAGTAAGCAACTTTTCTTATGGAATCGTAAGATTGTTTTTAAATTATCAGTGAATTTTATTTATTGTTTTTGTAAATGCAGATAGTTATTTTATCGATGTAAGATGTAGAAAAATCTTGAGAAATAATGTTGAGATAGTGGCTTGGAAGTACTATAGTTAGCAGGAAACCAAGATGATGTTTTAAGAAAAAGGATGTTATAAGGAATGGAAATAATATTTAGTCTTTATGTGAATATCAGCATAGTTAACAAAGCCCTATGACTGATACACATTTTATTTGGACAGTGTTTATATTTCTTTAAATATTTGATGTTCAAATAAAGCTGAAGAAATAGCTTTAACATCGTCCCTGTACTAGAGGATATTAGGCAGGTAAATGTCATACCTCTTCACACTGTGCCATGATTTTGAGATATGTTAAGAGTAATACTCTAGCTTTCTTCCTTAATCCTATGCATCTGTTTTCACTATCTTTATTTCATGTAACTGCATCGTTCAGTAAGATATGTTTAAGAGAAATGATAAATAATTTAGAACTTATGTTATGCTATCGTTTTGTATAAGATTGGTGTATTTGCTTAGAAGGAATAGGATGTTATAACTTAAAATTGAAGATCCAAAGTATCCTAAGGAAAGAAAAGAATCATAGAATATATTTTGAATTTTATTTCAGAAATGAAATATAATTTTTTTTAAAATAAAGTATCTAAACAAAGATATTTTCTTTAAAGTGATAATAATTTTAAATGCTTTAGTATTATTTTTTTAAAGAGAAAAATAAGTATTGCATATTTTTTTTAAAAATACAATAGTACAAAGTAAATTATGTAAACAATATGCATAGTATATTTTTTGTTTATTGATTAACAGAAATATATTGATGATTACACTTATATCATACTAAAGTAAGGCTTAAAGAAGAATATATTATGATTAGTAAACATTGTGTGATAAATACTAAAATCTAGTACTGAATTTTGGATAATATTTTGTGTAACATCTTTGGCTTTGCAAGATGTAATTTTTTTTAATATTTTGAGAAATCCATACTCATTATAAAATTTTGGTTTCTATAGAATGTTTTTCTAAGTATGAATTTTTTTTTTTAAAATAAGATAGTTTAATAATATTAAGGAATAAATGCTGTTGCTAATAAAGTAGATAAATATATTTGTAATAAATTAACCATAATGAGAAACCAAATAGTAACATTTTTTTTAAAATTTTGTCCTAAATCTAAATAAAGATATAATTGAAATATAAATTATTTTTTTTATAACCCGGTAGATCAAACTGTAAAGTAAAAAAGTTAAGAATATCCACCGTAAATAGTGTAAATAAATTGTTTATTTATTTGTTGTTAGTAATAAACTTTGTTAAATTTTGTTATTTCAAAAATTTTGTGTCCGAGTTATTTATTTCTCCACATCGCTGCATGAAAACACGATATATGCATAATAATCGAAACAAATATATAATTTTGCACAAAAGATAAATAGAGAATTATTTTAAGAATTTTAAATATTTTATTGGTATTCATTATAATTAAATAATCATAATCTTACATTATTTTATTGGTCATAAATCAATTATCACAATATTATATTAAATTATATGCTATCAGTTGCCACACATATTTTGTTTATCAGATTATCAAAAATGCTGCCACATATTTATTATATCATTACATGAAGATATAAGATCATATTATATTATTTCATTATTTTATTATGGTAATAAAATTATAGTAAAAGAAAAGATATACAGAATTAGTTAAACAATGAAGAATATTATTACTGTTATTTATTATTATTAGTTTCAGTGTAGTAGATTATGACATAAAATCCCTTCTCATATTTTACTACCATATTTTTTAAATTAACTTAGAATAAACTTTATGAACCTGAGATTATTTTATTTGAGCTAGATTATTATTAAATAGAAGATTAAGATTTAATTATTAGTTTAATCTTAGTGAGTAGAAGTTATTAAAGTTGTAAGAATACTATGAGTTTGTTATTTGAAATAGTAATAAAAGGGGGGATAGTGTTCTTATGTCATTGAGGTAGTATCCTGTGGGATATTGGCTCAATGTAATCTATCTTGTCACCTGTATTTTCACTTCAAGTCTCATGAAAATATTAAATATTTATTTAATTTACTTTTATAATCTGAACCTTATTCGTATTTTAAATTTGAGCTAGTGAAATATTTTAATTTTAATGCTGAATATTTTAGTTATTAATTATTAACTGAGATAGAACCTGTTTTATTTTATATATTATCTGAAGTGAGGATGCACGGGGGCAAGGTTAGAATATATATAAGTTACAAAATCTTTATTCACAATCTTTTCAACTATTAAATTATGCAGTGTTATAAATTAAAAAATATATATCCACAATGATTAAATATAATATATTTATATTGTAAATATAAGATAGTAGATATATAAATGATTTTTATTAATTATAAAGTTTAAATTATTTATTTGTTAAAAAATAACTATTATGTTTCATATTAAACTAAATGAAGTCTTTAATTTATTTTATTTATTTATTTGAATTTATAAGATAAGATTAAACATTGAATATATAATCTTTCTTGATTATTATATTAAGTTCATGAAATCCATTTTAAAGAGTTAGTGAGATTTATTATTAATACTCTAGTATGTTGATAGGAACCACTGAAGTGAGTCAATTATTAAATTTCCCTGAGAATAAATTCTGAGCATAATGGTTAAATCAATTAAGGTGAAGACTGATTTTATTGGTTTAGATATAATTTATATTAATAATAAATTATTTATTTGAAACACATATAGTTTTATATTACAATTAAATCACATCATTCATGGCATCCTGTATGAAGACCTTATATCTGATTATAATGAGATGCAACTGCCTTAACTTTTGTCAGTGAGAGGATGCATACCATTACATTTTATATTGATATTATAATGAGTGTGATAATAGTGCATAACAATCTTATCCACTCATTATATAACACTTGTAGAACAAATATTATTAAATTAAGTCATGTGATGTATGTCTTATTTTTCTTGCAATATATATTGTAATGGTTGGGATGAGCATGTTGGGATGAACTGACAACAGCAAAATCACCACTAGAGTGATTTAAAACATCACACCTCACATACTATTTCATTTTAATTAAGCTTGGTGTTCAAGAGGAGATAGACTCTTATAATTAGATTATAAATATATGACTTCCCTGTGGCAAACAAGACACCCAATGCAATCGGATATATATATATATATATATATATATATATATATATAAAGTGTTTGTATTTCATATATATATATATATATATATATATATATGAAAATACAAACACTTTATTAGTAAAAATTACAAATGAAAGAAATGAACAAAAGAAATGACTATCACTTAATTTGCTGCTAGTTTCATTGGAGATAGGAGAAATTACATTAATTAGTGATTATATGATAAAAGTTTCAATGTATAATATATATAAGGAAGCATAATATATTTAATTTGTGATTGTATATGTACAATGAATTTTAAACACAAATATCTATTCTGATTGTAGAATTGGGGCAAATATCTATTAAACAATATTAATATAAAACAGCTTTAAATGAGAGAATTAATTCTCTAGTAAATATGACTAAAATAGATGATCAGCTAATTCTTATGATCATGACCCACCAATGCCTAAATGCCAGGCCTTAACATACACAAATAAGAAAGGTAGTACTTGGTTGCTAATGTAATAAACAATCTAATAATGAGGTAGATTGGAATATGCTTGCCTCTGTGAGACCATCTCCAAATCTCACTGAAAAAAAAATCATTCTAGGAAGGAATGGGCATCTCCCATAATCATCAATTCATTTCACCAACAGGCACAAACAATCCACTGCCAATTAGTGATATAAAACAAAGGTTATCTGGGTCCGAAGTAAGAATAATATTTCCACATCTGCATGGATCATATTCAAAAGAGACAACACAATGAAATAAATATGAAGATAGACAACCCAGTAATACCAATTGATATAAATATTGAGTAATTGGCCTTAAAATAAATGTGTATGTAAAATAAAATGATCATGCCATAAGTTTATAATACAATGTTATCTATTGTATAGGCTAAATCATGGCCTATTCAGTTATTAAAATATTTCCTCCTAAAATTATCTCTGCTTAATTAGAGATCCACTTCATAGATTTACATGAATATGGAATTATTGATAAGACAGTCTTCAATGATAACACATTAAATTGTATTAAAATTATACAATTAAGCATCTCATATCTACAGTATACATATATATTTGTCCCTTTTGAAAATAGAAATAATGTTTTAACTTTTAAACTTTATAACATTAAATTTTAGTTTAAAACTGAAAGTCGTTTATCAATCACATATACCCAGGATTATATATGCCCTCCTCCCATAAAACTTCCACTATTTCAATTTTATAACTCAAAAAAAAAAAAAAAAAAATATATATATATATATATGTCCCTTCTAAAAGAAAATAAAGTTTTAACTTTTATTTTTTTAAACTTGATTTTAATTTTTAAATTGAAAGTTGTTTATTAACCATCCATAAATTAATGGCAAAATGACATCCTTGGAAAAAGAATCTTTTAAATAGACAAGTTTAAAATCACAAATCATTTAATAAACAAAGTAGAATCAATGTCAGGAGATGATTTAAATATCTTGCTTTTATTTAATTAGTAGACTTTTCTTTAGATAACATCTAAATATTTAGTAATTGATATATACTACTAAATTTACCTCTATCTGATTCATAAACAATAAGTCTAAGACATTTAAGAAAGATTGAGTATCTTACAAAAGTTGATCTTCCTTAATATTGAATTAATTAAGTGTAGGTCAAAATGCAATAAGAAAATATTTTAAATACTTCAGTAAAATATATACATAATAGAGTAAGAAATATATTTACAGAATGATTAATATATAATTATTTAAGCAAAAAAAAAAAATATAAAAGAGGCTTTAATTGTCTATTGGTAAATTTAAATTTATAAAGTTAAAATAATCACTATTTAACAGACCTTCAAAGGATTTTGGAAGTAGTTCATTAGTCCTATGGGGTTATGCTCATTAATATTGGTTGGATGGTCACTTGATAGCAATATATACTAAGGGTTTCTTATTAATGACAAATCAGCAAATTTGATCATCAATTGCAGGGAATTAAGAAGCATTAAATTGTATAGTACCAGAGCATTCCATACTCAAGTCATCTGGAGATGGTGAGAGAAATTGCAATGATCTACTCACTGGTCATAGTGTGACATATTCTATATCAACTTAGAAAATTTTTCACAAAAGAAAGTTTACAAGAAGTTTACCAGAACTCTACAAGAACTAAAACTCTTTCTTCTTTACCTTACATATATCCCTCAAAACAAAGACAGCTGGATGTTTTTAAACTGATTAATTAATATTAAAAAAATAATTTTCTTTACTAACTAAAAACATCTTGCTGATCACAATCTTGATATAGTTTAATTTTAACATTTTACTAATTGCATTTTTAATTACATTCCAAATGTCTTTGATTTTTATCAAATCCCCATAGTGATTACATGTTTTTGTCCCCTTTTCCCATTAAATAATTCCCAAATTAGGATTTAATTTATACATTCATTTTTTTTTTTTTTGATTTGAAATAATTTGTTACATTTTCTTTGATGACTTGGAACCCCCAATTACTCCTGCCTAACAATAATAAATTGCATAATAAAATTAAAATTTATAGTAAAATTAAATTTCTTTATACATTATTATTTTTTAAATGCCTTACAATTGCTATCTATCTATCTATCTATCTATCTATCTATCTATCTATCTATCTATCTATCTATCTATCTATCTATCTATCTATCTATCTATCTATCTATCTATCTATCTATCTATCTATCTATCTATCTATCTATCTATCTATCTATCTATCTATCTATCTATCTATCTATCTATCTATCTATCTATCTATCTATCTATCTATCTATCTATCTATCTATCTATCTATCTATCTATCTATCTATCTATCTATCTATCTATCTATCTATCTATCTATCTATCTATCTATCTATCTATCTATCTATCTATCTATCTATCTATCTATCTATCTATCTATCTATCTATCTATCTATCTATCTATCTATCTATCTATCTATCTATCTATCTATCTATCTATCTATCTATCTATCTATCTATCTATCTATCTATCTATCTATCTATCTATCTATCTATCTATCTATCTATCTATCTATCTATCTATCTATCTATCTATCTATCTATCTATCTATCTATCTATCTATCTATCTATCTATCTATCTATCTATCTATCTATCTATCTATCTATCTATCTATCTATCTATCTATCTATCTATCTATCTATCTATCTATCTATCTATCTATCTATCTATCTATCTATCTATCTATCTATCTATCTATCTATCTATCTATCTATCTATCGTGAGTTATTGTAATTTTAATATTTGTCTAGAAATATTCGTGTGCTGCTGTGCATTTAGAAGAACAAGGGAGATGTAAAAATTTAAACTTAATAAAATTATATAAAAAACTTAATTACTTAAGTTATAGTTTATTATATTTTGTTAATATTAAAGTTAGTTTTAGAAATAGTTGAATTGCGAGGCTTTTACTTTCAAAAATAAATGTCTAAGGTATGTGTATGAGTATACAAAGTGGACAATAGAAAACATAAGCATCATGTGGTTTCCAGGAGATAGACATAGTAATTTTAAACATCATTAATTTTGCAATAAAGGGGTATTCTTGATCCATAATAAATATATTGAAAAGAAAAGTGTAAAACTATATAAAAACTTTTGATCCAACTAGATCATTTTCTTTTAATACAGTTTTAACAAATGACAATAGTATCAATGTTATTAACCATGATAGTATATTAGATAAAGATATTTTGACAGGGCCTATGAAATCTGCACTCCAGTTGCCTACATTACTGCAAGTCTCTGTGGCATAATATTAAAGTAAAACAAAATCCTAAAATAAAATAAAATCCTATTTAACAAATTAGGAAATTATCTTTTATAAATTTCAGCATTAGAGAAGTTACATTTAAAGATATCTGGAAGAAAAATGCTATTGTTTAAATCAATTAGTAATTTATCAATATTTACAATAATTCTTGCATTTAACATCCACCTGTAATCTCTAAACAAGTTTTGGGAACAATAAACATTTATCTAGAACTTTTAAAATTTAACAAGAACAAACCTAGTTTTGTTTTAATCTTCACATGCTTTTTTTGTCAAAATTATTACCAGGAAACTCATTAAAATAAATTAAGTCAAAAGAATTTCAAAATGAACAAGGAATTTAGTAGTTTTAAAAAAACAAAACATTTTTTATTAATAATTTAATATGAATTATTGCTATGCACATTTTTCTCTTAGATCTCCCAAGAAATGTTTTATTAAACTAGCATATATATATACATTGCTTTATATCACATGACCACCATCTCTCATGCCAGTACATAACTGTTATTAAACAGGCATAACTTTCCATACAGTAGTGACACCATGTGCCAACCAGAATAATCAATTGGATGAGTAAGAACTAGATGATATTTTATGCACAAACCTTCTGGCATCCATTGATTACTCTGGTTGGCACAGGGTGGCACTACTGTATGGAGAGTTTTGCCTGATTAATATTGCTTTATACATAATACATGTTTGTAAACATCCCAGACAAAATGTTGGTGTGGGTGGTTATACTCATTAAAGGTTATATAATGATTATTAAAATTTTTTATAGTCATAAATATTTTACTCTTATAAATACGTCATTCTTGGTAAAATAAATTGTGTAGTTATTTAGTGAATCATTAGGGATACATGTACTAAAATAAAGTATTGATAAATTTAGTTTGTTTCACAAATAATTTGGATAGTGACCTTTGGCATTGTCATATACAGTCATACTTATAAATTTTATTTATATAAGAGATGGTGAATTTCTCATATTACAAACTTGTTTTGTTCTGAAAGATGAGAATTCCTCTCATGTAGCTATTTCATTTTTTATGTTAGAGATAATAAAATTACTCTTATTCTATGTTAAATGAGAATGTACATGAATACATGCAGTACAATATTTATTTTTGCTACTTATTAAATATGTCGTTACTTGTGCTTCTGGTTCAGGAGTTCTCTCTATATTATTTAGTATGAATAATTAAATTCGATGTGTTGTTAGAAAATAAAACTTTTCCCTATGAAATATGTATAAAACTATATTCCAAATTAATTATTTTATTAATAAATAATTATAATACTCTTTTAAATAATCCTCCTTAATACTTTTTTTCGACTTATATAATCATTTTGGATTCTTTTTCTTTAATACTGTGAAAAGCTGTAGAAATTCATAAATATGTTTGTTATTAATGATAATATAAATTCACTTAAATGTCAATAATATATATATATATATATATATATATATATATATATATATAGAATATATAAATACCAAATTTAATATATATATATATATATATATATATATTAAATTTGGTATTTTATTTTCTCTTTATAATATTGACACAGTATAATTTATGGACACATGTATTAGATTTGCTATGTCAGTTTGATATTTACCCTGGATATAAAGTACGCATACAATAATACTTTCTTTTGCCTAACCATATTAAATTATTATTAAATATAGAATGCCGTAATGTAAAAAAAGCAAAGGATGGTGCTTACGTTAAAAGAAACTTTAGGATTATTTGTTTACTTCTTTTAAAATATTTGGAGATCAATAATAGCACCAACCTTTAATCTAAATTTATATTTATTTGAAATAGTCATATATGTAGTCGAAAAACCTTGGATATAATTATATTTTACTTTTTAAAAATTTAGCTAGCCAGAAATGAAGATTTATTATTGTTGATTTATAATTTATAGGTACAGCTTTGTCTTATTCAGTTCTCAAGAAATATTAAATAGGAAAAGCCAACCTCAGTATACATACTGTACAGTTTTGCCATCCAAATATGTGAAACATTTGAAAAACTAGTTTCCATCATTAATTGGTATTACAATATATAAATATATATAATGAAAATACTCTAGAATAAATTCTAAAAAAATCAATAGGCCTATATAAAATGAATGTAAAATCTCACTGTAGCCATCTTATGGCATTTCATGTCATCTTGAGTAGCAATCTGTTGCTTATTATATTTATTTGTCAATTAGTAATAATTGATAATTTTTTCGTAACATTAAACAATAGAGTTTATCTCTACTTCATTAATATTATATCCTCATTTCTATTCATTATTATAATAACAAATTCATAAAAATATTTAATTCAACTCATACCACTTTCTAGAGAATTTAAAAAATAGTATTCAGTAAAAGTAAACATACTAGATTTTTAACATTTAACAATATTTTTAATTATATATGTTGTGTATCTTTTAAGTTTTAAGGAATGCATATGATTTATACATCCCAAATAGTTATATTTAAAGAACACATGTAATATTTATACTATTTACCACGATCTTAAATGATGTTATTATTGACACTTGTGATTTATTGTAGTAGTAGATTGTCAAACTCTGGACTTCAAGTTTTATAGATTATGTCCCAGCATTGGCTCTTCCAGTTTTAAACACTTTATATAAATAGAAATAAGCAATTAGATTACCTTCTTTTACTGATACTACATATATTTTGCTTTCTAAATAAAATCCCATAAGCACTGTCTATTTTTAATTTAGTTTTTAAAGTTCATTTAAATTTGGCATTAATAGCTCTCTAAGTAAAGTTACTCAAACATATGTCATTGCCAATGAATCATATCTTTAATCAAGCATGTTGTTGTACATGCATATAATAATTGATGCACACTTCATCAGTCTGCTGACTGTCATCATTGAGTTAAGTTGAGGTACCATGTAATTATTTTTGTTAAGTGTCTTTCTTATTTGTCAATTTATGTAATGGCTGAAAAGTTGAAACAACATAAAATTCTGTTATTTCATAACGGAAAGAGCAGGGAAAACACTTGTAATGATTAAAACAGCACACAAATAAATCACCCTGGGAAATACACTTGTTGGCAAGTAATTTAATGAAAAAGTTCACATTCACCATGTCCCAAAAATACATGGTGAGAGGCATCCAATGTCAAGATAATGCAAACATCATTATTTACTTAGAATTGTGTTTTACATACATGTTTCTGAAATGATTAATTGTATTTTGTGGTGAAATGAAAATTTTCATAGTTGTGACAAAATGGTAAGAATAGTTAGATTTACCATGATAATATTCCAGCACACAAAACCTTGATTTTGTACTAATCTTTACCCAAAAGCAACATTTGTCAGCTTATCCACTCATCATATTCACTCAATCTAACTCTGTGGATTTTATTTCCTCAAATGACAAAAAATGGCTCAAAGTAAGCCTTTTATATACTTGAAAGAGATGAACGATACAATGATTGAAGACATGAAAAGGAATCACTTTGCAAAAGCCTCAGAATTATTTAAAAAATTGAAAATATCTTTAGGCCAGCACATTGCTTTGAGGATATTCAACTTGTAAAACTTATAAATAAATATACAAGTTTTATTATAGAATTCTGGCTTTTTGGTTATTCCCACATATTCTGTAAATTGATCTAGAAAAAAAATATTTTCTGTCCTTTAAATGAGAACTCGTTTATCATTGTTATCTTTATAAGAAGATCAGTGAATTATTTTCACATTTTTTATATTTGCATTTAGAAAAAAAAATAATTAGAAAAAACAAGTTTGAAGTCACTGATACTGTTGTTGCATTAAAGAATGAGAATATGATTAAATATAAACAAAATATCATTTTACAGATTGTACAAATTATGACTAATGGCTCAAATATCTGGAGTTGATTAAGCATATTCTGAGTGTAAGTGATTAAAAACATTAGGTTTTTTAAATAAAAAAAATCCTTCAAAAATTAAAAAACACAGACTACATAAAAACAGTGCATGTTAAGGAAGTCATGCTATTTTTTCATGAACCAAAATCAAATTACAAAATATCAATTATTTCATTTATATTGCAAATTATAACTAGTCTTTGAAAGAGACAATATCTTATCTACAAGGAACAGGAGATTTGTTTGAAACCATACTGATTTTATGTATATCAAGGTAATATCAGTATTCAACAACAATAAAGTATGTCAGTATTCTGAGTTTATCATCCAAACATATATATATATATATATATTTTTATATATATATATATATATATATATATATATATATATATATATATATATATATATATATATATATATATATAATGGGAAAGAGAAATCAAGGATGAACTTTGAAGTGATGACACTCATCATCATCAGTCCCAGTTAATAAATCAAATTTAAATATACACTATATATATTGAATGAGCATGAAGAAGGAGAAAAACAATATTAACAATAAGTTCATCAGAATTACAGAGTAAAATAAAGTCATTCATTATGAACAATCAAAAAATAAAATCAACCACCAACCTTGTCACTAGATTTCAAAGTGGTCCACTATAGACTGGCTAATTATTTATCCCTTGCCAAATTTGGGGAGAGGGTTATATAAACAATAATTTGTATGCACAAACTTAAGTACTAATCCATCAGAATACACCACTAAAAATAATAGTATACAGAAATATGCTGATCATCACAATGTCATGACCATTTAGTACCATTAATGTACTGGCCAACTGTAAACTTAATTTCTAATAATGAAAATTAAATAAAATGCAGTGCATGGGATTTAAGGGGCATCCCTTTGTGACAAACAAGATCATCATTATCATCTGCATGACTCAAATACTAAACATAAATATCTAATCCATATAACAATCCATTATGCATGAATTCATCCCAGGGAGCAAAAGCTCTATAACTGTTACTGTGATCAAGAGATAATACTGACATATAATATTTAAAACCCATTCTAGGATTGATTAAATTCACTGGAACAACTTAAATAATGAAATATAAATGTATTAATAACAATAACAATATTATTAAATTAATGTCTGCTATATATACTATAAATATAAATTCAGCATTTTGATTAGAATACAAAAAAAAATGCTCTTACATTACTACAAAAATATATGTCATCACACTGAAATTTATATATATTTCTAGATATTTACAAGAAAAACAACTATATAAGGACAGATCTGCTGCTTGATAATATAGAATTAAGAAAAAAAATTACTTGCATAATACATAATAATCAATTTTTATTATATATGTGATTGATGACTGATTTTAATATATATGAATATCCATGCAAATATGTGTCCGCACATTAACATTTATAATAATAATAAATTTATTAAATTCATATCATATTTTTACAATAAAATTAATTCAATGTCGAAAATATACATAAACTGCACACTTATGTTCTTCTTCTTATCTTTCTATAAATCAAAGTTATTAATGAATTCATTATTTTTAATGGTAAATAAATGTTTTTTTTTTTTTTTGTTTGTTTGTTTTTTTAAAAAGAAAACATTATCATTAGGCCTAGTTTGGAAAGTTTATTTAAATTTGGTATTTTGTAACTTTATTTTTAATATATATATATAAAAGATTTTGAGGTTTATTTTTTAATAAAATAAAAATGAAAACATCATTTATTTTTGTTTCATTATTTTAGTTTTAGTTGAATAATTTAGACAAAAAATTTTTATTTTTAAATCTTATAATTTAAATATTTAACTACACAGTCAAGTATTTAAAATAATCATCAATAAATATTTGACTCACCAGCTAATTTCTTCTGTCAGTGCATATATATATATATATATATATATATATTGTAATGGAAACGTATATGTAGCAGCCCTACGATTGGACTAGCCAAATGTAATGGAAACGTATATGTAGCAGCCCCATGATTGGACTAGCCAAATGTAATGGAACCTATAATTCAGAGCCTCACTTGGATGCTCCAAATGTAATGGAACTTAAGGTAGCCCATGTTTGGGCAAGCCAAATGTAATGGATCGTACTTGCTACATTCCATTTAAATTGAAGAAAGACAAAATTATCCCGGTTATATAAATAATGTAATGGAAACTATATGGTAGCTCATAATTAAGCAAGTTAAATATAATGGAACGTATATGAGTTATTCCATTTATATTAAAGAATGAAGAAAAACAAACTTGTTCCAATTATATTTTAATAAATTGTTTAAATTGCCCTCCCAGCTAGCTTTATATAAAACAAATCTAAAATCATACTAATCAATGAGATCTTTCATTATAATTTATCTTTTAGGTTGATGTGACTAACTAATCAAATATATATATCAAAAATAAAGGGACTTTTATTAAATTCAAATATACACATCTACTATATAAATTTATGTACCTCTAAATATGTGTATGAAAAATAATATATGTAAGTGACCTACAAACCAAGTAATAAATGAAATAAGAAATTATCTTTTATTAAGTCGTAAATTCAATTAATTTACTAATAACTTTGGCATTAAGAAAATAAGAATAATATAGTATCGATCTTTAAATAATTACAAAGGCATTATTTATAAAAATAAATAGCACATCTTTATTTTATGTTATCGTTTGACTTTAAATAATATTAATGTTTCAATATTAATATAAACAATAAATATATAAAGACATATTTCTGCCTAATAGTTATAATATAAAGATAATAATTAATATATAGTACCTCAACTTATAAATTATATTTTCAGATTTTAAAATTATTTAAATATTTATCTTAAACATCATCTGTTATACGTTTAATGTTATAATAGAACAAGACGCTTAAATTGATCATTCACAAACGTTACATTTTACAATGAAAAAAAAAATAAACAAAAAAAAAAAATATATCAATCTCAAAAATATATATATCCACACATCACACATATATATAAAATTATTAAATACCTTTTTAAAAGTTCACTTAGTTAATTGTCCTTTTAAGAATTAATTTAGTCCATGAGTTTTTTCATCTGTATATTTTATTATTTTTATTTTTAGAATGCATTCTATTAAAAGAACGACGAAACGATTTCATTAAAGAAGATTATTAATTCTTGAATATATGCATATTTTATTAAAATGTTAAATCCAGTACATCAATTACAATTACTTCCAGATTAGAATTAAATTGACGATAATACATTTAAGATAGCTATGCCAGCTTTTAATTCCAGACGCGATGAAATTTATACGTTGAAAATTTTAGTTGTTCCATTGAAAAATTGCTTTAGAATATATGAAAGCGATGATGATGATGCAGCCCTAGCTGCGATATATCCTTATTACCCCGTCATAATTTATATGTTTATTACAAAATATATACGTTACTTCAGTATTTTAAAAAAAATGGTAAACTTTAAAGAAATAAAATGTAATAAAATTCTATCCTTCAGTTGTTTGTTCTATATCCCATTTTTAATAAGCAATAATCCTAATAATGGCTTCCTTATTATTGTCGCGTGGTTTCATGCCAGCAGATGCTATTTTAAAACTCATGTTATATATATATGTTCTCTTTTACAACAATTAACATCAAAATAAAAATAAAATATCAAGTATACATATAAAAAGTATCAAATCGAAAATTTAACATCTTTTAAAATATACATAAATAATTATTTATTACATTTAGTAATCATTGCAAATAAAATATATTTTTTTTTTTTTTTTTAATCAACAATTTATATGTCCTTATTTATTTCAATAATTAAATATTTATAATGATGTACTATCAATATATATAAATAAAATAATAACTTCAAATAATAACTATATTTAATAAACATAAAAGAAAAATTTAAATATTTCATATGTAAACTTCAACTTAAAGAGATTTTTTTTTTAATAACAAATAACAAATTTTTAAAATATAAATATCGACCTATTGATATTTACAATTCCCTCAAATCCACCGAAAAAAAAAAAATGTCTTTGCAAATAACTAATTAATTATGAAATATCGAAAAACTTCTCAAATTTGTAATCTTTCTAAGGACTAACATGGTTTAAAGAATATTATTTTTCTTATTAATAACCACATTCATTTATTTATATCTATCTCTCAGATCATCTAGATATTTGTCCAAATTTTTTTTAAAAAAAAAATATAATAATCAAAAGTGCCTTTTCAATTCTTCCTGTAAAGAATTTCCAGTATGTTAAACTTTGTGAAAAAGTTTGCCCTAATTTACAAGATTTTCATATAGCATTTTGGTATAACTCAATTGCTTTTGAATAATTTTGAGATAAGTATCTAAAGATTTTGCTATGAACTCCTTAGATTCTACATCTATATCCTTTACATAAATAGTAACTTGATCATAAGCACTAACATAACTCTTAACTTTATCAATAATAGTTGCTATTTTATCAGATAATCTTACTTTTCCTTTGACTATCTTGATAAACATCATCGACTTGAGTAAGTCTTTATTTTACTTATTCTAGATTCAATTAAAAACAATTCTCTGGATAATTTTGAATGGTATTCATTCAAATTTTCTAAATAATCCTTTAAAAATCGCAAATCAGTGTGATATAATTTCAACATTAAAGAACTCTTGAAAATCATTTTGTTTTACAACAATAACATTATTATATTAATTATTTTCAGTTTAACTTTAGGTTTACTTAAATTTCTTTCCTTAGTTATATTTTCTTGAAGAAAATCAATATTATTTATCTTTCCATCTATAACTTTAAGTTTAACTTTAGCTTTTCCAATATCTTTCATAAAATCTATACTTCTTTTAAGATAATTTATTTTAAACTTATCTCTACTTATTTCTTTGAATTTTACTTTAATTTTCTTCATATTTTTACTGGTATAAATTATCTCAAGAAAATCTATTTTAATTTTCTCTTTACTTCTGAATTTAAGTTTTATTTTGACTTTGCCTAAATCTCCATTTGGATCAATTTCTACTTCCATAAAATTTACATTACATATTATATTGTTAATTCTTGTAAAGAATATTTCTTTGTAAATATTAATTTTTGTATAAACGTTTCCACAATTAATGGTACATTTTTGAACTAGATTTTGCATTTTATCTTTAAATTTATTACTGGTATTATCCGTAATCTTTAGTAATTCATTGTCTAATAACTTTAGATATTTTTCACCTAAAGAATTTAATTTTATTTCTACAGATTCATCAATTCTTTTATCCTTACTATAGTATTCATCAAAAATTTTAGGTTTCTTTATAGTCTTTCTTTCAACTACTTCTAATCTGGCTATAATTCCTTGATTTTCTTCCTTCATTTCATTATTTATTTCTTCAATTTTTGCTTTTAAAGAATTAGCTTCCACTATTGTCTCTTCTCTATATTTTTCCATCTTTTCATCAAATTTTACTTCTACTCTTCTAATACTATCATCTACCAAAACTTTTAATTCATTAGAATTAATTTTCATCTCAACTCTAAGATCTTCTTTTAATTCATTAGAGTTTATTTTCATTTCAGCTCTAAGATCTTTTAATTCATTAGAGTTAGTTTTTAAACTAGTCTCTAGTTTATCATATTTAGACTCTAGTCTCTCAGAATTTGTTTTCATCTCAGCTTTAAGTTCATCATATCTGGTATTTAATCTAGATTCAAATTTTTCCAAAAAATCTTTTAAGTCAAAATCACCATTAACTGGCATTTTATTACTATTGTTATCCATTATTATTAATAATACAATATTATATACTCATAAAATAAAATCTAAGATATATATATATATATTTCTATATAGTAACTATCACAGATCAAGGGCTCACCATCTCCAATCATTATTCCAACAAGCAATTTTTTTAACTAAAAATACAAGCCTTTTTAATCTTATAATATATAATAGCTATCTGACAATCTAAATTTTACTTATTTGAACTCATGAACTTCTTGGCTTAAAAAAAAAAAAAATCTTATCTATCACCATAACATCAACAAATTTCTCTAAAATATATATATGCAGAGAGTAACAACTGATATCACTAAATAACATTTATTTATATTTAATGATAATAAATATTCTACACTTATACTATATTAAAATGTGGATACTTCATATCAAATTCAATATAACCTTGAAATATTTAAACTACAACTAAATGTTCACATGCCTTAAAATAACTAATTTGATAATATAGTGAGACAACTTTCTCATTCAAAATAATGGTAGTTAAATATAAAATACTTAAATCGATACCTATAAATTTTCTGGACTTTAATACTTAATACCATTTTATACACATAAAAAAAAAATATCCACTTCACTTATTATTAACTTTTGTGCTCGAAATATTTTACTAAAATTGTACTAATGCAGTTTACTACTAACAAATATTCACTAATTGAATTTCATGTTTAAAAGTCACTTACAAAAAAAAATAAAACATCGATATGTTTGTTTTCAAACCCTAATTGATAATCAATGTAATAGATTATTTGTTACAAACAATAATCAATTAATCAAACTCTTAAGTTTGGTGTTATATATTTAAGTTATATACTTATCTATTCCTCCAAAGATCCGACAGATATTGACAACCAAAAGATTGATTAGCACTTCACAACTTTGATGTAGATAAAAGAATTCAATCATTACTCCCAAAGCATACAATGTTTCATGAACACTTAGATGACTATCACATTTCATTCTATCCTATCTACTACAACCCATAATAATTTTTCTTAGAACACCATTACACTACCCTGCTTATATTTAAGTCTTAGGGGCTATTATTTATAAATATTTCCTTGCTCATCTTTGGGAGACTTAGAGGCAAATATTATACTTATATTAAAATAATTATATCTTACTCTCTCTGGAGTTTTAAAGATAAAATCATGGCAGGACTACTGTTAACTGCTTCATGATAAATAATAATAAACATCAAGATTTGGGTTGGAGCAATGAATGAGATTAATCAATCACAAGTGACATGAATGCATCACATCCTCAAGACAATGACAAAACTCCCCACTCAACATCAATACCTGCAACAGAACCAACCAAACTCCAACAATCAAATATCCCATCCAACCTTCAAAATTATAGATTTTCTACAACTCAAATTTTCCAAATATGTACAAAATTATTATACTATAATTCAACACCATCAATATACTTTTTAAATTGAAATTAAACTGCTTCATGACTATATTTATCTTTCATCACTAAAAAAAAAATACAATAATATTAACCATCACCATCTAAACATAAGGCTAAAATATTTCCATTTATATAAAAAAAAATTAAACACACAAAAATGCTTCTCTTTCTTTAAACCATACATCTCATATTAATATATATACTAGACATCTTAATCTCAAGTATGTGGGGTATTTCAAGCCCTAATTAGCTTATTTCTAGCCCTAGTTGTTGCGCCAAATGTAATGGAAACGTATATGTAGCAGCCCCACGATTGGACTAGCCAAATGTAATGGAACCTATAATTCAGAGCCTCACTTGGATGCTCCAAATGTAATGGAACTTAAGGTAGCCCATGTTTGAGCAAGCCAAATGTAATGGATCGTACTTGCTACATTCCATTTAAATTGAAGAAAGACAAAATTATCCCGGTTATATAAATAATGTAATGGAAACTATATGGTAGCTCATAATTAAGCAAGTTAAATATAATGGAACGTATATGAGTTATTCCATTTATATTAAAGAATGAAGAAAAACAAACTTGTTCCAATTATATTTTAATAAATTGTTTAAATTGCCCTCCCAGCTAGCTTTATATAAAACAAATCTAAAATCATACTAATCAATGAGATCTTTCATTATAATTTATCTTTTAGGTTGATGTGACTAACTAATCAAATATATATATCAAAAATAAAGGGACTTTTATTAAATTCAAATATACACATCTACTATATAAATTTATGTACCTCTAAATATGTGTATGAAAAATAATATATGTAAGTGACCTACAAACCAAGTAATAAATGAAATAAGAAATTATCTTTTATTAAGTCGTAAATTCAATTAATTTACTAATAACTTTGGCATTAAGAAAATAAGAATAATATAGTATCGATCTTTAAATAATTACAAAGGCATTATTTATAAAAATAAATAGCACATCTTTATTTTATGTTATCGTTTGACTTTAAATAATATTAATGTTTCAATATTAATATAAACAATAAATATATAAAGACATATTTCTGCCTAATAGTTATAATATAAAGATAATAATTAATATATAGTACCTCAACTTATAAATTATATTTTCAGATTTTAAAATTATTTAAATATTTATCTTAAACATCATCTGTTATACGTTTAATGTTATAATAGAACAAGACGCTTAAATTGATCATTCACAAACGTTACATTTTACAATGAAAAAAAAAATAAACAAAAAAAAAAATATATATCAATCTCAAAAATATATATATCCACACATCACACATATATATAAAATTATTAAATACCTTTTTAAAAGTTCACTTAGTTAATTGTCCTTTTAAGAATTAATTTAGTCCATGAGTTTTTTCATCTGTATATTTTATTATTTTTATTTTTAGAATGCATTCTATTAAAAGAACGACGAAACGATTTCATTAAAGAAGATTATTAATTCTTGAATATATGCATATTTTATTAAAATGTTAAATCCAGTACCTCAATTACAATTACTTCCAGATTAGAATTAAATTGACGATAAGACATTTAAGATAGCTATGCCAGCTTTTAATTCCAGACGCGATGAAATTTATACGTTGAAAATTTTTAGTTGTTCCATTGAAAAATTGCTTTAGAATATATGAAAGCGATGATGATGATGCAGCCCTAGCTGCGATATATCCTTATTACCCCGTCATAATTTATATGTTTATTACAAAATATATACGTTACTTCAGTATTTTAAAAAAAATGGTAAACTTTAAAGAAATAAAATGTAATAAAATTCTATCCTTCAGTTGTTTGTTCTATATCCCATTTTTAATAAGCAATAATCCTAATAATGGCTTCCTTATTATTGTCGCGTGGTTTCATGCCAGCAGATGCTATTTTAAAACTCATGTTATATATATATGTTCTCTTTTACAACAATTAACATCAAAATAAAAATAAAATATCAAGTATACATATAAAAAGTATCAAATCGAAAATTTAACATCTTTTAAAATATACATAAATAATTATTTATTACATTTAGTAATCATTGCAAATAAAATACTTTTTTTTTTTTAATCAACAATTTATATGTCCTTATTTATTTCAATAATTAAATATTTATAATGATGTACTATCAATATATATAAATAAAATAATAACTTCAAATAATAACTATATTTAATAAACATAAAAGAAAAATTTAAATATTTCATATGTAAACTTCAACTTAAAGAGATTTTTTTTTTAATAACAAATAACAAATTTTTAAAATATAAATATCGACCTATTGATATTTACAATATATATATATATATATGAAAAGTAAGTTACTGTTAACACTAACTGAAATAATTATAGAAAATATACAAACCATTATACAATTACAAATATCCAGAAACGCCCTCTGTTTAAAGTTCTATATCTCTATAATAGCAAACCGTAAAATTATAACACTTTACGGTTGTATGCTAAACGATGTTAAATATTGAAATACAGACCTACTCAAACACAGAGAATGAAATTTTAAATAAGCAAACGATCTTAAATTTTGCTAATAAACTAACAAGTTTACTGGATATTTGTAATTGTATAATGGTTTGTATATTTTTTATAATTATTTCAGTTAGTGTTAATAGTAACTTACTTTTCATTTATAGTTTGGGAGGAGTTTAAAGATTAAAATCTAATATTTAGTTTGTCTTTAATAACTTTGTAAACTTGTTAGTTTATTAGGAAAATTTAAGGTCGTTTGCTTATTTAAAATTTCATGCTTTGTGGTTGAGTAGGTCTGTATTTCAATATTTAACATCGTTTAACATACAACTGTAAAGTGGTATCATTTTACGGTTTGCTATTATTGAGATATAGAACTTTAAACAGAGGGCGTTACTGGATATTTGTAATTGTATAATGGTTTGTATATTATATATATATATATATATATATATATATATATATATATATATATATATATATATATATATATATATATATATATATGATGCAGTCTTTTGCATGTGATTCTCTGCATATAGATAAAGCAGCATGTCTATAAATCATAGCAAAGTAATTTTTTAGTAAGCTAATGTAATCTCTTGATAAGATGGTTCATTCTAAACTTTAACTGACTTATCAACATCTTAAGGAAAGGTATAAATTGGGAAATTATCAACATTCAGTTAAGTCCATCCATTCTCTACAATTTGATAGATTTAATGCATCTCATATAGTATAAATATGGACTATGATCCACTAAAACATGTCATTGCTTCCAAGTGAATTTCAAATTATACCATCCTGACATTAGCAGCAGTTGGATATATTTTCTCTTGCCTTCAGTCATATCTTAATAATAATTTGGCAGTAAAAATGTAATCCCCATTATTTCTTTTGGATCCACCTTTTTTAACCTGTATCATGGAATTTAAGTAAATTCTTTCTTTGACTTGATTGAAAACGGGTAATGACACTTTTCGGTTAATCTTAACACTCTCAAAAACAATTTTGTAAAATTTTATGAACATATTCAATTAAAAGTATCTTAAGTTAATTATATAATAATTTTATAATTACTAGTAGATTTATTATAACATCAAAACATGCTTGTTTCAGATTTCTCTCTATATTTTTAATGTTCTATCATAAGTAAACAATAAATAGATCATATTAAATGTTTAATATACATATATATATATATATATATATATATATATATATATATATATATATATATATATATATATATATATATATATTGAAATTCAAAATTACTATTTAACTTGTAACTGTTATTCTACTGTATATATGTGTAAATAAATACCTACAAAATGTTTGTCTGTGTATACTTAGGATTTTGTCAACTTTATATATAAATGCACATAACATACTGTGCTGTGCATGCCATAAAAATAATCATCTCATATCTTTCTTATGGGAAATGGAAAAAAAGAAATAAAATATCAATCTAACAATATTTTATAACTATCCATGTTTAACATAAACAAAGTTCATACCTCAAACTATATACTCATCAAATGTTTTAGAGATCTGCCAGCCATCTGGCAGCTACCAGAATGAATAGTGATTTGTGATTTTAAGATAAAGAATTTAACAATTGGACTTAAAGTACGCAAAGCAACATCAACATCAAGAGAGTTACCTCAATTTAGACATTATAGGTTACTAAAACTCTTGATATGAAATAAAAATTCCAACATTTTTGAAAATCCCTACTCCTTTGTTTTTTAGGGGTTGTAAAATACAAAAGTATGCCTTTCTCCTTTTCTTGTAGATATAAAAATGAGGATCATGCCAGAGTTATGATAACTGCTTTATGATAAATAATAAAAAATAGAAATTGAGTTGGAGGAATGCCTGACATAGAACTCATCTTGGACTTGCAAAAAACATTGTATTCTCAAGATAATGACAAAGCCATCTTCAAAACTGGAAATACAATTAAGTGACTGCAATAGTAAAAATTCCAATCTGGTCTCCAAAATCAAGATTTTCTATTCAACTTTAAATATGAACTTTTTAAATGTATATTAATCACTATTTTATAATTTAATTATCAATACTCATATTACATATTTCACAACATTTTTTATATTAATTTTGCATAAAATGTGTACTTTTTGTTTCTCAAAAGTAGTTATATTTGAGATCATGTTGAGTGACAAATTTGAAGTCATTGCTACTAGTACTTGATCATCATCCATGCCACAATTGGGTAGCCATTTGTGGCAGTACAAAATCAAGTGTGAACTTGGGATAATAGAAAATAATCATAATCATTTGGAGTTTGATGTTACAATATTTACGGTGGTATTTATAAAATTTCCCTATCTATTTTTAATTAGATTAAGAAAGTTTTTTTTTTTTTTTTTAAATTAAAGCTTGCTTAAAATATTTTGACAAAATTCAGTTTAATATACTCTGATGTTGTTTAAGGGATTATAAAATATTTGAGATAAAAATTGGTTTTTAATTAAGGTGAATTAAAAAAGTAATTAATTTGGTTTTTGTTTGAATAAAAATAACAAAAAAGTATAAGATGATTATGTTTCATGACATACACAGTAGTAGCGTATGTATGCATATATATATAATTCAATGTCTGTATTTTTTCAAAACAATATACATAATTATGTAATTCAATATTTGCAAATACAGTAACTAAATAATTCAAAATTTTATCTACTTAAGAGCACTTTCAATTATCTTAGTAACCTTTGTCAACTAAAACTTTGAAAGGCTAACCTTCCCACAATTCAATGATGTTAACTTTGCTGCTTTCTTGTTAATTAAATCATGTTTATATATGTATATTAGCATATCTTGATTTATTTTTCTTTTATTGTTATTTTTTTCAATTTGCAATATTTTTACATTATTAAAATTGAAGTCAGAAACATAAATACATGATTTATTATAGGTGTAAAAATAGATACTAAACTATTATTATCTATTAGACAATTTTGTTTTGATTTTGTAAATCATTTTAATAATAACAAATGCTCTTTAGTGCTTTTTTTCAAATGTACATCTAGATTCACCTATATATCAATGGCTATATCTACATATCCATTTATAGATGACATTTCTTTTATAAATGAGATTTTATCTTTGGAGTTATTTATTAATTTGTTTAATATAGGAGATATGTAAAATGCAATATCACATATACCTTATAAATTTTCTGTATAAAATTTACTTGATCATTTGAAATATATGTTATTGATATCCATATTTTTTATTAGCAGGAGAATCAATATTATTATTAAAATTTTTATTCTTATATTTTGTATTAAAGTCTCTAATAACATTATATATTTGATTATAATTGTAGTGAACATTTAACAATTCATTCGAATATATTTCAATCATCATCATCATTATCAACCATTATCAATCCACTGCAGGATGAAGGTCTCTCCAAGTTTAATCCATCTTCTCTGATCTTTAGCTTCTCTTCTCCACATCACCCCTACACATTTTCTTATTTCATCCATCCATCTTACATGTGGTCTCCTTCTGGGTCTTCTACAATCTCTTGGAATCCAGTTTAAAATTTCAATTGTCCATCTATTATCATCTATTCTAGCAATATCTCCAGCCCAACTCCACTTCAATCTTTTAATTTTTTCAATGAGGTCAGTAACACCTGTTTGTTCTCTTACCCATACATTGCGTTTTCGATCTCTTCTTGTTACTCCCAACATACATCTCTCCATACTTCTTTGAGTGGTCTGACGTCTCTGTATTGATCTTCTATTAAGTGTCCAAGTCTCAGATCTATAAGTAAAAACTGGTAAAACACATTTGTTAAAAACCTTTCTTTTCAAACACATAGGCATATTTCCTTTTAATATCAAGTTATTTCTACCAAAAGCACTCCAACCAAGTTTAATTCTATGATTAATTTCCTCTATTATGTTTCCATCTGTATTAATAATCTGACCAAGGTATTTGTAACTCTTAACTTCTTCTAATTCATCATAATCAATCTTTATTTACATATTTGGAGCAAATCGATTAAACATTACTTTAGTCTTTTTAACATTTATCTTTAGTCCTACTTTCCTACTTTCATCTGATAACTCCTGCAACATTTCCTGCAGCTCGGAAGCATTATTTGCAAAAACAACTACATCATCTGCTTTTGCCTTTATTCGATTAATATTTACAAAGACTATTATTTCAAAATAAGAAGGACTTCATTGAACCTGACATTTTGTGTGACATTGGCACTTTTGATTTATATGAAATATAACCTCTTTTTCCTAATGGTTTAATGGTCATACAGTAATCCGGCATGCATTGATATATATATATATATATATATATATATATATATATATATATATATATATATATATATATATTCACTAGATGAAGCTTAGCACTAGCTCCAAGCAAGTTTTAATTATATGTGCCAACAGAGATAAAATTCAAAATCTCTTTTGGAAAATCCTCATCCCCAGACTAATTGGTTTCAAGCTTAATGGCTTCCTCATTGAAGAGTTAGGATTTCAGAAACTAGATCTAATACTCCAACTCAGAGCACTTATTTAATATGTTACTATCAGTTTGAAAACTTGAACTTTTCAGAAACATAAATTTCTTCAAATCCAGCCTTACAAACCACATAGCTATATGAGTCTGAACTCAGTTCAGGTTCACATATATATTAATAGTTAATGCAATATATATATATATATATATATTGCATTAACTAAAATATGTCATATATATATATATATATGTATATATAAAATGACATATTTTAAATATAAAAAGAATATGTGTTTTAATATACATACTTTTTTAAAATAATTTCAATTTTTTTTTAATATTAGAAATTTAACGAAAATTAAAAGTTTTTAATTTGGGTAATAAAACCATTGAATCGGATATCAGTATGGTTCATTTGCCTAAATATGTGATCAAAAAACAACATTTCTGGGCTCTTTTCTTTTTAAACTATAAAAATTTTAAACATTTCAAGTAACTCGACTGGACGTTTGTTTTGTACTTTAAAAAAAAAACAACAATAATTCATTTTAAACATTTCTCATTTATCCATTCTCATAAGTCATTAACAAAATCCTTTTTTTAAAACAATCCATCTCATTACTAAATATTAACCCTTAACTTTTGTCTGGTGGTTCTTTTAATCCTTTTACTAACTTTCTGAAATAAGTTCCTTTCCCTCTCTTATATTTTACTTGCCTAGAATTTATGATCTTGTCTTTTTCTTGTTCTGTTCTATTTTCTAGTGTATACATTTTTCTCTTACCTGTTTCACATTCTGTTTTGCTTTATAGCTCATATACCTGAATCTTAAGGAAACTTCCCAATTGCTCATCCTTTCCTACTTTATTTTCGATCATATAAACACTAGTAAATGGAAAATTTATCTTCTATCCTTTTTTTGAACATTTTAAATAAGATTGTTCTATAGATATAATCTATTTCTGCTTTACAATAATATACGAAAAACTTTTCCTCACCTCTTTTCTTAGTTTTAACTACATGTTCTAAACTAACAGTTACTTTCCTCAACTCATTTTCCACCTTTTGAGGTAATGCTTTTATATTATTTTCTATCTCTAATTTATAACTGTCTCCAAGGTTTTCTTTTTCCACCGCACTATCTATATCTCCCCACTCTCTACTTATTTCTAATTTTATTCCCGACTTGTCTATTTTAACAATATCCTGTTCTAATTCAATTTCTTTACTCAACTCATTTTTCAGATCATTTTCACTCTCAATTTTCTTTTCTACTTTCTGACTTTCTTCTACTCTTTCTTTCATTTCACCCCTCATCCCTTTAATCATTTCTACTTTGCACTCCCTAATTTCTTTCATCATTTCTGCTTTGAACACTCTCAAATCTTTTATTTCTTGATGCATTTTCCTCATCATGTCCAACATCATCTTCATCATCCTCTGTGTATGTGCCTTTTTTTTCCAACTACTCCCATTTTTTACACAAGACTAAATTTACTATATTAATTTCTTTTTTTTTTTTTAAAAAATATAAAAGCGAATAAAACCCTATTTTCTGTTTGTATATTTATTTTTGATGAACAAAACAACAAACTATATTTAACACTTTTTTTTTATTGTTACCGATTTCTCAGAAAAAAACCCTATAACTATTTGTATATTATTTTTATCATATAAAAAAGACAAACTATTTAATCTTTTAAATTTCAAAATCTAACTCTGACAGAATTTAAAAAAAAAGACTATTTCCTGTTTTTTATTAATTATTCCATATGGTAAAGATGATCCCTCTTCTACCAAACTGCTCCAACAATACCTGACATACTAACAAAAACTGACCCTCACCTATTAAATATTGCCTCTTACATGTGAAATTTTTCTCAATTGTCTAAACAAAATCTCATATGGGCTTGAAAACTCAAAGCCCTATGTTGACTGTGCTAAAATTAATATCCTTTGTACTAGACACTCAATCCATCCTGATAACAGAGGGCGCCATAAGATAACTATGTGTCTGGAAAATTTATTTACTATGATCAAAATGGATGAGGATCATCATTTGCCCTGCCTTAATTCAGGGAGAAACAAGATATATTATATATTGTTTAGACAGTTGAGAAATAAAAGTACTAAGATGAACATCAGCCAAATTAAGTTTTAACAACTTTTAAAATTTTATTATGAGTAATATAAATTATAAGAAAAGTTTATAATATAACTAATAGAGTTATATCAGGCATGTACCAGAAATAAAAAAATTAAATGCTCTGGCAGACAGACTAATTTTATAATAGTGAATTAGAAAGGATAAACCAATTTCTTTCAGCAGAGAGTTCACCACAACACAGTTTTTATTCACAGATATGAAAACAATACGTTCTTGAAATAAATCAATGAAACCAGTGCCAAAGAGCATTTCTTGGCCTGGAAAATGCATCAGGACTAAGAACATCATATGCTGGTAGAAGCTGCATCTTATATAATGTTCAAAGAAAAGATGATTGATTTATGCCAAGAACAAATAAAAAATTTGATTTAGGATGAAAGAAAAACAGACATTGAAAAGTGGCGAATTCCCAACCAAACAATTGGCCAAAACTAATAATAATTAAAGAACTCAATAGGAGACAAGTAAATACTTAGAAAAGCAGTTCTTTCTGCCCAAGCATTTTAAGAGAGTGAACTAATTATAATTACAAATAAATCTACAAAGTTCTGAATACATGCTCTGATAAAATTTAGTCACATGTAAAAGACCTAAATAAATCTAACAAGCTCAATATAAATGTTCCTAGATTTTTATAAAAGTTAGTTTATCAGAGAGTGCATATGAGCAGAAAATATTAAAGCATTCAATACTTTAGCAGAAATAAACTCTCTTTCATCTGTAATTTACAAGGAAATAAATATTATCTTCCTGCTGATGATTTATAAAATTACAAAGAAAAACAATTCCAGATTCCTATTTCAAAGACATAAGAAAAGAAGAAATGAAATCTCCAAATATGGAACACTAGAACAATAAACATGATAAATTACCATCCAAAAGATTTTTCAGTTTGCATAGCTGCAAACACAGTATTTTAAAGCAGTAAGTGGATAATAAAATAAATACAGGTGAGCTAATTTAAAATTACACCAGAGTGCTAAAGCATTTATAAAAAGTAAGACAGAAAAATAGAGATATATTAAACATTAAAAAATATACACTCACTAAACTCTCTCCAATAAATAAAATTGAAAGCAAACTTGGTATCTTAATACTAAGATTCCAAGACACATGGCAAAGTACAATGGAAAACAAATATAGCTAATAAATATGAGGTTAAATAATGATTAAGAATACAGATTTATGTTTAAGATTGAGTAGATATTTAACTAAAGAAATTTACCTTTGCAAGAATAAAAGAAAAATATTTACCTGGTAAATCAAAGTTTGTGTAGAGTGTGCACTTTTATTTCAGTTCATATTTCAGGTGTTTTGAATAATGGCAAGTACAAGGGCATTAGGGATCCAGTTTCTTTTCGACATTTATGACAGGATTGAAGAAGAGTTGGAAGTTAGGGATTCATCCTTTGCTTAAGTTAGCATGGTATATTGATGATGACAAAATGTAGAGTAGTATGTTTTGACATCCCATAAACCACGAAAATCTTTTAACAATTGCAACTTTTTAAAAAAATAATTAAATGTACAAACTGCTACACAAAATTTTATCAATCTCAGCAGATTATAATCAAAGTGTGTAAAAGAATACTGAATTGCACTTTGAAGCAGTATGTTAGCCAAGAATAAAAGCAATCTATTCTAAAAATTTGTGGAGTCACTTTATACCATGCTACCTTTCCTACAAAAAAACATTCCTGTTGTCAAATTCTACACCTTAGGGCAGGGCAAGTCTCAATCTCCCACTCAATCTAATGAAGAATTCCAACCAGGGATTATTTTAAACAAAAGCAACAGCACAAAATTAAATCTCCACTTTTAGAATAAACTTGAAATGATTAAAATAAAAGCAACAGGAATGTAATTAACAACCTTGCCTGTTTTTAATCAATTTGATTAAAAACAACTGGTGAAAGAAAATTATTTTAAAATCAATCCTATAAAAAAAAAATTAAAATGACCTATTTTAAATATAAAAAGAGTATATGTTTTAATACACATACTCTTTTTAAATAATTTAATTTTTTTTAACATTAGAAATTTAACGAAAATTAAAATTTTTTAATTTTGGTAATACAGCCATTGAATCGGATATCAATCTGGTTCAATATATATATATATATATATATATATATATATTGAATATCGGTATATATATATATATATATCTCTTTTATATATATATATATATATATATATATATATATAAAGTAAAAGAGAATATACACAAACAACATTTTTGTACATATTTATTGAAAAGTATATACTTTGAAATAACATTTAATAGTTAAATAATATTTATAGATTAACATTTAAATAGGTCTACTTAATGTTTTTTTTTTTTTTTGATTTTGATCATTAAAAAAAGAGACACAGAAATCTACAACAAACCCATTTTCATGTTATAATAGATTTACTGTTACTTATAAAATTGGACTCCATTTTTAATTAGGTTAACATTCTTTATAGTTAAATACTTTGATAAAATCTTATAAAGTTATTTTTCAAAGGATTAAGATGACCTGAAAACTAGTAATGTTTTTCAGTCAAAATAAAGAAAACATTTAAAATAAAGAAAACATTTACTTAATTCTTGTTTTCACATTGCATGATACATAGGATAAAATATGGATTTAAAATAAAAATGGGATTACAACATTTTTACACCACTATTATTATGAAATTATAACTGAAAGCAGATACAGTATAATCATCTATTTTTAGAGTCAGAATGATAGAGCTTGAATTCATATTAAAACAAGGGTCTGCTTTTTTGGCTCATAGCCCATATCTTTACTAGATGGCCTGCATGAAATCTATAAAAGTATAGAGTGCAGATGATGCTGACTGAATATTAACAGTTACTCTGTTTTTATAATTTCCTAAAATGTAAATAATTCCAACTACTGTTTTAGAATGGACCAACTTACCAAGAGACAACACTGGCTTGCTGAGTGATGACTTTGCTGTTATTTACACATATTCTATTTTATCTATATGCAGAGAAGCATAGACAAAATACTTCATCATATATATCAAGCAGTTATGAAAGAAATTATCCAGAAATTAGTATATTGAAAATGACAGTCTTATATACTTTATGGTGTTGTTAAATTTTTAAATTACAAGATTTAAAAGTAAATATCTCTGTCTAAAATTTTCAACAAAAATTAGACAAATGAAACAAAAATAAGTGTTTCCATTTTTATTTGATTACAATAAACAAAAAAAAAAACTCAATATTTTTTTTTTAAAAAGTATTGACAATGAAGCCATGAAAGCCTGGATTTTAAATGAACTTTCTAAACTAAGCCTAACAATAATGATTTTAAAAAAAACTAAAAAAAACTTTTACTTATCATTAGAAAAAAATGAATTAATTAATAACTTTGATTTGGAGGGAGATAATAATAATAATACACACATACATGTGCAGTTTATGTATATTTTCAACATCAAGTTAATTCAAGCATTGGTAGCCTAATGGTTAGGGTAGCTGCCTTCCAAGCAGCTGGTCCTGGTTCTTTTCCCAGTCAATGCATTTGACAAAAGAGAAAAACGTTAGTTTTATCGTAAACATATATGGATTTAATAAGTTGTTTTTTGTTATAAATGTATATGCATGCACACAAATTTGAATGGGTATCCATATATATTAAAATCAGTTAACAACTACATATATTTTAAAATTAATTATGTATACTACAAATGATTTTTTATTTGTTTATGAAAATTTTAAAATGTTAGTTCTACTTTAACAAACAGCAAGTCTATGGTTATATAGATGTATATCATGTAAACATTTAGAAATATATGTAAATTTCAATATAATAGCATATATTTTGTAACAATATAATAGCATATTTTTGTATTCTAATGAACATCAGAATGCGGAATTTATATTTATAGTGTACACAACAGACCTTAATATAATTTTATTGTTATTATTATTAATAAATTTTTATTTCATTATTTAAGTTATTCCAGTTAATTTATTCAATCCTAGAATGGATTTTAAATATTATACAATGATATTATATCTTGCTCACATTAATAGTTATGGAGCTCTTATTCACTGAGCTGGATTTGTCTACACCAGTTACTTATATAAATTAAAGATTATGTTTAGTGTTTCAAACATCTAGATGATGATGATGATGATCTTGGTTGGCATAAAGGGATACTTTTTATCACCCATGCATTTCATGTTATTTAGTTTTCATTATTAGAAAGTAGGTTTATCATTGGCCATTACACTAATGGTACTTAATGGCCAGAACATTGCTGATAGCCAGTATGTATTTGTATCCCAATATTATTTTTTAATTGTTATATTCTGATGAGTTAGCACTTAAGTTGTGCATCGAAATTAATGTTTTAATAATCTACCCCAAGTTTGGCAAGAGCTAAATAATTAATCTGGTCAAAATAGATCATTTTCAAAGACAGTCACAAGATTGACTGTTAATTTTAGTTTTTAATCATTCATGATGACGAATTATTCTTATTCTTCTCTGTAATTCTAGTGAACTTTTAAGTTTATCTTGTTTTTGTTCCTTCTTCATGGTCTGTTTTAAAGGCTAGAGCTCCTTGGTTTTTTTTAGTGACCTATACCATGAAAGGTATCTGTAAACACATCGGTTCCACTCTGCATGATGATTTACTTCAACAGATAAATAGTGGTAGTCCTGCATGTGTGTAGTCTGTGATAGGACAATTTCTTTATCCTGGACAAGCTTGAAACTGCTAATTAAGGACAAGACAAAGACCCAGTTTGAAGTTTTTCTGACCTTTTATTTTCCAGATAATTTTTATACTTCTCTGTACATCTCTTTTCTTTTGTTTTTTAATCAGAATTCAAGATATTACCTTTGTACATGCTATTAAGTTATAAAGTTGTTGTTTTTTCAACATAATTCCACTATCTTTAATAAGCTTCCAAACTGGTTTTACTGATTGTAATCTTTTACTTTAGGATTTCTTGCTTTTTATTTATCTGGATTAGTAATCTGCATGCCTTTTTTTATTCTTTTCAATTTCAACTTTTATCAAATTACATAAAAAAAATATGAACGAAAAATTTAACTTTCATTGTAAGTTTTAAAAAAAAAAAACTTCACTAACTAAAAAAAAAAAAAAAATACGTTATTTTAAAAGATCTTTAAATTCACTTTTTTTAGCTTTTAAATATTCTCAAATGTCAATATATTTGGACCATCTATTTGAAAACGGTATAATATATATTGAAGTTTATACTTCATCAGTAATAATAAGCAGTTTTCAAAGTCAGGTAAAATATAGGGGCTGTATAATGTTAATTAGAAAGAGAGAACAATAACGTAGCTCATTTTTGATATAAAGATAGTTTCAGAATATTAATTTAAAACTCAATTTATTGTTTTTACACACATACACACATAAACACATTAAGTTATTGATTTGTGTGTGCATGTGTAAGTTAATATTTTAATATTGATTTAAATAATTCAATTTTAAATAAGTTATAAATAGATTGTTTTACTGTCAATTAAGTGTGTTTTCTGTTTTATCAATTTTTGTTTTATTTTGTTTTTCTAAACAGATTTAATTCAGGTTTCTTATGAAAGATTTACAGCTAGAGTTTTAATTAAATAATATTAGTAAGCATGTGTTTTGAAAGACAATGTAATATTTTTTTAAGTTCTAGCTGCTTTTGAAAACGTATTGTAAATTGTTATATTCAATCTCAACATTTTTTTAGTTAAATAATTCGTTAACTTTTTTTTAAAAAAAAAAAAAAAAAAAAACCATTGTAATGGAATTCTTTATATATAATATCAGTTGGTATGTGAATCTAGTAATTTGCTACAGATGTCCATACAAAGAGAGAAAAACAGGACAATTGTTATGTTATATAAAGGTCCACAGTTATATGTGTTTTTATTCAACAGATTGGAGGTTACCCAAATAGCCATACTGTATTATTTTCCTGAACTTGAAAGAAGTCACGAATAAGTAAAAAATCCCATAGGATTTCTGTTTTTGTGGATTGTATGCCTCGACCAATGTACCATCTTACATATTACTTTGTATGCTTGCATACCGATATTCATTGCCAAACTTACTATTAAAATTATCCAACTTAAAAAAAAAAATTGGAATTTTTTATTTTGTGCAAGAATAATAACATTTTTAACACTACATTAAATATGCATTTCTTTTAAATTACCTGAACTACAGTAAGTTGTTTACATGTCTGTTTTATGCAGATTTTTATATATACACTTTAAAAAAAAAAAGAAAAAAAAAAGATATCATTACAAAACAACAATATATATATATATAAGAATTAAATTTATTCATTTCCCATTTAATTTATTTATTTAAAAAATAGTTTTTTTTTTTTTTTTATATATATAATCTCACGATTGTTTTATCTGATATAATAAATCTTTGTTTTTTAATGTTATAGTTTCTTTTATTATTGTTAAAATAAGTTGCAAATTTTCGAAAATCTGCACAGAGATGGAAAGAAGAAATAAAAAAAGTAATTATGTCATTTACCTTAATTATTTAATTGGATTTGACAATAACAAATAATAAAATAAAGAAAAAGAAAGATCTTGAACTATATTTGTTGAAAGTTATATGTTATTTAATATTAGAAACGAAATGAAAATTATTCATTTTAATAATTCCAAATATTGTTTTTTCTGTGAAGAAATATCACAGGTAATATTAAAATGAACAAATGATTTAGGATTAAATTAATTTCACTATTACCAAAAAATAGGTTATTTAACAAAAATGTGTAAATGTGTATATAAGTATGTATTTGTGAATATATGTTAGGAACACAAATTTAGATTCACTAAAATGCATGCTCTGGAAGTATTTGAAAAAGTTATATTGGTATTTTGAAAACATATAACTACTACAAAATCACTTTATTTAAATGTAACAAATATAAAGAGGAAAAAAAGGCATTGAATACTGACAATTATGATAACATGAACAATAATTTATACTTTATTGCACATCCAGTATATGGTGGAAAATAGTTGTCATGAATAGATAAAGATTGATTTTAAATCAATAAATGTGAAAATTATATATTCATTTGCATTACGGATTAAATATTAATTATAACGTAACTAGCTTACATAATGTAATACTCAATTATCCAAGCACTTTTTTACTTTTACAATGCTTTATTTTTCACTCTTTATTTTCTATAAAACAATTAAAGGATATTATAGAATTTTTTTGTAAAGAAGTAACATTTCAATTTAATGATAGGTTTTATAAGCAAAAAGAAGATTTATTAATAGGAGTAGTATTATGTGGAATATTAAGTAATGTTTATATGGAGGAAATGGAGAAGTTGGTGTTGGTTAATAATAATGCTCCAATATTTTTTAGGAGATATGTAGATGATTATCTATTGATATTTAATAAAACACAGAGACCGATAGATTTATTTATAGAGGATGTTAATAAGATGGACAAGAAAATTAAGTTTGTTATAGGAAAAGAAAAGAATAATATACTTGCATATTTGAATATAAAATGATGAAGTCAGATGAAAAAAGGAAATGTAGAATTGAAACGTCAATTCGTAAGAAAAGTGATATAGATAATAATATAACTAATTGGCATTCAAATATAAATGTGAGATATAAAGTAAATATAATACATTCTAGAATTTGTAGAGTGAAAAATTATTGTTCAAGTAAAGAAGAATATGTTAAACAGGTAGAGTTAATTAAAAATAATTTATAAATAATGATTATCTGTATAAATTTATAAATGATAATATTAGGTTAATATAAAATAATATACAGTCTATAAGTAATAATAAAAAAGAAACAAGTAGTAATGAAGTTAATTATATAGGTATAAAGACAGAGAATAATTATGTACTTAAAAATTTAAATAAAGATATATGTTAAATTAATAAAAAGTTAAATAAATTATTCAAGTAGTTAATAAAAGAAGAAAAATACGATTAGTCTTTTAGAAAATAAGTATATTAGTATTTATAATAAAAATATAGATAATGAAATAAATGGCATATATGAGATTAATTGTAAAAAGTGTCAAATTAATAGTATAAAAATAAATTATGTTGGAGTAATAAGGAATTCAATATATATGAGACTGTTACAATATAAATATGATAAAAATTCACTGATATATTCACATAAATTAGAGAGAGGACATGAGTTTGTAATAGATTCTATAAGGATGGTACACTTTACAGATAATAAAAGGGATAGAAAATAAAAGTGGCTATTTATATTAATAATATTAGGCTTGTTATGAATAGAGATCTCAGATGGAAAAGAATTTTGATATAATATAAAAGTTTATAAAAAATTAGGTATATAAAAAATCAGAAGAGTGAGCTACTAATAATTTAAAGAGGGGGATACTAAAAGTTTAATGTAGTATATAGGGTATATGAGCACAGACATTCATATTACCCACAACTCTACACTTTATTTCATAGCACTGATACACTTGAACACATATATGTTGAAAAGATAAATAATCACCAATATACATATTTCATGCTAAATCAGCAATTATCAGTTAGTCTAGATTATCATCTGTATACATATATGCAATAAGTGCTCAGATATATATTAAGATAGCGAATCTTCATACCTTAATGGACAGACATCAATCCACTCCACAGTCCAACTTTTCAACTGTCAATCCAATTGAAAATGCTCAAAGGCCACCCTGAGGCTGAGATTTTTATCACACTTATGTTGACCTAAAGTCAATCTGACCTATCATGTACAGGACATAATCCATTTAATACATATACAAGGAATCAGCAGACATATCAACTATGTAATAACTGAAATACAGGCTTATTATAAACCTGTATCAATGTATGTAATACATTGGGTATATGAGCACAAATCTTCACACTACCCACCACTCTCCATTCTCTCTCTTAAGACAGATACACTTGAACACATATATGTTGAAAAGATAAATAATCACCAATATACATATTTAATGCTAAACCAGCAATCGCTAGTTGGTACAGATTAACATCTCTACTCATATATGAAATAAGTGCTCAGATATATATAGAGATAGCCAATCTTCATACTTTGACTTTTGAGTGTTCCATCATCAGATTTTCAATTGGATGGATGGTTGAAAAGTTGGAATGTGGAGTTGATTGAAGGTTGTCCATTAAAGTATAAAGATTGGCTATTTTAATATATATATATATATATATATATATATATATATATTATAAATAGCCATATATATATATATGTAATAAGTACTCATATATATATATATATATATATATATGAGTACTTATTACATATATGCATAGATATAATAATCTGGATCAACTGATGATTGCTGGTTTAGCATGAAATACCCATATTGGTGATTATTTATCCTTTCAATACATATATGTGTTTAAGTGTATCAATGTTATGAGATAGAGTGGATAGTGGTGGGTTGTGTGAAAGTCTGTGGTCATATACCCTATATATTAGATATATTGATACAGGTATATAATAATCCTATATTTCAGTTATTAAAAGTTTAATTGTAGTTTTTAATATTTGACTGTAACAGTTGAGATTAGAAGATATAATGGTGAGTTTAAAAATAGTTTGAAAAAAATGGTTTAGAAGTGTGTTTAAAATAAAATAATAATATTATAGATTAAATAGATTATAAATTATTGAATGAATATATTATGAATATTGATAGTTAGTAAAATGCGTAATAATAATAAAAATATAAAAGATATTAAGTAATATTTACTAAGGCAGTAAACTTAAAGCATGTGCAGTTGAAAATGCAAAGGTAGGGACATCTACAGGTCTTAACCACAAGCTTAAGCATTGGAAGCAAAGAGGGGAACTCTTCTTTACTTCAACCTACTTCCTATATAAATAGGTGAACCTCAAGCGGTGTTAAGTTAAAATGGAGTAATAAAAATATAAAAGATATTAAGCTAAAGTTGAATATTTAAAGAGTAATAAGAATAAAATAAATAAAGAATAAAAATACATTTAAAAAAATAATAGTTATAAAATATGTAGAGGGAGGTACTATTAATATAAGTGTTAATTTAAAGAGGGGGATACTCAAAGTATAATGGTATTTTTAAAAAAAATTTGAATTTAGCATTGAAGTTAGGGTATATTAAAGGTTTTTAGAATTATATTGTAAATTAAAATAGATTATAAATTATTTAATGATTGTTGTAAAGTGAATAGTATTAATGTAACAATGTAAAATATGAAATATATTAATTTAGAGTTATATATTATGAGAATAAGATAAAATAAAGAGTAAAAATAAAATACATATGTATATATTTATACATATGGAAAGTATATGTATATGTATGTGTGTATGTATGTGTGTATATGCAAGTAATTAAGGTATACTGTATCAGTGGTGAACAACGACATTTAACTAAAAAAAATAAATTATCACTAAAATTTTAAAAATGTGTGGTTATGGTATAAAAACCTATGTGAAATTTGCTTACAAATGTTTGGTGAGGATCTTATAAGTCATTAGTCATTATTATTGTATTTGATGAAATAAAAGGGAGTGGATTATTACAGTAATTGTTGATATGCCAGTTAAGTTATTGCAAAGTCATTTTATTTATTTGTAGAATAGTGGTTGGTATTTGTGTAGATGGTTTTTTGATCTATTTAGTCATTGGCACACCCATCCATGTATAGGTATTATAATTAGTGAAATATGTTTAACCCATAGCCATATCAGTTACATTATAGTCAGGATAATTCAGTATTGATGTAGCAGCATATGTGTATGCATGTTAGTTGAGGATCTTATAAGTCTTTAGACATTATTATTGTATTTGATGAAATATTTAAAGTCAGAAAGAGGGGTGGATTATTACAGGAATTGTTGATATGGAAGTTAATGCAAATTCGTCTTATTTATTTGTAGAATAGTCATTGGTATTTGTGTAGATGGTTTTTTGATCTATTTAGTCATTGGCACACCCATCCATGTGTAGATATTATAATTAGTGAAATATGTTTAACCCATAGCCATATCAATTACATTTTACTCAGGATAGTTCAGTATTTATGTAGCAGCATATGTGTATGCATGTATGTCTGTACCACATCTTCATCTCATTTTCATATTTAATTACAGTACAAAATATTACATCTACAATAAAACATTTAAATTACAGTGAATATCTTTAATAACTTTGCAACTACATTTTTGAGTGATTAATGGATATCTGGATTAGTAAATCATTTGACTAGTTAAATTGTATTATCAATTACTATATTTATTTTACTAATTAATTAATATTCATTTATTTCAAAAGTATAAAAAAATATTTTTTTTTCTCATTTGCTTTATTTGGTTTGATTAAATTTAGAAATTCAAAATAATTTTTTCCTTCAAGAAAAGATTTCTTGAATATTTTTTGCTTAATTACTGAGTGCAAAAGGTGGAGCTAATTTTTGGAGGATAAAGATGATCTCTTGATTGATGGAATGGATATATTTTAACTGATAGTCAGTAATAGAACTTCATTATTGTTTCATCCATTACTTTGTTCATTCTACTTCTGCCAATTCTTCTATCTCTTCCAGAAATCAAGTCAGTTTAAACTCCAAAGTGAAAACTTTTAAACATTATTATTGTATAAAAGAAATTATGGGAATTTTAGCTACCAAACAGCTTTAAGCAAGGATGTCAGGCTAAATTATAAGAAAGGCATATTTTTTCTTAATTTCTCTGCCCTCAGTTAAACATTAAATTAACTATATCATCTTTAAAATGTATTTCTATGCTGATAAATTTAGTCTACTTTGTATGCTTATATCTGTTATTATTACTAAGAAAAAAATGAAAGTGCATGAACTTTATAATCTTTTAATAAAATTGTGTGAACTTTATAATATCTTTAGGAATTTTATGCAGTGATGTTTAACAAAACCTATCTTTACTCTCCATTGTATAAAAGTCAAGTTAAAATAGAAAGATGTAAGTATATGCTATATATTTGAATTAGTCTGTGATAATAATTATGCTTGTTATTCATGCTTATAAATTACTTTATCAACAAAGTGAATGTGTGACTTCCAAATAATTGATTAATTATTAGTATTAATTGATATGACATGTTTAAATCAAGTAGAAGGACATTAATATTGCATATTTCTTGTTCTCCTTGATATATGGACTTATTTTAGAATCAAAGTATTATTGCTTAAGGAATTGTAGATCTACGTGAAATCTACGTGAATAATTAATTAACAATGGATAATGTTTTCTTTTGGGAAATCTTCTAAAGTTACTGCTAAATTAGAATATTTCTGGAATTAAATTAAATGAACATTATGAAAGAAATATGTAGCTGAAACTATCTTTCCATATCTCAGTCATTGTATAAAAGTTTATTATTATGCTTCATATAAGTAAGCTCAATTAGCTTTTTGCTAAGAATATTGGAGATTGCTGAATGAAATTTAAATTGTAAATGTTTGTCATATAGGAATTTGTTTTTATGTTTTATGTTCACTAACCATATTCATCTGGAATCATATTCATTTGGAATCACATCATTCTGGAAACTTTATGTTTAGAAAGGAATAAACTTTACAAGTGATTTTTTTTTAAGTTAAAAGAAGAGGAGTGACTTTTTTTGTTTTGTTTATTGCTATTAATGTACCGTAGATAGATAGACATGTTTATTATCTGTTATTTATGTATTTGTTTATTTAATCATGCTATTTCCTTGACTTCTAGACCGTTTCAGATTAGTGTATTGCCAAGTTTGCAATGTGCTGGTAAATGATTAATATTTAAATATGATTTCTTATGTAGGTTATATATACGTTTATATGGGTTTATTGAAAAGAGGTATATAATTTTTTTTTGTCTCGAAGCTTGCCCTTGGCTTTCTGAGTAACACATGTATAAAATAAATATTGTATCATAAATGGTAAAACTTTATTGATAATAATTATTGTCATTTAAAAGTTTAAATAACTAATAGCATGTCATAAACTATTTTTTTTAAATTTTATTAATATTTGCATATTATATAGTTTGAAGTTGTTTACACATTCTTATTCATACATATGTGTGTCTATTTTGTGCATTTATTTCATATAATTAGTAAATATTGAGTTTTATGTCTGTTTTTCTTTCTGTTAATTTTGGATAATACCGTATGCTAAAAAAATTGGTAGAAATAGTGTCATATCTGTGTATTTATTTTTCAACGTATAGAAATGAAATGTATAGAGTAGCTATGAGAAAGAAAGTTATTCGTAATATGTTCAATGTTTATTGGGATTGAGAATTCTCTCCCTTATAATAATATCTAAGTCTTTGCCATCAGTGAAATATATTCATAGATTGCATACATATGCATTACAAAAGTATTATTTTATGAAGTTGACTAGTTTATGTCCCTTTATTCTGGTGGTGAAAATACATTCCACACCAATAGTATACCTCAAAGAAGGTGAGTATTCATTATTTTTTATTAGATCTATTAGCCAAGAAGCTTGTGTATTCCTCATGTGCTTAAATTTTTTTGAATGTTTATTTTTGTGTCATCATAGAATCATAGCTATATGTAATACAGTTGGTGGATAAAAAATAGTAAGATTAATATCTTTATGGAATATTAAAGCAGAAATAGTGTTATATTTGATGTTTGTTTTATGACATTGTCTGAATTATAATACTTAACTAGTAATTCATAAGTAAACTGATAAAATGTATGATTTTGTTTTTAATTATAGCATAAGATATGACACGCACATAATGCAAATAATCTTGCAGTCATGCAAGTATAATATTATTAAACTTACACATCAGGAAATATATATTTTTAATTCTATCATGCTTTAAATCATCAAATCATTAGAACAATTACTTTTATTTTGAATGTATGAAAAAAGATAGATATGTAAAACAATTATTTTATGGATCTATTTAAAGTTATTCTTTTGACAGCCAAAGCTAGTAATTTATTTTATTCCTATAATTGATAGTGTGACCTCTCCAATTTATAGGCTTATGCACATAATATGATATTTATTTATTTATTCAGTATTGTTTGCTAATAAGAATGTTTTAGATAGCCTAAATATATTCAAAGTCAGAATATTAGGGCATTATTTCATTTGTTAAGTTATGTTTATTAATGTCTAACCAATAAATGACAAAATATGTAATAAAAAAGTTTTCAAACTTAGGGTATCAAACTTATTTGTGAGTTTAGAAATTAGCACAAACAATGCCACTGTGAATTAGCTATTATTATTTGGATAACAAATGTAAATAAATGCTTATGTTATTTATTAAAAACTTTGACTCGAGTTGTTCTTATATGCATTTATATTCTAGTTTTAACAGTCCACATATCTATTGCCACGTAAATACATTGTTTTGTAAATTTGATGATAAACATACTAAAATCTGTTTAATATTGTTCTCTTGATCCAAACATTATATAAAATACTTTACCATTTTTAAACTTATAAAGATGTTGCATAGTTAGTTTATTATTTAGACAATGATGTGATATTAAAAGATACCCTATTTCCTTCATTATCTAATTGCTAGTCCAGTAAAACATTATTCAATTTATTCCATTATATATATATATATATATATATATATATATATATATATATATATATATATATATATATATATATATATATATATATATATATATATATATATATATAGTTATAAATTACTGGATAATAGAATTTGTTTAATCAAACTATATTACAGATTCCCTGAGATCAGATTTCATATTACCAAATTATCATTAATTTAGCTATTTAGATTAAGACTGCTAAATAGTGGAGTTATTTAGTATTATGCTTATTTTTTTAAAAATTACATTGAGCTAATATAGAGTATATTTAGATGATGGAAAAGTTCAAATTGAAATTATATTTTATTAGTTTGAACAAATGAAACTCTGCTAGCCTCCATCATTTGGTTGATTAATAAATGAGGCATATATTTTATTTTAATAATTTATAGTATTTTTCCTTCATTTATTTATATTCTATAGGTTATTGACTTTCTATAACCCTCCACTGAGCTAAGCTATAAGTTAGGCACAAGTAATTCTAAGTCAAATAAACTGTTAATTTATTATATTCATCAATAGAATTGGCACCCTGGGCATTTGCTCATATAATGTGTAGGATCATTGTTGTGTGTGGGGGTTTAATATATATTGATTAATAAATATAGAAGGTAAAAAGGGTAAGAAATGAATAATAATAAAGTAAAATAAAAGATAATATAAGATGTATATATATAGAATGTAAATTATTTGTTCATGTATATTTACATTTATATTCATACGTTTGGATTATGTTGTAGTTCTGAAAAAGATTGCTGGGCAATAAAAGCTGTAAACTGTAGAAAAGGGTGGAAAATAAAGCATTATAAAAGTAATAAAGTGCTTGGAGAATTGAGTATTACATGGTACACATTTGACAATGCAATAGGAAAGGGTAGTTATTATATTAATCCATGTAACTTATAAGTTAAGAATATTATTTACTATTAGCCATTTTTTATATGATTTAAAAGAAGTGTTGACTATGGATTTAGTTACATTATTTAAGCTTCGTGGATAGTTAACATTGCCTGTAGTAGGAGTTCTAATTAGATGTTTTATAATATTATGGAATGATAATGGTTTTGGCATATGTAGTTTATTCTGCTATACATGTCTTTGTAAAATCAAATTACACATTATTTTTCATGAATTGCATTATGTTTCAAGATTTAGAAATTGCTTATTAGGGGTATGGATTTTATTTAATGTTATCACCATTCGTTTCATTATAATTTCATTGATTTATTCCATGTGTGAGGTAATTCTATCTTGGTACATTTCAATTGTGATGCAGTATGAGCAATATCATTAAAATGTTGGAGAATCTGAATTGGTTACTAATGAAGATTAAAAGCTGTTAAAGTCCTATCAAGACACTATGCCACTAATGATAATGTTTAATATTAAAGTTCATATCCAAAGTACCATACTCCAAAAATTATAAGCATGAGCATATATGAACTAATCTTAATAATATGGGTAATTTGCTCATGACATTTTTGACTTATATTAGCAAAAAGCATATAATTAGTATTAAGAAAGGAAACTATTAAATTTTGAAAGTAATTTACTTATAAAGCAATTATTTGTAATGTACAAAATATTTACATGAAGAGAAAATTCACATATCAAATCATCAACTGATGATGATTTTGCAAAAATCTTATTGAATGAATACATTTTATTGCATCATTAGTTTAGTATTATCCCATGTTTATTGTCTTTATTAGTGATTTATTTATTATGTAGAATTCAATATGTAGATGAGGAGAAATAGTCCTTTGCAAGTGATAATTATGGAATAGTATGGAAAATATGTTATTGCTAATTTATTTTAGGGCTAAAAGAGAATACATTGTTCATAGTAACTTCAATCTCATCAAAAACTTCATATTGAAGGGTACATTTTGCAAGACAATCGACGTTTAAACCGAATTTAAATCATCTTCCAAGTCCATCGAAAATATTGAGAGCTGTCTGCACTCAGGATAAAGTTTCAAAATCATGATATTTTTTTTCAACATTTCCCTAACATGATGATCATATGGAAACTATTTGTATTTAATAATGTCATTATCCTGACCGTTGATTGTGACGTCTAACACGCGTTGAAAGTATATTCTGATTAAATATTTTTTTAACATATTTAATATTTATATTATTATTATTATTATTACTACTAATAATAAAGTATTAAGATATTTATATATCTATAAATTGTCAGCAATTTTCTTCAATTTCCATATTATGTATTACATTTTAAGTTAATTGTAAGACACATTTTACAACCTTTTGAAATGTTTTGAAATATTATTGTGATCAGATTATGAAAATATAATTATTATTGTTAGTAATGAAATGGTATTTTCCATTAATAAAGTCAATGAATTCGCACCTAAATTATACAGTGATATAAATAAGATACTATATATATATATATAGTCGAAAGTACTTCTAAAAGAATATAATTTATATAAATTGTACTGTATTTTGATATATATATATATTGATTTGTATATTACATATATATACATTTTTCTTTTGATATCTAATATATTATATATTTTTTCTTTTATCAATTATATACCAAAGTTATTTTTATAAAAGCTAAAATAATTGCTTTCTTTAATTTTAAAATTTTATTAATAAGCGCATTACTGTTTCACAAAGCTGTTTTTTTTTTGTTTTTTTTTAGCTTATCGTGTCAAATAAGTGTCACTACATTTGATAGTTTTCTTGATTGCATTTAATACTTATTTTTTTCTTTCATCATAATAATACTTTTATATCTAAAAAATAAAATAACATTAATCAATGTCAAAATAGAAGTACACATTATTTTTTGTTTTATAACTGACATTAAAAGTCACTATATAATAGTTGCTATAATCCCGTAATTATAAACAATAAGGAATGTTACTAAAAGTTGAAAAACAAAGAAAAAACAATATAGATATAAGCTGCAAGTAAAAAAAAAAATTTAACATTAAAAGTTATATTTTTAAATAGTTTTTATTTAGGTTTTTTTTTTTTTTTTAGAAAAATCTATAGTCAAAGTATCTCGCAATAATTGAAATGCACCGACACGTCAAAAGAAAGTTTATGGTTTGGAACTGTATGAAGCTATAAATGTAAATTTGTCACATAAAGAATTCTAGATAAACAAAATCTCTGTCTGAAGTCAAAAATTGAGAATCATTATTATGACCAATAAATCAATGGTTATTTGAACTTGCCAAATACCCAGTAATGTATTAACCTAGAACAGCAATATAAAAAAACTAAAAAAAAACTCTTATTCCAAATATATTTTGTGATTCTTAGCAATATTAAAATTTATAGATAGCTTTAAGGAAAAAATGATCAATCTGGGTTTTATCTTACTTGGAATTAAGCTAAGAATTCAATTAAAAAGTGTTTGCCTTCTCTAGAAGTAAGTATTAAGTTTATGTTGCATATGTCATTTTAGGTATTTCAGAGTAGGAACTATCAAAATTTTTTTTGGCATATATATAATAAGTTATTTTAGAAAGGTCATTTCTCAATATATAATTAGGATTTAAGCCAAAGTGAATTTAAATATTAAAAAAAAAATAATTACAACATTTTAATCTAAGTAACTAATCATGTTTGTTCTTTATTGAGTGCTAATGGTTTGCTTTTCTTCCATTTTATCTACTAGTCATTCATTTACACTGCAGTAAATATGTTTTCAGAGCTGACAAGTGTCAACCACTTGAATAAACAATTTTAAATTTTATAAGAATTACTTGGACATTAATGCTGGGATATGTTTTAAGAATGATGATTCATACAATAGTGTGCTATCATGAGACTTTGTAGAATATATGGAATGACCAAACTTTTTGATATCATCTGTAAAGGATTGATAATAAAGGAAATGATTCATTACTTGGCAATGTTCATGTAACAGTAATTTCCTATATTTATTATACATTCTATCTACTTATCATTTCACTTGCCAATAATAAATGGATTCCTATGTTGGATAAAAGAACTCAAAGTCTAAATATTTTTTCCAATTTTTATTTAGATCATATTAAATCTATATTAGGGATATAAAAACAGATATACAATTTCTCCATCTTGATTTTATTCTACTATATGTATATCAATATTTGAGTAAAACTAAAGATAGAATATTTTTTGGAACACCAAAGAGTTTATGAAATTCCACGTTTGCAATGCTCAAAAAGCTATGTGGGTCATCTAATATATGAATAAATGTCAGAATTAAGGAACATAGAAATGCTTTTAATCAAAATATTAGCACATCAGTTTTTACTTGCCATTTTTTAAAAATTGGTCACAAACCTGATGTTGACAATACAAAAATAATTGCTAATTTGGAAATATATAATTTTTGATTTAAGAACCATGAGAGAGTCGATTGAAATATTAAAGAGACCTACTGGTTTAAATAGGGCTGATGATGCACAATGTATTCCAGCTATGTGGAAACTCTCATTTAATCTAATATTAACTTAAAATTAATAGGTGAAAAAACTGAGTGAAATAAACATTTTGATAAGCCTCCTATTGTAAATGCTGAACTACTTCAAGTTGAGTCTCATTACTCATCTCACACTGAGTCATGTTATTGTTTCAAATCTAATGATTTTTTTTTCAAAAGTTAACTTTGATAATGTTGGTTGCTAGTCCATTAAAATATCATATTGCAATGCAAAATAATGCACATTTACCCCCAAAAATAATAATTTCTCTCTCTCTCGCTATATATATATATAATTTTTTGGCCTGGATTAAATGAACTATGAGTTATTTTTGTTTTCTTAAGATAGTTTTTATGTATACTATCATCATTAATTTAATATATATATATATATATATATATATATATAATATATATATATATATATATATTCCAATTATATATATATATATATATATCAATTAAAAAAGTGACTAAATTATTTTAAAATAAGTATATAAATCCAAATAGAAAGAAATCAAAATCATTAAACATTAATTGTTTATTTTTAAGTGTAATACATTTTTAGATTTATTACTATATTATCAGATGTTAATTAAATGATTTTATTTTTTCATTATATTTCAACTGCATTTAAAATATATAATTTATGTTATAAATTAAAATTTTCTCACAAAAAATATAAACATATAGTTTGGATTAATCCAATTGTAGAAAAATATTTGAGCCAATATTAGCATTATATTAAACATTTTCATTAATATTATATCATATCAGGTATTATTCAGAGAGTAGAGATCATTGAAGTAGATGAGCCCCCCCTCCCCCGAAAAAATAGAAAAATATGCTATTGGCATGATAGTTGATGTAATCCTTTGAACAGTATAATGCTAATAGTACCTAGATAATAATTAATTAACATTTATATATTTATTGAAAGATAAATATTTTGAAAAAAAACATACAACTATATACAAAATAATGGTTCAGTCTTCTTCACACACCCTCCAACTTTCAGCCATCCATTGCCATTGAAAGTCTGATAATTGTATACCTAAATCTCATCAGATGCCAACACCATTTTTATGTTCATGTTAACCTTTAGTAATTCTGACCCCTCATATATAGGATCATGTCCATTTAAATATCTAGAAGAAAGATCATCAGGAAGCAGGCTAAATTTAATCTTTGAAATTTAAGCATGCTCCACATTCTGGAGTTTATTTGTAATTATAGCAGATTTGAATGAATAATTTCAAGTTCCTTTCACCCATACATTCTATCTCATACCACAAATACACATGACTACAGACATGTAAAAAGATTAATGCTCCCCAAAATATGTATTACATGCTGATCCAGCAGTCATCAGTTGGACCAGATCATCCTACATGCATATATGTAATCATAGCTCAGTTTATATTATGATAACAAATCTACAAACTTTAATGGACAGCCTTCAAGATACTCCATCACTAATTATTTAGCCATTTATAACAGTGAAAATCTGATCATGGAACACCCAAATCCCATTCAGATGTCAAAATTATTGCCATGGTGATGTTGACTATAAGTGACTTTGAGCCCTCATGTATAGGAACTTGTCCATTTCACAGAAGAGGGATAGAAAGAATGCAGGCTGAATTTGCAAAATTTGAAATACATGCATACTTAATATATCCAGAGGTTAATTATAATTATAGTCTGTGTTTAAATCTCTTATAATTAAAACTAAACTCCCAAGTATATGAAGTTTGCTTATATTTTCAATATTATAGATTCAGCCTGTTTCCTGCCCATCCCTATTCTCTGTATTAATAAGAACATGTTTATATACAAAAGAGGTCAGAAGGACTTAATATCCTCATGGCGTTGACAATAATGTTGGCATGATAACACAATTTGGGTGTACTATCATCAGATTTTTAACAGTATGGATGGCTGATGAGTTGGAAAGTAGAGTAGATGGAAACCTGTCCATGTTTCAATTTAGCCTGTGATTTAATTGCAATAGTGTGTGTGCATAAAATAAAATAAAAGTCATCAAAATTTTATAGGAGGGGAAAGCTTAGGGCATCTCAGTTTAAACCCTACATGACCAAGTATCCAAAGTCTCAGACAAAAGAGTAGGAAAATAATTGTTTCTCTCTCTATCTATCTATGAGTTAGTAAAAGAGATAGTGTATACTCTGAAGGGTTTAATAGCAGTACTTAAAAGTTAGAATTTTAAAGCACATATAAATAGTTGTCTGTAGATACAAAGTATTCATTTAATAATTTTTCTGACTTTGCTTATTAATCTTCTTTAAAGTTAATTTATATTTACTAGATTATAATATTTTTTAATAATACTTTGATTCTAATAGTCTTGCTGATTCATTTTATGAATTTTAATTTATAGCTTTTTAAATCATTTGGAATATTTAGTGATAGGCAAGTTTTATATATTGTATGGATGAGGGTGTGTCTATATTTACATACATAAACTTAGAGACCATTACAGATATGTTAAAAGAAAAGGTTTTATTTAAATAATTTTAGTTTTTTTTATAAAACAGTTATATTATTTAGGATTGATTTATCTTGTTTGTGTGAAAGACTAACATAGTTTTACTTGACCTTTCAGGCTAAATAAAGGTTAATGAGAAGTGATAAAATGGTCAGGGTTGACATAGTCAAAAGGGCTATGTGGAAGTAAAAAGAAAGGATAAAGACAAAGAATCATTAATCAGCCATTGTAATTAAGAGGAAATGAAGATCATTTTTGGGACCAAACTCAATGATAAATTTAAAAAAATTATCAATTCACAGAAAAGATTTAACACAGTCTACTAATGGAATGTAGTTATAATTGACCAGATGTTTTTAGTAGCAAAATATGTGTGATGATATTAGACAGAACTCATGGATAGTCTGCTAAAGGAATAAAGAGGAGAATAAATTTGATTACTTTTAGAAACCACACATTTTTTGAAGGTTTTTACAGCCTGATGGTAAGCTAAAAGATATTTTGTTGAGCGGGCTTCCTTTGGCTTCAAGCAACCTATGCACATCAGGAGGAGTTTAAATGTAAAGTATATAAAACCTTTTACAACTAATTGGCCAATATAAAAGAAGAAACTTATTGCCTCATCTGTGCTATTAGTCCAAATGGGAGCTAAGAAGTAAAATGTTGATATTTGTGAAACCATGCCATTTTCTGAATTTGAATCAAAGCACAAAGCAAAGAAAAAATGTTAAAATATATGAAAAGCAGAAATATCCACCTGTTTATCAAAAGTAATTATATGCAGAAGAAGTGAAGAAACCATTCCAGTGCTAAAATGGTCTCTAAAGAAATAAGTTATTACATCATCATCATCACAATAAAAGGAACTGCAAGCATAAGCCTAAAACAGTACTGTTCCAGTAAACCACTGCAATTGGTAAATCTATGTGCATTACATATTGGTGTGTGACTGCTTTCAAATTCCAAACCTTTATCAAACTGACTTTAAAATTGTTGGACTCTTTGAAACTGTCTTTGCATTCAGGAATAAAAAAAGAACTGGTAATATCAATTTTAATTATATTTTTTATCAGTGACTATTAACAATTTTTTTTAAATAATAGATAGATTTATCTCTCTCTTTAAATATTTAAATCTTAAAATAATAATTGCTCTATTCATTTATTATGTATCCTTAGATTATTACATGTAGCCATTTATATGTGCATTTTATTCTTATAAAAATGGGTTTATTGTGTATTGATTCAAATTATGAAATATGTTGTTTATATTGTATGTAAAAAGGGTTTAATATTTTTTATTCATATTGAGAATTATCATATATATATATACACACATAGTAATATAATTATGCTTACATGTACATTTGGTGAGAATGAATGTTAAAAATGTTAAAAAATTAGCATTAGAAGTAATGGATTTTAAAAGTAATTAATGACCTAGATCAGTAAAAAATCAGATATGTAATTTGAAGCTGATTTCTTTAATAGCTCTAATCTCTATAATCTAACTAACCTCTCCCTACTCATTTTCCAATTAATATTATGTTTAAATTTATAAATATAAACATATATGTTATATGCAATAGGTGAGCATGTGCATGCATAGAGTGTTTATTTTTAAAATAAAAACAAAAATGTTTCCAGGGTAAGAGATTTTTTTAATTTACCCACTAGAGAAATAATGCACACACATCACACTAATGATATGAACACTGAGTACATTTCATTAAAAGAATGTAAATAAATTATCATTATTAATTATGTAAATTTTATATCTGTATTATTAATGATTAATCAGTAATAAGCATTAATTTGTGTGTTTTATGAGGCATATGTCTTTCTTAAGAGGTAAAGAATTAATCATTGTCTTGTGAGATTAGTTATGACCATCATCATCACTGATACATATCAATTGTTAAGCCATAATTTAAACATAATAATATTTTAGGTAAATAATTATTGGTTGATAAAAGATTAAATTTATATTGTGAGTTAGTTCTAAAGCTGTGGCTGGATGTATCATTATCATCATCATCATCATCTTATTAATAAATAGTCTAAACAAATGTGTTTAATGACCATATGAATAATGGTTTTCACTGTAATTGTTTGTCATTTCTGAGCCATCATTAGAGATAATGACTACCATCAAAGATCATCAAATGTCACTTAAGATTTAGTGAATTGCATTGTATCTAAGGAACTGAAAATTTAGATCATAATTAATTCATAACATATTATATATAATAATGCAATAATTCAGATGTTTTTTTTTGAACAATACATATTTAGACAACTGCTTTAATTTAAGGAGAGTTAGCCAACATTTTGAAATAATTTTAAAAATAGAAATCTGTATAAGTTTTAATAAAATACATAGAAAAAGAAATATATTGATGATATATTAGATTTAAAACTATTACCATTTTTTTTAGAAAAATAGAGACAACCATGAGTTGTGTTCCTTGACAATAAAATGTTTTCTTGGTTCCAGTTTATCAAAGTAATGCAAATGAACACCATAACAATCATTATTATGAAATATCAGTATTATTATCCAATATATTAAGATACCTTTTGAGATTTAATCAAATACCATGCTTCGTGTTATAATTATGTGATTACTGGAGACTCAATGCGATTTTAGAGAATCTAAACTCATAATTTATTATTGATCTTTATTTGACCTGATTTAATACTCACTGATCAATCTGATATGTTTTATATAGTAAAAAAATAATAAAAAACATAAATATCTTCAATAAAAACAATACAATTTATCCATTGTTTTTGTATTAATTTGATCAAGAAATCCACTTCATTTAACTTAAATATTTTATAATAATACTTAAAATTATATTGTTTTCAAGTGATATATATATATATATATATATATATACTATATTAATATATATATATATATATATATATATATATATATATATATATATATATATTAATGATAGTATAAAAAGAGTTATTTTTGCTAATCAAAATGAAAGCATTTCAAATAAAAACTGATTACAAATAGGTTTAGTCACTATTTTGTTTTTATTTTATAACAATTGCTTTTACAATATTTTGCCTATATCATGTTGAGGGAGTGATCAAAATATAAATTGGTTTGGTGGGTGGAAGAGGGGAATTTAATGATATATATATATGTTTTTAAGGTTTACAGTATGCTCAAATTTGAAATTTTTTGTTTGCTAATTCAAATAATAAATCATAAAATATTTTAAAATATTTTGAAAGAAATTTATAAAATCTCTGTCTTCGTTTATCAGAAGTAAAAAAAAAAAAAAAAACTATTTTTCATTTTGGTGATATAAGCCTGATAATGTGAACACTTTTTAAAATGTTGGTAACTTTTTATATATTAATGTTTACATTAGTGATTGGGAGAAACACCAATTATAATATACTATTGTATTTATCAAGATAAAAAATAGGATATTATAAAATCGTAAAATAATTTCTAAGTTTTTGCTTTATATTTGTAGATGATAATAAATGACTTAATTTACAGCATCTACTTTAATTTGTTTACAAGTGTCAAGCGTTTTTAAAAATAATTGTTTTATCCATTAAGAACACTTTATTTATCTAAGTTTTTGTTATAATTATAACTTTTAAAATTTTATCTAAAAACACATTATTACACATGAATTAGGGAAATTATTTGACATGCACATTACTTAAGCATAACACAGGTAATATTGTAACATATGTTTAGGTAGCTGATGATGTACATGCAAGTTTAGGAATTTATTTTATGTAGTTAGCACAAGGCCAATTTATAAAGCAATTTATTGATAAGTAAATAATAATTTATTGTTATTAAAATAGATTAAAGAGAAAAAATAAAACTTCAAAATTTCTACACAACAATTATATAGACTGATAAATAATATCTTGCATTTTTCGGCAATTGTTTATCAAATCACAATATATATATATATATATATATATATATTTATATATATATGATTTGGGTTATATATATATATATATATATATATAACCCAAATCATTACCTGGTTTATGTGTATATGCTTCAGTCAGTACATACTTTTTCTGTATCAATCTGCCAAATGACATTGATGTTCAAATTGTGGGACATTGTAGCAAATTTTTTTGTAAAGTATATTTCCAGTATTTGTTAATTTTTATATAATGGTTGCAAAGTTCAAACCATTAACACTTATTTATTATTGTTTTGATGAACACACCATTTTTCTCTCAAATGTAGTTTGTAATGGTCAGTCATTTTATCTGTAAGTTCTGAAACATTTATGTGATATGGTTAAAATGTAAACATTCCATTTTAAGCAAAGAAAAAAGTACAAACTCTACTTCAATAGTGTCATTTTTGAAAGCCTTGAATGTGAAACATATTTTAAATAAATTCAACATAACACAGCTTATCTATCAAACACATTTGCTTGATCTCATTTTGTGCATTTTTAAAAATCTCTTGAATGAAAAATTTCTCATTGTTCTGGACATAGAGGGGGGGGTATATCAAAAGTGTTAAAATGCAACACTTTGAAACTGATTTCAGATTACTTTAAAGTGAAAAATTGGTTTAGACCAATAAATAGCAATAAATGAACTAAACATTGTAAAGTGATTCAATTCGCTACACCTAAAATAAATATACAATTTTATTACAAAATTTCAGTTATTTGTAGGTCCAATTGTGTGTGTGTATATTGTATTTAACATTATAATGGGCCAGATATTTCCACAAGAGAAAGGAGCCCATCTCACTATGATCAGACCTAGTGTCATCTGGTAGGATGCTATCAATGGTGTGGTGAAATACATAACCTATGATTTTATCTACCTCCAATGCTCTAGTTTTGTATTTCCTTGTTAAATTTAGATACAATTTGGACTAGTTCATCCACATCTCACCTCCTTTCTGGCTCCATTTTGTCTCAATATTCAAACTCAGAAATAATTCTGCCTTTTACTCTCTTCAGGGAAGAACTTATACAAGTCAGCACCTGTTGCATCTCTTTATAAGTTACAATTTAATTATCCACCAAAGTATATTTCAGAGTTATTATATAAGAGTGAAGTGCATGTGTATACATATCCTAGGTTACCAGATGATTGAATGCAAGATAATTTTAATAAACTAGAAAACAGTTTGATATGAATAAATTCTATAACATTTATTAGATAACAAAACAAAGTAAAATGGAAAGTAAAACTCTTTAATAAAGGTAAAACAGTATAATTATATGCATAAAGGATGTATTTCTACCATGTCAATGATTAATATATATTTACAATTTCAAACCCTGACCCGATTGTAGAAATGCATGACATGACACAAATAATTTTAAAACCAAAAAAAAATCATTGTTATTACAATGACTGTAAATCTAAATAGCTAATTTAAGATATTGTGGTACATTTTTAGTAGCATCATTGTCCAGTTCAAATTAATGGTGTTTGATCTTCTTGGGCACCCCAACTATGTATAATACCCTACTGATGAGAGAAAAGAGCATGTGTATAAGAAGATTAGTTATTTACACTGAAGAAACATACACATAACAATTATTAGTTAACAACAAACAAATAATTTAAACTCTGCCCTGTAATGAGTGTATGCACTTAATATAGAATAATCTTAAAGATCTTACCTTATCCCATATTATGATAAACAATGTCATGTTGCTACTGAGGGAAATGATCTAAACTTTATTTTAAACATAAACAAAAAAAATTATCTAATATAATGATATCCCCCACTTGGGACTCTTGCAAGTTATAAACAATCATGATTCCAAGTGTGAAAATAAATAAAAAATAAAAAAATTACAAATATATATAAGGTAAGAATGCATCACAAAATCTAAAACTTTCATTAAATCATCTTGGTGAATATTCATGAGTTCAGCAACAATGTTCTTTATGAGTATAGTCTATCTCTTTTCAGACTGCTATCCTTAGGGATGAATTCATCACTCATTGGGATCCTTATATAACACACTCAAACACTGTCTCTTAATCCATGTAGACATTTCATGTAGGACAATTGGTGTTTCTTTAGATGTTACACAAGTGAGCAAATGAAGTCACTGTGCCTCCAGAGTCAGAATAATGACACTCAGCCCTATGGCACTAGTAATTTAGCCAGAATACATCATACAGTGTTTTATAATAGAATTAAATTTTCTCTATTTGCATTTTGGAATTTAATTATATGCAAGATAAATTACTTCATTACTTTGTTTGACTGCAGATGATGTTTCATTCCTTTTCTATTTGTGTTAGAATAATATTGTTACTTCTCCAATATCAATTTGAAAACAATTCACTTATTTTATTAAGCCGCACAAATTTATCAAGCTTCACTAGGTGAAAAATATGAGATAAAATGATAATTGCTCCACTATCAAATCATATATATATATATATATATATATATATATATATATATGATATATATATATATATATATATATATATATATATATATATATCATGTGATGGTATTATAAAACCATTATATTGTCTTCCTAATATACTATTCTCTGAAATGAAATATAATCAATTTATATGACAACTATATACTTAAATAATAAATAAATAAATAATAAATGAAACTTTTCATTACAAACTTTATTATAATTTATTATTTATCTCTCTAACTATATAAATGTTCAAATATATATTATAAATTTTTCAGAAACTTTATAAAGATATCATTTTACATGTATGGATATGTAGAATTAATTTTACTGACTTTTGCATTTGAAATAGTAATATAGTTGATTAGAGCTGCATTTTATATTTAGTATTCATAAATATAAAGATCCATATTTCAATTTCTATGTTAAGAGTGTCATTGGTAGGGTGTTATCTAAAGAAAAACAAAAACAATACTACTCAAATTATGTTAAATAATAAACTGTGTACTATTAAGAAATGTTAGACTTATTTGAGAAGATTAAAATAAAGTTTACATTTTTCTAAAAGTCATTTATGTAATGGAAACAGTTTAACATATAAGTAAGTTATAATTGTATGATATTGTCAAATTTCACTTGCAAAATATTAAATATCATTATATAGACATAATGGTTATTATATTACTTTTGTACAGTCATTTGCAACATCACTTATATAAGAAATAGTGTTTTAAATCTTTACTCAATTATTGACTAATATAGAATAATTGGTTTTATCTTATAAATGAGTTGATTATATATGATAATATAACTTTGTATGTTAAATTACTCTATATAGACATTATTTTTTGATAAAATAATGTATTTAAATCGAAAAGTTATTTTTATATATGTGACCTTTAATTTGACTCATACACAACAATTTTTTTAATAAATAAATTATTAAAATTATTTTTTTAAATAACTTACAAAATATAAATACATTACAAATTTATTTAGAGAAAAGAAATATACTTTTTCTGTATGCTAAGATAACATAAATTTTTGGTACATAAATTTAATTTTACATTTTCAGACAGTGTGTAAAATGAATGTAATCATATTTGGATAAGATCATTGTTAAATTGAAATTATTTTTATTTAGAAAATTAATTTTTCATAGTAATATATAATGCTGAATTACAAATTAATTTATAAATTCAATGGACAATTTTAAAACATTATTACTTATGTTTCACTTTTATAATTATTTGTCCTTTCAATTTTTAAAACTTTTGACATTGAAAAAGGGAGTGAAATATATAGTCTATTGTAATTGTTGAATTTCATGAAAAAAACAATATTAGAGAACAAAATAATTGTCAGCTACAAACTTTTATTATTTTTTGTAAAGTAATTTGGGCTTCTCACTCATTACAAATTACATTTAAATTAATAAAAATAACAAACTGGCTTGTAACAGTTGTTTCATTACTCGCAATAATCTGAATAATTAGATTAATTTGTAAAAGGTAAAAAAAAAATTAATTCAAGGTATGAATATGTTTCCATTTTTAGAATTTATTTTCAAAACTATTTTTTTAAAAAAAGTTACTTATGTATTATGTCAGTAAAGTATATTAAATCTGAAATTTATCAAATGATTATCCCAGTAAGTTTCATTAAATCCACATCTTGTTTAAAATAATCAACTAAATGTGAATTTAAATGTAGATATCTGCATATATAGATATCACTTTACATTACTTCATCAATATTGTATGTTTAAACTGTTTCTAAAATCATCATGATATTATAAAGATAATTATATTTTAAATTTACTAAACAAAATATTTTTCAAATTAATCTATACAATATGACAAATAAAATATCTATACTATTGTTTCTTGACAAATAAAATATGAACAAATCCTTTCATTTTGTACAAATTCCTCTTTAAAATTAATCTTTTAATTAAGTGTTTATATATTTAGTAGATAATGTCCATTCTTCATTAATAAAATAAAAACTAAAATATATAATCTATATTAATTATTTGAAAGAAAACTAAAAATTACAATACAAGTAGAAGCATATAGAGTATTTAACTGACATCCAAGGCAAATCATGGCTGTGAATTTAAATAGAACAGCTATTTTGAAGTAGTAATTTTTTTTCCCCAAAACAAATTAATAAAATTACTTCCTTTATATATTTAAAAAGTAAAGGTATAATAATAACATATTGTTGCAGAATGTTACAGTCTCTCTACAGTCATTTAATTTTTCCAGTACTAAGACAAGCAGTGACTAAGAATTGATTTTTTTCTATACATTCATTGTTGAGAGGTCAGCATAGCTGCCTTACAAACAGTTGTCCCCGGGTTAGTTGGTTCGCATCTGAGCCGATTCTACGACCCATGAGAAAAAAGTAGTTCTTGCAATAAAAAAAACTAATGAAACATTATTCTAATAATTATAAATTAATTAATCTGTTGCATTTATGCATGTCCAGATATTCTATTATTCCCTGTGTATATACATATGTTAAGTGCATTTATCCAGTGTATATTCAAAAGTTACTAAAATAAAAAAAAGATTATTAATTGTTATTAATCAACTATTATTTGATTATTATTAAGTGTTAGTATGAATATGAATTCAATACATGTGAGTGTATAATCATTATTTCTTTTGGATAGTTCCTCAACATATATTCATTTTTAAAATATTTATAAATAAATGGTCATTTTGGTATGGTTTTATCCTGTTATTCCTTCTCTCTCTCTATATATATATATATATGTGTGTGTGTAAAGATAAATTTGAAAAAAAAATCCTGGGCTTTCAAGGTTATATTATACTCCCCCCCCCCCGGAGACTTCTAAATCGCCCTCATTTGTGCCATAATTTTAGACCCATTAAAATAAATGAATGATAAAATTTTCCAATTCTAAAAATAATTACTATCTAAAATGTTTAACATTTTTGTAAGCTATTATTTTAATTTAAAAAGCTTTCAACAAATAAAGTTTTGATAAATAAAATAATTTAAACTAATTCATCATAGTTTATGATTTATAGTAAATCATAAATCTTTAGTTTAATAACATTATGATTTCAAATTCTTTTTTCCCTAGTTTGTTTCAAATTTGATTATCAACTTCATTTCTATCAAAACATTTTAATAATGATTAATAACGGTTTAATATTGGTAAATTAGGCGCAGTAAAATATTTAAGTTAGTTCCGTTTCACTTTATTTGGTTGACCTTTATTTCCTGTAACTTAAAAACACTTAATAGATATTAATTATATAAAAAAGATGGTTATTGTGAAAAAATTAGCCTTTCCAACTTTCGGCGAATGTTATTTTATTGATGCTAAAACGGTATATAAAAATAACACGTTTACTAACACTGATGTTAAATTTTATTTAATATTTTAAAATCATTGTGATAAAATGAAATTTGCTTCTAAAATTTAGTTTTTGTAATAACACCTTAAATATTTATATGATTCAGTTATTAACTATTAGATATAGAATAATGTTTATTTTAATCGCATTGACAAAGCAATTCTATTTATCCACTATTTGATTAAATTATTTTAAAGTAAAAAAAAGTGAAATCAGATTTGTATAGTAGAAACCTGTATCATTAGAAAATTTGTTTCTATGAATAAATGATCGAATCGACACATTACATTTAAAACTGTGGAAGATTATCACTATTACAAATGATTAAATTAATATCAGATTATATAAGTTGTTATAATTTTTTTAACCTGTTATGTTTTATATAAAGAAACAAATCATATAGAGGAAGATGAGGAGAATAAGAAATAGGTTAGTCTTATGAAATAAAATTTCTATCGGGAATTGAAAATCTGACTTTGATAAATTATTTATTCATTGACTATTTATTTATACAATTTTATGTGTTCACATGTTTAATAAATATTAAATATAATAAAAATATATAAATATAATAAAAAATAACTATTATTTACATCAGTAGTGTACAGTCTATTTCTTATCCTTCTTCTATTTATGATGTTTTTTCTTGCATATAGCTTTCTTTTTTTTTTTTTTGAATAATGAAGAAATACAATGAAGCATATAATTTAAAAAAAAAAATAAATTATATTTTTTTATTGACCTACAGAGTAACTTTTGGCCAAACTTAATAATGATAATTAAACTAAACCTAATACAAGCGATGGTTGTCTAGCGGTTAGCATAGCAGACTTGCACGTTGCTGGCACGGGTTCGCTTCCCGGTCAACCCTTTGACATATATAACTAAACCTAATACTATTAATTTTGTTTTATGATGGAACACAAATTGATTATCTGTTTTATTGTACATAATATTTGCTTCAATGAGCTAGTGTCAGTTATTATAAAAGACAATATGTGTCACAATATTTAAATTTTACTGATTGCAAAACAATAATTTCTACATAATACATAATATAAATTATTATAAGTAAATGTTAAAACGAAGTAAAGTGATTATATTTTCTTAATGTTAGAAATTATCGTACATTTTATACTTTTAATCAAACTAGTGTTTTTTTTTTTAAAAACTATTTTTAAGGGCAGATTAGATTTGAATTATATAATTGATGATTTCCAAAACAAATTCTTATCACCACTAAAATCAATTTTAGCAACAAAAAAAGAAGTTTATAAATGAAATTATTTATGAGTAAACTATTTTATTTAAAAAAATAACTGTAAGTAAAGTCAAGGAATGTGTCCAAATCCAACAAAATGTATTATTTATTGATTTTGAAAAGATAATTAGGATTGATATTTTTTATGTAACCGGTACTATTAATATTTTTTTTTATATCAGCTATAAAATATGTGTGTATGCATGTATTAATTGATTATGCAGTCAAAGCGGACTTTTTACTAAAAAAATGACAGATAAATCTTTTAATATATAAGTATTTTAACTTCTGAGTTAAATTATATTCTAGCTGAAGGACTGTGTATATTGTAACCAAAAGTTTATTTCAATTATATTGATTTATAAATCGTTTCTCTGATATAAATATTATTCTATAAATCATAGTTTATTGATTGTAGTTGATAATGATAGTCTGGAGGACTTTTTAGTTATATTATTTTATTTTTAAATAACATCTCATTAGAGAATAATCTGTAGAGATTCTCTGCCTGTTCTGACTTTTACTTTTGTCTGTTTCATTCTATAGAAGTACATAATTGCTTTTAAATGTCAAACAAGTGAAAAACTAACAAATTTATTTAACAAATCCATTATTTTATAAACTCTGTTTATTTTATTTACTATATATATGTATATATATATATATATATATATATATACCATATCTATATATATATATATATATATATATATATATATATGAGATGGTTGATTGTTATTTATATTGGGATTGTCTAAGTGTTGACTGGTTTCTAAAGGATATGCATATTGTACTGAGTGGATGGTTTACCATTAATTATTTCAAAGACAAATATCAATTCCTGAAGGAGTAAACACAATATTCACTTTTATTTTTCAAATAAAATTATCTTATGAAAGCAAATTATAAAACTAAATATAACACCATACCTTGAAATGTATGTATTGCTCCACCACGGCACCTTAGGAAGAGAAGAACATACTCGGAGAATATGTATGTCCAAACGATAGCTATAAAACATATAATTAGCATTGCATTTCCAGGACATAACTTCTTCTTGGCAGTTGAATTCAACACCATGTTCAAAGCACTTATTTGATTTGTATAAACACGAGCGCCAGCTATTTATCCAGAAGATAAATAATGCACTTTGAACTATGGCCACTAATTCAACACCCAAGATACACCCATGACTAGCTCAGTCTATTTTTTTAAATTTATTAACAAAATATTGTTTCACTTAAATAGTGGTAAAAGAAATGATCGACAAATAAAGTTTTAAGTTTAAAGAGACAATTTATTTTAATTAACATTGATTAACTAATTTTTAATATTTTATCAATCTTATTTACTAATATAATACACACACATTTTAAATTAACACACTATAATATATTATGAGAAAGCATTAAATAGTATTCAAAATACATAATACAATAAAATCAATATATATGAATGCATGAACACACACAACATTTCAAACCCACATATTAACAGTTCATTTATGTAAGCTATAGAGTTCTTACACTTGACTCTTGGATCTTTATGAATGCATGACTATTTTAGAAATAAATATAAAAAAAATGTTTTACATAGAATTTTGAACATGGATACATCTTACTGTTTGCTGCTTCTAATGAACTATTTCTAACCAGCTAGATTTGAAGTTTCCTTGTGGAGATTTGATGCTGATTATTCCAAGGCATTTTCTTTAAGACAATTAGATATTGATCAGCTTCAGGTTGTTACACAGGCATCACTTTTATCTGGTAGGTGGCTGTTTTCATCGGACCTCAGGCTGGAGAAGGTCATATGTTTTGCAAAGTTTTAACACTGCATGCTTAATTCTGATATAACTCACTGATAGATTGTACTGAACTGTTATATCAAACTCAACTCTAATGCAACTCTGATGCAATTAACTCAACTAACTGTCAAATAAAAAATTGGCTATTTATGCATACGACATGTTGTCATTTTAATATCCTCCAGCAATATCTGTTGTCAAAATTCGTTTGATAATCTTTTAATTACATGTTTTTGAAGATCATTTAATTAGTAGCCATGAAAATGTGTTGTTTTTATATCTTTAATTAGTATCCATCACTGTGTTTTTAAATATATTTTTTTCCTTTATTTCATTTTAATATTTACTTTCATGTGTTTTTTTTTCAATATGATTTTAACATGCACATATACACACATTTATTATATATTTTATTAACAAGCTTACATTTACGCACATGTATAATTTATTCTAATAAACTCACATGAAAAGAGATTTTTATTATTAGACTTTATGTTACATTTTAACTGATAATAATAAGAAAAAAAACTCTTTAAATTCTTTTATAAAACTTTTAGTTTGTTTGTAGAGCAACCCCTTCCCCTTTTAATTAATTAATTGTAACTCTTATTTCAAGAACTCTTAAACTTTTAACTATTTATTTTAACAAATAATAATAATAAAAAAAACTCTTTACTTCTTTTATAAAACTTTTAGACTTTTAATCTTATGTTTTCTTTGACGAAAGATTTTTTTTAAAAATAATTTTTTAAACAAAATTATTATGTGCCAACACAATATTGGTACATTACACCACCCTCCATGCATCATTTTTGACAATTTTATCTCTGATAACTTTAATTCTTAATTCTAAATATTTATTAATTTTCTAATTTTTATTTTTACTATCTTTTACTTTACATGCTAAGGGCAATCTTCAATTATACATTACTTCTTCTGATGCTGGCAACATTGCTTACAATGGTCTTAGTCCTGGATAGTGACCATGAGGACAGACTATATTTGTGGCACAAGGATCTTTTGGAAAAATGAGGCTGATGTGGATTTGCTGGCTTATACTGATGTACACTATGAAAAATAAAGCTTATGGTGCTGATTCTATTGACCAGACTTTGATACAGAAAAGGTTGCTGCAAAAGGCAGGATTCATCAACTGTCCATTACATCTTACACTTTGGAATTGAGGTATGAGATATGGGGATTCTCTCCTAAAGAAGTGACTTGGGGCTTATGCTGGTTTTTCCCAGTGCACATTTCAAAAGAGGAATGATCCTTGATAAATCCATTATGGGTGCTAAATTTTATCCAGTCGACAGCTTTCACTTATCATTATCTAAAACTTATTTCAATACTATCCTCATTCCCTTTAATTTCAAACCCTTATACATTCCTAATATAACTTAGATTGACTTCACCTTTTATTTGTTAAACTTACAATATTATTTTAAATTCATGAACTCTACTATTTTTTAGACCATTACAAACATTATTCTACATATTTATTTAATCTTACAATACTATTCTAAACTATCATGGACATCAGTTTACATATTTATTTGTATTAAGATATTATTTTTAAACCATTAACTTCTTTTTTTTTAACGTGCATATATTCAGAAAACTATTTTATTTTATTGCTCTTCATTATTATACAAATACTTTTATTTATTTATTTGACTTGATTACTTTAAATCATTTATTCAACTTTCTTTTATTACCATGCATGTATTCAGAAACAACTATTTTTATTTTATTATGCTATTTTATTTATTATTTTGTTACAGATATATTACTTATTTGTTTATCTTGATTTCATTCTATGTATTTCCATTATTTTATTCATTTATTTATTTCTCCAAACATTACTTTTAAATTATTACTTGACCCATTTATTTAACTTGATTTTATTGATTGATTTTTTATTTATTTATTTGAACTGTTTATTTACAATCCATTTTCTTAATTAATATGTGCATGGAGAAAAAAATATTTTATTTAATGAAGCCTCCTTGTTATTATTTTATGTAAAAACTCCTCATTTAACTTTACTTTTAATTTTAACTAGAAACATTCTGATTCAGATTTATTACCTCCATAAAAATAATTATATTAAACTCATAGTCCATTTCTGGTCCTTTTTGTTTCCATTTACTTTAATATTCTGCCTGTTTACTTACTTTTAAACTATGTCAGGTGGTTCCTTCTTCTTTCTACTAACTTTATCATGTAAATAAATTTCCCTCTCTTGTCTATCCCTCACTTATAATTTATTACTTTATCTCTTTCATGCTCCATCCTATTTTCTGCCTCATAAATTAGAAAACTTTTATATTTAGACAAAATCTGAATTACTTCAAACAGGTTATTTTTTCTTATGCCTTCTATTTGTCTTAAATCTCTGTCTAAAACAAACACAAACTTTTACTTTAACCTTTTTAAATTTTTGCAAAAACTTTTCTACACTATCTTCTACCTTGAACTTATGTCTCACTTCTATTTCTTGATCTACATTTGTTTCTACTTTATCTGTTTCAACGCTATCTGATTCTAATTTAAATTTTATGTCTTTTATCACCTCAACTTCCTGATTTTTTTTAGCTAAATCTACCTCTATAATTTCTTGGTTCTTCCCACATCTTATTTCTCTTATTTCTCTAACTTGTGCCTGAGTTCCTTAATTTCTTCTTTGACCTGTTTAATTTTTTTTTTAAGTTCTAGCTGACCCTGTTTAAATCTCTGACATAATTCTTCTTTGATGTCTTGCTGACTTTTCTTTATTTTTTCCCTGAATTTTTCCATCATATTCATCACCATTTTCATCATCATCTGCATCTCAGATATCTCTTCTTTTTTATTTCCTCTATTTTTGACACAATATTTTTTATTTGACTAAATTTAAATATGATTGTTTGTTTATTTTTTTTAAAATGGAACACATGGCTAACTCCACCCCATAATCATTTCTCTACCCATTCTTGATGCTTTAACTCTGCCCAAAATTTCTAACTGTCTCTAACTTAAAAGAATAATTTATTTTATATAGCATAAATGTCAAAATCTCTTTTCATTTAAAGAAAAAAAAGTTTTCAGTCAATTCTTTTTTTTTAAATTAAACCACTTTAACATACATAATTTGGTTTTTGTATAATTTTTTTATTATTTTCAAACAAGAAACAAAGTATTTAATTACTATTGTTTCTTAGGTTCAACACAACTATGTTGGGAGTCAATTGTACTGGGTGAATGGTTTACCATTAATTATTTCAAAGACAAATATCAATCCCTGAAGGAGTAAACATAATATTTACTTTTATTCTTCAAATAAAATTATCTTATGAAAAAAATTATAAGACTAAATATAACACCTTACCTTGCAATTTATATATTGTTCCACCATGGCACCTTAGGCAGAGAAGAACATACTCAGAGAGTAAGTATGTCCAACCAATAGCTATAAAATATATAAATAGCATTACATTTCCAGGACATAACCTCTTCTCGGCTGTTGAATTCAACACCATGTTCAAAGGACTTTTTTGTTTTGTATAAACATGGGTGCCAGCTATTTATCCAGAAGATAAATAATGCACTTTGAACAATGATCACTAATTCAATGCCCAAGATTCACCCATGACTATCTCAGTCTATTTTTTTAATTCATTAACAAAATATTGTTTTACTTAAATAGTGGTAAAAGAATTGATTGACAAATAAAGTTTTAAGTTTAAAGAAACAATTTATTTTAATTAACATTGATTAACTAATTTTTAACATTTTATTAATCTTATTTACTAATATAACACACATACATTTTAAATTAACACACTATAATATATTATGAGAAAGCATTAAATAATATTCAGAATACAAAATACAATGAAATCAATATATACGAACGCATGAACACACATAACATTTTAAAAACACATATTAACAGTTCATTTATGTAAGCTATAGAGTTCCTAAACTTGACTCTTGGAGCTTTATGAATGCATGACTATTTTAGAAATGAATATAAGATTGTGTTTTACCTATGATTTTGAATGTGGATACATCTTGCTGTTTTCTGCTTCTAATGAAGTATTTCTAACCGGTTAGATTTGAAGTTTCCTTGAGGAGATTTGATGCTGAATGTTTCAACACACATTCTTTAAGATAATTAGATATTGAGAGGCTTCAGGTTGTTATACATGCATCAATTTATCTGGTAGTTGGCTGTCTTATCGGACTTCAGGCTGGAAAAAGTTGTATGTTTTCCAAGGATTTAACACTGCTTTCTTAATTCTGATATAACTCACTGATAGATTTTACTGAACTGTTATCTCAAACACAAATCTAATGCAACTGATGCAATTAAATCGACTAACTGTCTGATAAAAAATGGTTATTTATACGTACAATGTGTTGTCATTTTAATATCCTCCAGCAATATCTGTTGTCGAAATTCCTTTGATAATCTTTTAATTACATGTTTTTGACGATTGTTTTATAGTAGCCAGGCATACATGTTGTTTTTATATCTTTAATTAGTAGCCATCACTGTGTTTTTAAATATATTTTTTCCTTTATTTTATTTTAATATTTACTTTCATTTTTTTTTTCAATATGATTTTAACACACACGTATACACACATTTATTATATATTTTATTAACAAGCTTACATTTACGCATATGTATAATTTATTCACATAAACTTGAATGAAAAGAGATTTATATTTTTAGACTTTACATTACATTTCAACTGATAATAATAATAAAAAAAAAACTCTTTAAATTCTTTTATAAAACTTTTAGTTTGTTTCTAGACAAACCCCCTCGCCTTTTTTAATTAATTAATTGTAACTCTTATTTCAAGAACTCTTAAACTTTTAACTATTTATTTTAATGAATAATAATAAAAAAAAAAACCTCTTTACTTCTTTTATAAAACTTTTAGGCTTTTAATCTTACGTTTTCTTTGACAAAATATATTTTTTATTTTAATAATTTTTTTAAAGAAAATATGTAGGTGCCAACACACACACACACATATATATATAAGCATGCTTTAACGATTATATATGTTAACATATTTGATATATTATGATGTTAATGAGCAATTAGAACAATTAATAGCAAATTGTATAAACAAAAAAGTATGTTGAACAAAACATTTATAAATATAAAGGTAAGTGTCTACCATACAGCAGTAAAAATTAATTAAATAAACAATAATCTGTTTCATAATTGTTAATACAATATTAATACTAAGGTAAAAAAAACTTATTTATACAAACGATCTTACAATAGGATAAACAGCAAAGTTGGTGTTATATTACTCCTAAATTACTATTAAGTAAGAATGAATTTAAGTAAACACATAAATTATATAAAGTAAAAATCAATCTTGCAAAATGAAAATCCAATATAATAATAATAATAATAATAATAATAATAATAATAATAATAATAATAATAATAATAATAATAATAATAATAATAATAATAATAATAATAATAATAATAATTATTATTATTATTATTATTATTATTATTATTATTATTATTATTATTATTATTATTATTATTATTATTATTCACAAATATTACCAAAATGTATGATAAAATGTTTTTTTCACTGAAAAGTGTTCGAAGTGATTTGGATAAATTGGAATAATAATAATTGCAAAAAACTTTATATTAGTATTGTACATAGAATTTTTTTTATATAATTATAATTTAATAGAAAAAAATACAAGATCATTATTACTTATACAATATATATATATATATATGCAAATTTCAAGAGAAAAATATAATTTTAAGAAAAATAATTTTATAGTTGTCATAGTCTACAAATTAGCTGATAATGTGAAATGGCTCTTGGTGGTTGTATGTATATTTGGAAAAGGTAAGATCTGATTTGTAAGTTACACTTTAATAATTTTATTATATAATAAATGTTAAAGTTTAGTAGAAGAGAAAGAATTGTAAACAATGTAATGAGAAAAGAAATTGCTACTTTAATAAAAAAATATTGAAAGATTATTGTCTCAATATTTAATATAAGTGCATTTATAGATGTTGACTATAAAGGATTACGGGAATCATACTATTTATGCATTTACCAAATTCAGGAATCAGGAGTAAAAACAGAAGTGAATTCTTTTTTATCTCAGTAATATAGAAAACATTTTGCAACAATATATATGAAAGTCGTCTTCTAAATGACAGCAAATGTTGGTTGAAATATAAGGAAAATATTTTTTATCCAAAAATAAAATATTTCAGTTCATGTTATTACTAAAACATATTTGCTAAAATGAAACACTGAGTTAGGTGTCAATTTGTATAATAGGTTGATATGCTAATATTTAAGCAACATAAATTATAATTTTGTTGGCAAACAAAATATATGCAATGTTAATAAGTACAATTGTTAATTTTAACCTATGTTTGAAGTGTGAAAAGTTTGTTAGGAATATTTCAATCTCTGGAAAACAGTTCTTGAATAAAATCACTACATGGAACTCTCTGTCTATTAAAATTTCCCATTTAAGAGTATCAGTTTATATATTTTAAACCAATAAAATACAAATCTAGAATGTACATATTAGTACAGTTGGGTTAATATATTTTATAATGGAAATATTTTGAAGAAAAAATAAGATTTTTAATCTATATATTTTAAGAGTTTAAGTGGGAAGACAGAGATAATAACAAATGTTACTATATGTTTTGAAATAATAGTTCTAAAACAATAATAAAAAAAAACAAATAGATAAATAATCCTACATATTTAATTAACACAAGAAAAACATATCAAAATCTCAATAATGGCTTGATTTATTCTATTCTTGAATTTTTCTTCAACATACAGGATGCTAGCCTAAGGTAGGGTGTTTTTTAATATATGGTAATCTGATAAATATGGAAGAAATAATCATACTCAAAATTCTCTAGATGTATCATTTACGTGTATTAACTTTTTCACTGAATTTTTTTTTAACTAAACAGTTTTTTATTGGGCAAGTGAATTAAAGTTTTACAACTTTTGATTGGTCAATTACAAAATCAGCATTAAAATATATTCATCTTTTAATATTATATTTGTTTTAGTTTCCTTTGTAAAAAGTATATTAATAATTTGTCAAAATATGAAAGTGAACAAAACTTTTTTTTTCAAAAATAAATTTACATTTATAATTATAAAAATATTTATTAGTGGAAGAGGTAAAAAGAAAGTTTGTAACAAATTAGAAAGTGCTGCAGATGTCATTTATTTATTTCTCAATTTATGTTCATTTGAAAGTAAAGAATTTTTTAGTAAAATCTTACTATTTTTTTAAAATAATTATATTTTCAAAATATTTTATCAAAATACATTATAATATGTAAAAAATACAAACAAAATACTCTAAAACATTCATTTTTGTTTGAAAATCAAATAAAAAGTTTTGGGGAAAATTGTTGACAGCACTGGTTTCTTTTTCAATTTATGTGTGCATGTAAGAATAAAGAATTTTTTACTAAAATCTTACTATTTTTCTAAAATAATTATATTTTTGGCATACTTTATAAAATAATTTATAATTTGTATGAAAAATAATAAAAAAATACTCTAAAACATTCATTTTCATTTTGAAAATCCAAACAAAGAAGTTGGAGCGGTGAAAATTATTGATAGGTGCTCTTTTTTTTATTCAAAATGTGAACCAACCAATCATCATCTAGGAAAACCTGCATTCTCCCAGTGTTTTAGCTTTTTACATCAATATTATTGATTTTTTACTTATAAAATAATTCTAGAGAGGGCAGCATTTTACAGTACTCTTTAAGCTTTAAAATAATCATAAAAACACTACAGGAATGTAAAAACTGAGGGCTTCTGAGTAACTTGAAGCCATGTATGTCATCCATGGTTGGTTCTTGGAAAGTGTATTAAGTTAGAAAAATTATTCTGCATTCTAATTGGTAAGTATAGCTTTAAATAACATTTTTTAAATTGGTGTAAAATGAGATAATCCAGGTAAATTATATATTTTATGAATATTTTCAAGGATGACATTTGAAATTTCTTTAAATGAGTTCAATTTGAAATAGAATAATTGATGTAAAAATTAAAAAAAAAGAAAATTTAGTGAAAAAAATATGAAGGATTGAGTTTTGAGAATTTATTTTTTCATTCTGGTAAAAGATTTTAAACTATATATCAAGTAATATCTATCTATGCATAGTTGAAAATTTTGAATGTATTTAATATAAAAATATTTTAGTAGATTATTTAAAATTAATTGTTTATGTTTTTGGTTGAAAACACATCTATGCTTTATGCCGTGTAATTCATAGATAAAGTGAAAAATACAATAAAAGTTTTAAGGCTGACCCTTAAATGATCACTGAAGAAAGTCAAGTCCATATTCTCATTGTCCTCTCTTCCAATGTATAATGAATTTTTCACTTTATTATATTTACAAACATTAGACATGATTAGAATAAATATTAAAAAGCAATATATAAAAGTAAAAATATTTAGTTATATATCTAATTTTAGTTCTTAATAATTTATATATTTTGCAATTGATAAAAAACTGTCTATGTTATTATAAAGAAATTAAAATTATTTTTCAATTAAACATCAAATGATACTATATTCTATGTCTCTTTATAAAAAAATAAAATGTTCTAATTAAAAACTATTCTAACAGTAACTTACTATTATATACAACATTTTAACCAGCATAATTCCATAACCCTCTTCAACTGCCCATAAATTAAAAAAAAACATAACAGAAGTAAATGTCACTCAAATCTCATGAATATCTTTTAACTTTGCCTCTTTAATTTTTCTTTAATTATGGTTTCTCCTTTCACAAAGAATCTTAACACTTTCAAGATCAAACGTAAATTTATATTTACATGTCCTTTCATGATCCAAGAAAACTGAAGCAGTCATTAAATCTTTATTATTTTTACTTTTCACATACTTGTATAACAATACACGATCCTTTAACCTTTTGTCAATACTGCACTTTGATTCACTACATATGATAACATACATCCACAAAAATTTTGATGCACAACATTACATTTTTGCTTGACAGGTATGAGACTTTTAGAATTATTCACTAAATTATTAACATTATTTGTAACATAAAATAAAACATTAAACACATATATTGTTAAAAAAATTTCACTTGAACATTTTAACTATATAAAGTGGATAATCATTTTTTATTATCATTCATTAAGTTTTTACATCATTATAGCTTTTTTTAAATTGACATAAAGTTTTGTTAATCTCTTTTATTTTATAATCATTGTCAAGTAATTTATTGGAAAATATCTGAATATTTTTTTTAAATTATCACTTGGGGTAATGATGTATTTTTTCTATATAAATAAAGAAGATCTAAAACATGTCTTGTTATGCATAATTGGTACTTTTGACTTACAATTTATATATCCCTTTTTTGCAATGGTTTGATTATTAATTTATAACTAAACTTACTATTATCTCTTGTAATAAATAAATCCAAATGCTTTTGTCCTCTTTTTTTCAATAGCCCATTTCAAGTCATTTAAATTATAGACTCCTCTACAAGCACATTTATAGCATTGACATTTTTTCAAACAAAAACATCATTCACACATCTTCTGTAAACTTTATTATTTTTAAAAACACACATATCTACAATACTACTCTTATATATAGACTGCAAACTTGTACTATATCAGGAAAACCCATAGGCCAAACATGAGACAATTTATAGTAGCCATCTTCAACAAAAGCAATAATGTTTTTGTTTTTTTGAAAATCAATAACAAATTTTATAATGTATTTACACACACTTTTACTTTTTGTATTTACAAACACTTTCACCTTTTAATAATAGTTTAATTATTTTTATGTAATCCACTTTATCAATAAAACCATACATTTTTATTACATCTGGTGAAACAACAACATCACTCTTATCAATTGCTATATTTTTAATTCTATCTACAAAATCAAAAGATGAAGCAATATTATTTTCTTCATATCTGAAAATGTCTTGTAACTGCTTACTATTATATTTAGAAGCTGATATATAAATGAACCACCAAAATCAATCATAATTTGCAAAAAATTACCTTCTTTATGTAATTTTTATATTTGCAAATATAGGAGGAAATATAGAGTAGGAAATATATATCTCATGGCCCACATTATAACATATGACATTATTTTTATCATTTTTAAAAATATTGTTAATATATTTTATTCTCTGGTCATCCATATTATATTTTTCCATCAAAGAAAAACCTTGTTTATCCATTTACCCTTTAACTTTCTCAATATACTGATATGTTATAATTAAACACATCATCATTCCTTTATCTTCTTTGAAACAAATCACATTATCAATTTTAGGCTTGTATTTAAATTCTGAATTGCCAGTTCCCATAAATTAAATTTATGACAATTAATTTTCTTTTATATTTCAACAGCAATATGATAATCACCAGTAATCATTTATACTAATTTTGAACAGCTGTAATTAATTACAAATTATGGTCATCCCAAGAAAAATATAGTGAAACTTTTAAATGTATGTTTTTATCTGACAAATTAACAAAATTCATACCATTATTAGCTTGTGGATACTGCTTATTAAATAAAAATTAATTTTTGTCAAGTTTATTACATAATTTAAGTTCAAATACTTTAAATCCATTTTCACAAACAATTTTGTATTTATCCCAAGCAAGCCTTACATTTAAAATTATTAAATGTTCAATTGCTTTCAAATATATCCCAATAATACATGTTCTTTTTTGCATTTCTTAACTATTTCATATAATATTATTGATTTTCACTTATATATACATTTCAAACAAAAAGGTAATATTAGGTATCAAATATTTTGTGGATGTATGTTATTATGTATAGTGGAATTGGGGTGCAGTATTGAAAAAAAGATTAAAGAAGCATTAATTTATACAAGCATGTGAAAAAATAATAATGATTTAATGACTGCTTCAGTTTTTATGTATCATTAAAGGACATATAAATATAAAGTTAACTTTAATTTTGGAAGTGTTAAAATTCTTCATAAAGAGTGAAAACATAATAAAAAAAATTGAGGAGGAAATTTTAATAAATAGAAGCAAAATGAATCTAATTAACAGACATGCTGTTAACATTAAAATTTGGGATTCATGGGATTTGAGATGAAGATGTTTGCTTCCATTATTATTATTATTATTATTATTATTATTATTATTATTATTATTATTATTATTATTATTATTATTATTATTATTATTATTATTATTATTATTATTATTATTATTATTATTATTATTATAATTATTTGAATGTAGGCAGTTGAGGTGGGTTAAGCCATTAACCAAAAGTACTTCTGCCAATTGAAAAACTGTATATAATAGCTAATTACCATTATAGTTATTATTTTCAGAGTAATATATATATATATATATATATAATGAATATAATGGTTATAATATATTTATAAAAATGTTATAATCTGCATAATGCTTATACAGAATCACTTAGTTCAGCTATTTGAGCAGGTTAGCTGTGCGATATTCTTTCTTCACTGACATAAAAAGTATAAGCATGATGTTAACCAAAATACAAGTATTTGATAGCTGAATGACATGGCTTTTCAAAGATGTCTACCTCAAAAACATCTGTTGAAATTTGGATTTTTTGCAGCAGTTTTAATCAAGCAGAGTATTTTTTTGTTTGATTTTGATAACTTTTGTAAATATCATGAAGTGATAAAAGACATAAAATGGTTTATGGGCTGCAAGTCAACATGTAATGGGTGTTATTAACAAATAAGGCCTACAATAGAGCTTTAACATAGTCACTCATAAGTATAAATTTTTAATTTTTTTACTAATATTTCAATTTTTTTAAATTTTTTGAAAAAAAAAAACATTTTTTATTAATTTTAGTTTGTATTTAGTGTTTGTTAATATAAATTATATATTTATTTATGCTCATATACAATTTATATCTACCATAATATTCTAAAGTTCTAATGTCCTTATTTTATAAAAATAATGCTTTTCAAAACGTTTAATAATTTATTTATAATTACGTTTATATAATATATTTGTGTTTACAAGTAATGAGTTACAAAACTAATAATCAAATGTATAGAAAAATTACACACCCAGGAAAATAATCAAATTCTGATTCTTGTTTATGTCTTTATACTCATGCTTTGGAGTCACTTTGGTTTTGCTATATGTTTCATCACATTATTTTCAAGTCTATAGCTAACAGACAGACTATATGCAAATAAATTATATCTATGTGATACAATAAATATAACAATATAGCATCACTTGTGTGCATAAAGAATATAAACAACACTGGTGTCCATAAAGAATATAAACATCACTGGATATCCATTAAGAATATAAACATCACTGATGTACACAAAAAATATAAAATGAAACAATGAAACTCATTTTATGAGTGATATAGACAGTAACCTACAATTTCTAGTTTTAGATAGACAAAAAGCCAATTGCTATGATGATTTTTTTTGTATCTTTAATTAGGATGAATCTTTTTTCTTTATAGATGCCTTTGGCATTCAGGACTTTTGGGATACAAGATAAAAATGAAGAATTCATATCTGACATGTTATGGAGATTGTGAAGCTATGGATTAACTCATGTAAGACATGTTATACATGTTAAGAAAGATAATTATTGAAGGAATACAAAGGAGATATCACTAAAGATGTAATTTGAATTTTATTTAATATTAATTTCCAAATTATGAACATTAAAATAATAATTATTTTGGTGTGAATGTTTATTTTTTCCTTATTTTTTCTATAGTTATCACTATTTCTCTCATGCTTATTGTTTGCCTTAGTTTTTCTAGTTTCTATTAATGCAATTTTTTGCTCTAACATAATTAAAACTGAAATTATTGTGAAAATTGTGTCTCAGGTCAAGATTTAAAAAAAATCAATATAGCGGTTTGGACCGTTAGTATTAACAACTGAATGTAGTTCTGTGAATTATACCATTTTTTGTGATTATATTACGACCTGTATTTTAATTACTATTTTTTATTTTTATATTTTTTTATAATTGGCTTTTTATTATATATCCAAATATGTTAATAAAGATATCTAAAAAAAAAATGATTCTAGAGATTCCTTTACGAATGAAGCAACCAACAAACTTTAAGTAATGCAGGTCAAAAATTCTTACATATATCTTCACCACTTGGTGAGTATTTATAAATATCTAATTGCTACAATTTGATCAATAAGTGCCAAATTTTTATCTCATGATTATATTTAATAAAATAAAATACACTAATATTTACTTAAGTTTAAAATGTATAACTGTGCTAAAATATGATAATAACTATTCTAATATATAATTCATTGTACCACCGACCATTTAAAATCTATTATAAAAGTTTTTCTAAAGGCACTGTAATCATTGATGTATAACAGCACTAAATATATGGTCAATAAATATATTAGAAAAATTTAAAGTATAAAGTTGGGGGTGTGTGTAATTATAATAGCTCTGTAAAAAAATCAGAATTTCCCCAGAGTTCTGAATAACTTCTAATTTTTAAAAAAATATTTTATCTTTCTATGTTAATAGAATGTATCACATACAGATAAAACCAGATATTATGTTATATATATATATGAAAATTCAGAGTTATTTTTACATATAAAATTCAAACATTTTCATCTGTTACAAAAAAAATAAATTGATAATAGCTGACTGAACGGTGGAGCTGTCTATTATTTATATAAAAAAAAAAAAAATCGAAAGTTTGCAATCTTTTTTCCTTGCAGCAAGTAAATACTATAGCGCTTTAGTCTCTTACTCTCTCTCTATATAGATTTACAGTATTATTTCCTTAGCATGAAGCTTCTGTGTAGTAAAAATATTTACATTTCAGTACAATAATAAGTACTTTTGTTAGAGCTTCTTCTTGCACAAATCATAAGAATGTGTGTGGTCAGATTCAATATCGGTATGTTTTTCCTTTGTGATTTTATTCCAATTCTCAAATTCTATTGGTTGAGAACTTTTAAAAAAATATTTCATCTTCGAATAGCTTTTTCCAAATATTATTAATTTTCTTCAATTCACACTTTTCATTTTAATTAAATCTAGACAAGTTTCAGAATATAATATAAATTTTAAATTGACTTTTAAAACTAGACATTACATAATATTTTAAAACAAATAATGTTAAAATTTAAAACTTTTATTCACTTATTTATTCCGACATTCACCTATCTACTACTTTAAAAATCCTATTTTTAATTATTATTTTTATTACACCTTTGTAAGTAAATGAGTTTAAAATAATAAAGTATAATATTATGTGTTAAACTAAAATGTATTAAAATATTATAGCTTTAATTTACTTAATAGATAAACCAAAATATAGAGTTTGAATCTGTTTTTATTCTTAAAATCAATACTCATTTATTGAAACAATTTAAATGATTAAGTCATGATTAAATTGCCATTATTAAATTAAAATGCATTATTTATCATCCACATTACCAGATATTTAAAAATGTATAAATTCTTTAGCATGATGCACACTTATTTAGGCCTTAAAACTATTACAATTTAAGCATGTAGAAATTATTTTACAGTGCTACAATACGTAAAATGCTAATATAATAACTTTTCTAGGTGAAAATTATGGCATTACAGTAGACTAAAACAATTTATTCGTGACAAAATTAAACTATATATTTATTTTAAATTTCATGGCACAAAATTTGATGTAACCATTAGCTCCTGCAAAAGCTAAAATTTATAATATTTATATAAAAAAAAACATATTTTGGGGGTTCATCCACGTTAGAAAAAGATTCAATATTGATACACTGACTTTTCAACTTTATCACACAAGTCATCCACTGGGTGATAAAAGGTAGGAAGATGCTTGTAGAGGCGCTACAATCACTGATTTAAAAAAAAAAAAAAAACGTAAACGTTCGACCATTAGCAAAAATGTTAAATTAATAATGTTTTTTTTTAAAAAAATATATCCAAATAGGAGGAAGTTTGCCTGTATCATTTCAGTTATTGATACAGTCTGGCATTTTAAGTATCTCAATGGCTTCTCTAATTTTGCACTGGTAGAGATTATCACATCTGGATATGATGCTGGAATTAGTAAAAATCAATTTTATGACCTGAATCTATAGTATGGAGTGAGAGTGTTGATGATGATGATTGTTGTTTAATTGCATTACCATACTAATCACTTCTAACACTGGTGTAATGATTACTCATACCAACATAAGAAACTTTACAATTTTCACGAGTTTTGATAAACACCATGAGATTCAAGAGTGACTGAATCCTTAGGCTTGATTATAATATTGCTGATGTTTTGATGAGTAGAAATAGCTGTATCTATATTATAGCATTTTAATATATGTCCAATACTGTCTGTAGTTTCTTTTATATATGGAACACTAATCCTAATAGCTGATTTGTCACATTTTTGTTTCCTATTTTGTCGATTTTGGGCTTGAAATAAGGCTTTTTTTATATAAATTTATAATTATAACTATTTGCCAATAAAACACTATTAATACAATTTATTTCTTCATTCAGGTGTGACTTATCTGAGAGGGTAATTTCTCTATTTAAAATAGTTTTATCTACAGAAACTTTCTGAGTTGGGTGATAATGAGAATGTAAATGTAAATATCTGTCCATGTGTGTATTTCTTCTGTAAATCAAAATAGATAAAATATTTGCAATTTACAAGGTCATATTATTCCTTTGATAAAACATTGTCTCATGAACACATATTTGTATATAATGGACAACATTACAGGCAAGTTTTTGGTACTTCTATGGGCTCACCTATCTCAGGAGTAATAGCTGATTTATTTATGGAAAATATAAAAACTCCTGCTTTAAAATCACCATCTTTAAGACATATCATTTGACTCAGATACACAGATGACACTTTTATTATATGGCAACAAGGAAAAAATAAATTAGATGATTTTTTCTTACATTTAAATAATATGACACATCATATTAAATTTACAATGGAAACAGAGTTTGAGGGAAAATTTCTTTTCTTGATGTTCTAGTAACCACAAAAATCAAATAGTTTATCTTTTTTGATTTACAGAAAGAATACATGCACAGATATATATTTACATTTTCATTCTCATCTTCCTCCAACTCACATAGTTTCTATAGCCAAAACTCTTTTAAATACAGCAATTAACCTTTCAGATAAGTCACATCTGAAAGAAGAAATAAATCACATTAATAGTGATTTATTAGAACATAGTTATAATTATAAATTTATAAAAAAAATTTCAAGTCCAAAATGGACATAATAGTCAAGCTTTGTTAGATGAGAGGTCAGTGTAGCCACCTTGCAAGAAAATAGTTGGTTGCAGACGGTTATTTATTCACCTCCCGGCGGATGTTATGACATATGGGAAAAAATATGGACAAAATAGGAAACATAAAGATGATAAATCAGCTATTAGTATTTGTGTTCCATATGTAAAAACAACTACAAATAGTATTGGACATATATTAAAATGGTATAATATAGATACAACATTTTCTACTTATCAAAAGATCAGCAATATAATAACCAAGTCTAAGGATTCAATCCCTCTTGAATCTCATGGTGTTTATCAAATCTCATGAGAAAATTGTAAAGCTTCTTACATAGGTATGAGTAATTGTCACATCAATGTTAGGAGAGTAGAGTATGCTAATGCAGTTAAACAACACTCATCATCATCAGCACTCTCACTCCACACTATAGATTCAAGTCACAAAATTGATTTTTTTTAGTACCAGGAACACATCCAGATCTGATAATCTCTACCACTGCAAAATTAAAGAAGCCATTGGGATACTTAAAAGGCCAAATTGTATCAATAAGCGAGATGATGCATGTAAACGTCCTCCTATTTGGAAATATTTTTTTAAAAAACATTCTTAATTTAACAATTTTGCTATTGGTCAAACTTTAACATTTTTTTTTTCAAATCAGTGATCGTAGCATCTCTACAACCATCTTTCTATCTTTTATCACCCAGTGGATGACTTGTGTGATGAAGTCAAAATGTTGGTATATTAATAATTAAAATTTTTTTAACACAGATGAACCCACAAAATATGTCTTTTATATATGCAACTCATCAAAATATTTGTATCGACACACACACACACACACACACATATATATATATATATATAATCATTATCATCAACCATTATCAATCCACTGCAGGATGAGGTTCTCTCCAAGTTTAAACCATCTCCTATCTTTAGCTTCTCTTCTCCACATCACCCCTGTACACTTTCTTATTTCATCCATCCATCTCACATGTTGGCTCTTTCAGGATTGTTTACAATCTCTTGGTATCCAGTTTAAAATTTCAATTGTCCATCTATTATCATCTCTTCTAACAATATGTCCAGCCCAACTCCACTTCAATCTTTTAATTTTTTCAGTGAGGTCAGTAACACCTACTTGTTCTCTTACCCATACATTGTATTTTCAATCTCTTCTTGTTACTTCCAACATAATCTCTCCATATTTCTTTGAGTGGTCTGAAGGCTCTGTATTGTTCTTCTATTAAGTGTCAAAGTCTCAGACCGATAAGTAAGAACTGGTAAAACCCATTTGTGAAAAACCTTCCTTTTCAAACACATAGGCATATTTCCTTGTAGAATCAAGTTATTTCTTCCAAAAGCACTCCAACCAAGTTTAATTCTATGATTAAATTCCTCCATTATGTTTCCATCTGTATTAACGATCTGACCAAGGTATTTGTAACTGTTAACTTCTTCTAATTCATCATAATCAATCTGTATTTCATATTTTGAGCAAATTGATTAAACATTACTTTAGTCTTTTTAATATTTATCTTTAGTCCGACTTTCCTACTTTCATCTGATAACTGCTGCAACATTTCATGCAGCTCTGAAGCATTATTTGCAAAAACAATTACACCATCTGCAAAATCTAAATGACTTAAATAATCTCCAATTACTTTCACTCCTTTAGCTTCCCATTTTAATCCACAAAATACTTCTTGCAGCACTGCTGTAAAAGTTTTGGAGATATGGAGTCACCTTGTCTTACACCTTTCTCAATGTTGACTTTCCCAGTATCATTATGTAATCTAATTGTTGCTGTTGCATTTTTATAAATATTCTTTAAAATATGACAATAAACTGGATCAATACCTTGATTATCCAATGCTTTAATTACTGAAGAAATGTTTATACAATCAAATGCCTTTTTATAATCTACAAATCCAAAACATAATGACAACTCATATTCATTTGTTCTTTATATAACTTCTCTCAATACCTGGATGTGATCTACTGTAGTAAAACCACTTTTAAATCCAGCTTGTTCTCTTGGTTGGTGGAAATCCAATGTTTTCTGTAGACGAGTTGTAACTATCTTGGTAAAAATTATATATAAAACTGATAAAAGGCTGATAGGTCTGTAATTTCTAATATATTCTTTATCACCTTTTTTAAATATTAATATTATTACTGCATTCTTCCATTCATCCCGTACATCTTTGTCATTTAGACATTTGGTATATAACTTTGCTAAAATTTATTGTATTTCATCACCTCCTTCTTTTAATATATCAATTATAATTCCATGATTACCTGGAGCCTGTCCTTTTTTCATACATTTAATTGCATGTCTTACTTCTTCATTTAAAATTCTGGGCAATTCGGAAAAATGTAAAAGATATAAGGAGGTACTTGTTATTTATTACTATATAATGCTTGATAAAAATCTTCTACCAATTTCAAGATATCATCTTTCTTTTTAGTAATAATTCCATCTTTTTTTCTTATTGCAGATATAAATTTCCTACCAATACCAAAATGTTGTTTAACATTTTTGAAACTTTTTATTTCTTCTACAGCTTTCCTTGCTAGTTCACAGTTATACTTTCTTATATCATTTTCAACTCTTTTCCTCACCATTTTACAAAATTTGAGATATTCAATCCTTTTTAATGCATCATTTTTGTATATCTTCATATTCCGTCTTTTCTTCATAAATTCTCTAGTCTCAGTAAAAATTTTATTGGTCAATTGCTGCTTTTTTCTACCAGCTATCTTTGTTGCAGTTCTTAAAAGTGTATCAGTTATTTTTCATATTAATTTCATTCAAATCTGAATTATATTCAAAATCTACTAATACTTGAAACCGATTTGTAAGTTCTAATTTAAATTCATTAGAATGTGTCTGAAGATTAGGAATATCAACTGCAAATATTGTTTTTCTTAATAATTTTTGTCTCTCTAGTTTTACATTAACACTTATCTTATACTTTACTAATCGATGATCACTGCCTGTGTTAAATTTATTAAGAACATTACAAACTTGAAATATGTATTTCCTGTTAGTCAAAATATAATCCAATTCTGCTGTACCTTCATTTGGATGCTTCCAGATCCATTTCCTTTTAACATTTTTCTAAAAAAAAAAACTCATAATATAAAGTTTTTATTTTTCGGAAAACTCCAAATTGCATGTACTCTCTCATTTCTGTTACCATAACCAAAATTACCTACAGCACTTTCATCTTTCATTTGTTTACCAATTCTAGCATTAAAGTCTCCCATAACAATTTTAAAATATTGTTTACTCTGATCGAAAGCCTTTTGTACATCCATATAAAAATCTTCTACTACTTCATCACTATGAAAACTTGTTGGGACATAAACCTGAATTATCTCCATTTGGTATCTGCTATTAAGTTGTATAACTAATCTTGCCACTCTGTCCGATACATCCTCAATCTCCACAATATTGCTCTTCCACTTTTTATTTATAATTATTCCTACTCCACTTGTATTTCCCATATTTGTGCCTTTATAATAGAGTATATGTCCACATTTTAAATCAATTGTCTTCTCACTTTTTTTTCTAACTTCACAAAGTCCATTAATGTCCCATTTAATATAAGACAGTTCTTCTTCTAATCCTTGCAATCTTCCTTCACTTGAAAATTATCTGCAGTTGTAAGTACCTAAATAAAAAGTCATATTGGCTTTTTACCTGTGAGTTTAAGATCAAGAAACACCATGGTCTTTCTTCTCAGTGCCTGATAAGGCAGAATAAATGTTTGTGTAAATGATAAATATGTTTCCAAATATATATATATATATATATATATATATATATATATATATATATATATATATATATATATATATATATATATATATATATATATATATATATTGTACATATATGTTTGTTCTCATGTCCCACACATATATATTTTTTAATTGAAAAAAAAAATATATATATATATAGATTTATGTGTATGTATATTAAATGTGTAATATATAGTTGATAAATTAATAAGTGGTGAATGAATATAATGTTGTAAGAAATGATATTTTAATATGTTATTTTTCTTATTAAATAATTAATATATTCAGTTATTTAGTTTTATTTCTGTAAAATAAAACATTCAGAAAGTGTAAAATAAGGCGATTAGATTAGTAGATTAGGAGATTAAAAAATGTACACGTGCAAAAAAGTGTGAAAGAATGAAAATGTCTGTATAAAAACAAAAATGCTTTTACACCTATTGCTAGTGACTATAGATATTCAGCTTTGTTGTATTGTTTTTATCTGTATCTAAGATTATTTTATAAAAGGGGTGCTTTGATGTAATAAAATGTGATTATTGATTTTCTTGTAAAATCGCGATAGAACATCAACTTGTCAAACTCTGATTTTTTTTTTTATCTCAAGATGAGATATGCAGGTGGTCAGTTTCTTTGACCAAAGATTGGCAATATAAATGAATGAAATAATATTGAGAGAGCAGTCAGTCAGTATTATTAATCAGAGATGTAATGACTCAGTCTTTACATTATTATTAAACAGAAATGTTTAAAGATCACTCAGTCATTATTATTAAAAAGAGATGTAACGATCAGTTTTTTTTTTTAATGTTGGAAAAAGAAAGTGAGCAATTTGATTTTTTTTTTCACTCTTTAAAAATTGAAAAAAAGAGAAGGAAATGGCTCTTGTTTTAAAGCCAGTATAGATGAAGATGTGCATCTATATAAGTAAATTCCAGCAAGATTAAGAAAAGAAGAAAGAATGGAACAAAATTGAATTACTTGGAAGAAATTATTAACAATTATATAAAACTGATATTAATATATCTTGCTGTGCATAATACCATGAATTTGCATTGCTAAAACCATTTTTTCTGCTTCCTGGATTAATACAGAATGGGTTAAAGTCACTAATCTACTGTGGACTCATATACCAATCAAATAATAACCAACAAAATGATAGAGTTTGAAGCCAACCACACAAGCTATATGAAGTGCTTTTTTTCTGGCTCCTTATCTATTCTAGGCTCATTACCTTTGGATGGATGGAGAAGGGGAAGGAAGAGGAAAAGAAAAGGTATAAAAGCCATACATAGCCAAATTTGAAGCTATGAATCAAATTTTTGTTAAAGTTTTCCTCAGTCATCTAAAGTGTCTAAAATGATTTTTTTTAAATGGGAGAGACAAGAAAATCCACCAGTTCATACCTATCTAAAAGTATTTATAATAACTCTTTATGAAATGGTAGAATCAAGCCAATCAATGAATTCAGCATTATCAAAAGTATCAACAATAAATAACTTTAAAATTGAAGAAATAAGCAGATCAATTAATTCATGTTTATCTTAAAGTATCTGCAAGAACTTTCTTTTTTAAATGGAGCAAAGACAAGCAGTCTGAAAATTCAAACTCAGGACCTTTATAAGAAGTGAAAGTGATAGGGTAACTATGAACTTTCATTAACAGATCTTTTATTATTGCTTATTAAAAGTAAACCTTAATTTATTGTTCAAAACATTATTTTTTTCTTTTGATACAGAAATATTAAGGGCTTGTTTATCTATAGTTATTCTCAATATCACATAACATAACACAAATACAGTTTAAATCTTTAAAGTTAAATGTTCTTTATTTTTTTTATTATATTGTAATATTGAAATGTTTTTTTTAATTGTTCTTCAGTTGTTATGATAATGAGCAACCTATAAATATATGCATTTATAATATTTTTTTATCAATAAAAAGCAAATTTTACAGTAGATAGCTTAAAAGGTGGTGTAAAATAAAGTTAAGAAACTGGCCAGAAAGTTGCGGTTATTTCAAGAAAGATGTTACCATTACTTCATGGTTAGTTCCTTAGATTACTCATGGCAGAGTCTAGTTGGATGAAACATAGGCACCCATTTTGAACTTTTGAATGGCATCTGTATTGATTCTTTCATGTTTGGCAGCACAATTGGTCTGGAAATGGTTTAGTTTAGCAGCTGCATTGAAGATCTTCTGGGGACTTCAGGCCCAGAAGTCAGACTCCCGAAGTTTAGTTCCTCACCATGATTGAGACACTATTCAAGTTCATAATTTAAAGACACACAGAATCTAGTAGCACTTCTCTAAAACAAATATTGCTTCTCCCCTCTCAAACTTTTCTGGGCTATTTATACTGTCCTCTGGTTTCCCGCCTATTTCAAATTTAGTTGCCTTCAGGCTAGATCTTCTTGCATTATCAAAATTATAAATTTTTACTAATTGATTTTAGATGTATTCCTTTGACAAGGCTTTCAAACTCATTAACTTTGAATTCATTTTCTAATTAGAAAATGAATTTATAAATCTAAAAAACGATTTTAATTAGGAACCATCCTTACATTTTAAATTATTATCATTTTGCTAATTAATAAATCTTTCTCCATTGTCTTTGGGAAAGGACAATCTGAAAGCTTATCGAAATAATGTAGCTTTAAATCACTAAAATTTGAACAAACTGTTTAAAAGTAAAATAAAACATTCCTGATGCAATGAAACTTTATAATGAGTAAATATATTTAAATATTTATAAATATACACGCACAATCCACACAGTTATAATATATATAAAATCATGAATATTTTTACTATGAATTTATTAATGGCATTGATTGATTTAAACGTCAAAGTAATTGGTTTTAACATATTTTTGTATAATACTATTTTTTTAATGAAACTAGCATGTATTGAATGTATAAAGCTCCATTGCATCATAAATTCATGATTAGTACTAGGGTTTGAAGTTGGCTTCAGGTGGGATATCATGAAACTAAGATCGAACTTAGATCCAACTGCTTCAATTAATACATATTTCCATTCTTGCTATTAAAAGGTGTGAAGGTTGCCTTGACAGCAGTTAGAAATATTGATTGCTATATTTACTGTGAATGTTTAGGTGGTTACTGGTTGAAACTAATTATATATATATATATATATATATATATATATATATATATATATATATATATATATATATATATATATATATATATATATATATATATATATATATATATATATATATGATAAAGAAAACAAGCTATAAATTTTGTAACTTGCTATAGCTTGCATTTTATGATCGCTAGATAAAGCTTTACGAATAGCCCACTTTCAAGCTTTGTTTATATAAACGCTGAGAGAGATAAAATTCAATATCTTTTTCAAGTTGTCTCCAACCTTTAAACTATGGTTTTGAGCCTACCCTTTACTGATGTAAGCCAACTAGCTCGAAATCATGGTTTAAAGGTTGGAGACAATTTGAAAGATATATTGAATTCTATCTCTCTCAGCGTTTATGTAAACAAAGCTTGATAATGGGCTATTGGTAAAGCTCCATCTAGTGATCATATATATATATATATATGATCATTTCAACATATATATATATTGTAACGATCCGGAAAATGCGACTTACCGTAATCTGCACTACGGGGCGCCATCTAGGCATTTGAACCTAGAAAAATTTATAAAGTAGGCAGATACGTAAGTCAAAAAAAAATTTTTTTTTTCTTTCCTTTTAAATTTTGCATCCGGTCGTTAGCCCATGTCACTAGCTCAATGGAATAGCAGAGATTAAATAATATAAGATCTTATCTAATTAGATTTCAACATTAAAAAATAAATAAAATAAGCCACTGCCAGTAATTAACATACAAACATTTATTTATGCACATATATATAAGATTTAAAATTATTTTAGTATTAGTTTACATTTTAACATTATTTTTAACTTTGATTTTGATTTTAATTTACCTTTAATTACTATTATATTCTAATTTTACATTTTAATTAAGTTCGCACAGATGGGATTATAAAAGCTTGTTTTAATATGTTGCTATAGATCGGTTACATAGATTACACGGTTAAAAACATTTCACAGTAAACATAAACGATCAAAATATAAAATCATTGATACTGGCAATTGCAGAGGGAAATTTATAAGTAACCCAGTAGTATTCACCATAAGATACTTGCATTGTCACCAATGACTTAAAAGACCTCCGAATAAATACATTTTAGATACTCACCGTAAGGTATCATTATTTATCGAATGTCTATATATTTTGATCAAATATGAAAACGCAAATATAGTTAACCGATCAACAATCCATGCAAGCGTCTATAAACAACTTAAATTTAATGCATTTTTATTTAGGGTCGAGCATGAATAGACCAGATAAATTTGCTTTTGAAAATAAACATTCTATCCCTATTTAACCTTAGACTAAAATTCGTAGTCAAACTGGCATCAATTCATCTGATATATCGATGTATTCAATGTAATAACATACGGCAGCACAAAAGGTTAAGGGAAGAAATTGCCTCTTATGAGATAGGAATATTACATCTATCTGCAAAGAAGAGCAATAAAACAAAAAACTCCATAGAAAGGAACTGCGGTATCCGACTTATAATTCCTTCCATAGGCAAACGGAAGTGTGCGGCGTATGAAGCGATTCTGCCCGTAGCGAATCAATATTACATCTACTAATCACACCAATATATCCAATCCATTGACCCAATTTAACCACGAAACAAATAACCTAAGATTACCCTCCCCTAATATAACTTTACAAATCTATACAGCCATTCACGCCCGACTTAAGTTTAACATTGATATATTTTAATTTATCGGAAAACAGAAATCATAAATAAACTTAAAGAACAAAATTAAATAAATGGAAATGATTTTACACAAATAAATAAAAAAATACATCAAATAACATTTTAACTACTTTAGTCAGATAGGAAACTATTTGTAACAATTAAATTACTAGGAAAGTTTAAAATTTAAAGTTCTTAGTGTTTTCAAATTAATATTGTTCGTTATATTTTATAAAGTTCTTACGGTTTTAGAAATGTTCATCTTTAACAGTTGCTTGCCGTTTGAAATCCAGCGTTAAATTTCCCGATGGTCCTGTGGTCCTCTGAATATAAGAAAAGCGATGTTTCATTTTCCCATTTTTATAACAACTGAAGGGATTGAACGTGAGTCTTTTTCAATCCCTTCTCCTTCACTTCCGCACTAACACATATCTGTCACATCGTAAATAATAAATAACTCACTAACTAATAATTTCCAAACTTGTCCTTTTTATATTAATGTGAAGGATTGAATTTACATTACGTCACCGATGCGATGGTCCTTTCGCTGCGGTCCGATTCCATAGGGATTTCTTCTTATTTGCTAACAGTTTCTATTGTTTTCCTATCTGACTGATGTTTTTACATTTAAATGCCCAAGGCTGGTTTACATTTGACTAATTAAATTTATCATTTCCATTTCTGATTAATTAACCTGTTTTCCAAATCAAAGATATATTTAAAGATAAATTTAAAGATATAATTTTATCTCCAAATCTTTTTAAGTTTTTGTTTTTAAAATACCTTTTCTATTTTTAATACAGTTTTATTTTAATAATTTTTTTATATCTGTGCGATTTAATATATACGAGTTTAAGATGATATTTAATTTCAATTTTTAATTCTAAAAGAAAATTTTTAAATGCGAACTTTTTAATTTACTTTCATGTTTAATAAATAAAAAAAAACCAATGTAACGAACGTCTGTGTTCGTTACAATATATATATATATATATATATGAGGATATAAAATATTTTTATATTTTTAGTATTAACTAAGTTTTTAATATATTATTTTTTTTTATTACCTAAATATTATTTTTAAGGTAATTAATTAAAATTACAAAATGATAATTTTATTTTATTAATACCTTTTTTACATTTTGTTTTCTTCAAATTGACAAAAAAGGTATTAAAACAAAAAATTCTAATTTTAAATGCTCTTTTAAAAGAAACTTTTATCTATATTGAATATTTATATATATATTAAAAAATTCTTTTTAAAATTACTCATGCATTTAAAATAGATTTAATTCATAAAAGTGAAAACGACATTTTTTTTTTAAATAAAAGAGAAAAAAAAGAACATATTTTAGAGCATAAGACTAAAACCGATAATGCTATGTCTGATTGGTATTAAATTTAAGTTGTATAAAATCAAACAAGCATATATAAAAATGTTTAATTTGAAAGACATAATTCATTATAACAGATTTCATTTCAGAAATGCACTGTAAAATCTATAATTTTATTTGTTATATGTAAAGTGCCAGTTAATATGTAATAAATATGGACAGTAAGGTTTCTCTTAAAGTATTATTTATTTATGCATACCCTACACTCTAGTATCAAAGTATTTCACCTAGCAACAAAATATTGATTCACTTTTAGCTACTCTCCTAGATCTTATGATCTCATAAAATAATGAAATAAATAATGATGTTTATTATCCATGATCACCGATAAAAGTGGATTTGTAATCAGTTTGTAAAAAGGTATTCACAATGTATGCTTACAATGTTATTAAAATGAGTAGAAATTAAATCTGCTCTACAAATTTAAAGTACATTCTAATTTGAATGAGTCTGAATGAACATATCTACTAATTAGATGTGTGTACCCTTTAAATAACATTATGTAATTTACATCTAAACATAAATTTTAAATCATAGGTGAATGTGCATTCATTGTTCCATTACAACCTGGATTACTTTGATCTGGGAGCCGATTGTTTTAATACATCCTTAGTGCACTAAGAAAATATTTGCCATGCCTATTTGTTATATACTATTTAACACTGTATAATTTAATCATACATATTTGATGACTGTTTTTGTTCACAATTTTATTACAATGTATAAAATGTAAAACTGATTTCTGAATATTAAATTACAAGTTGCTTATTATAAGACTGTAAAGACATCACTATTAATCTGATGTGTTTTCTATTAAATATTATTGATTGAGCATTTACTGTAGGAATTAGGCTTTTTGTGGTAAAATATTCACATTTATTTACCCTGATATTTAATAGCTGCCATTTATTTACAGATATAAAATTATTTCAATACATATAATAAAAGAAAATGATATTCAATAAAGCAAAGCTTAACTTTGCAATATCCTAATATATAAATAAATAATAGGTACATTTTCTAATTACATGTAAGTCCTTCAAATATAATGCAAATTAGATAAGATAAATAAAGGACTGTATTTATGAATCAGTTGATGAGAAATGAAATTTTAGTTTAGTCTCATTGAAAATCTTAAAAGACAAAGATCATATTTATTTACTTCCGAATTTTCTAAACAAACCACTAAGTTATAATAAAGTAAACAACGAACTAAATATGCAGTTATATATTAAATTTATTCATTTGTCAACCTCACCCTTTTAGGTCTGTTAAGAAAGGAATTGAAAATCTATTTTTTAAATACATCTAGGTTTTTCAAATTGAACATAAATTAGACAATTATAAAAGAAAAAAAAAGGCAAAATTAAAAATCAGCTAAGCATTTTCTATGTTTTACAGCCCTTCATCATCCAATGATGATAATACCTAACCAAATATCACTATTCATTAGCAAGGCTAATTATGTTTACATAGATATGGGAAATACAACACTTAATTTTGTCCAGGCTTTTTAAATAAATGCAAATGATTAATAAGGAATTCATTTACAAACCAGATGAACAGTTAATAAAAAAAAATAGTTTAATCAGTTTAAATTCGAATATAATGAAATGTTAAGGAATCTAAATTGTGCACATAGTAAAGTTGCTACTATATAATCAACTCTTTCAAACAAATTGCATTTATAAAATGTACACATCTAAATATACATTATCGTTACTAATTAGAATTAAATATAAAATATTTTTTTTTTACATTTATTTATATTGGCAAATAAATGTGTATTGTAGAAGTGTAGGTATATTTTTTATATTTGAATTATGGTTCTTATTGACTCTGATAGGTTGATAGCAGATGCTAGATTTATCTTGTCTGAAAATCTTTGATCCAATTAAACTTATAGCAAGTGGCTATAGAGAAGGATAAAAAATATTATTCTTTAAATCATATGTCAGTCAACTAATATTGTTATTAGTATTAGCATTTATCATAAAATAAAAAAAACGAATCTTACATGAAATAAAAATGTCCTTTCTAAAACAAATAGAAACGTACTTTCTTAATAGATTTAAATAAATATACAAGTGATATTGCTTAGGTTTAAAACTCTAGGGTTTATTTTAAATATTAGCATATTAAATTGAGTCATATAAACTGGTAAAGCTGACTGCTAAATATAAAAATACATTAATTCTAATTTTAAATCTTAGTCTTCATTGATGAAGACGAGTGTTAAAAGACTAATCTGAATATGTGGATTTTATATGCTATTAAAGTCCTATACACATGGTATCAGAGTGACTTAAAGTTATTATAGATATGACAATAATTTTGGCATTGACAAGGACTTTGGACATTCCATCATCAAATTTTAATGATATGAATGGCTGAAGAGGTGGAGAGTGGAAATGATTAAAGCCTCTCTGTTAAAGTTTGCAGGTTTGCTATCTTAATATAAACTGAGCACTTTTATATATATATATTATATATATATATATATATATATATATATATATATATATATATATATATATATATATATATATATATATATATATTATTGTGGGTTCATCCATGGATCATATTCACCTGTGATAATCTCTACCATTGCAAAATTACAGAAGCCATTGAGATACTTAAAAGGCCATACTGTATTAATAAGCGAGATGATACATGAGAACTTCTTCCTATTTGGAAGGTTTTTTTTTAAAAAAAAACATTCTTAATTTAACATTTTTCCTATTGGTGAAACTTTAATGTTTTTTTTTTTTTTTCAAATGAGTGATTGTAGCGCCTCTACAAGCATCTTCCTACCTTTTATCACCCAGTTGATGACTTATGTGATCAAGTTGTAATGTCGTAGGTATATCAGTATTTAAATTTTTTAACATGGATGAACTTGCAAATTATGTCTTATATATATATGGGAGATGATCTAAATCAATTGATGAGTGTTGGTTCAGCATGAAATATGTATATTGAAAATCATTTATATTTTTCATATGTGATCGTTTGTATTGCTCGTATAATGTTTAGTTTGTTTCATTCCATTAGCATAGTTAATTATTCTATTTGGATGACATTCATATTTAATTATTCTGATGTTTTGACTGATTTTTGTTAATATGGCTTGAAAATAAAGCTTAAATAAATTTTATTAGATATAAAGTTGATATTATAATTAATAATAAATCAATTTTATTCTATGTTTAAGATAAACTTTTGATTAATATCATTAATGTTGCTTACTAGTATTTTATTAGTATATAATAAGTTTTTCAAGAGAAACTATAAAAGTAAAAGCAGCCTTATAGTTATTTTATGCTAAAACAATTATCTATGTACAATTTAAAAATCATCCGAACTTTTAATTTGTTTTGTAAATGTTATTTTTTCTTTTTAAAGATATAATCGGATACGATTTTATTATAATAGATTTCTTTGATAAATTTAGTTATTGATCTGGTTCTTCCTCAGGAGTTCAAAAAAGTTCAAGAGAACTGAAAAAGACAGAGAGGAAGCTGCTATACATGGATCTTGACTCCAGGTCTTGATTCCAGAATTTACCACACAACTCTTACTAGAAATTACTTTTTACAAAAGAAATCATTTCAAATATAAATAAATTCATTTATTTTTAAGAAAAAAATATTTTATACAAATTATGTCTGAGGTTTTATATTTTTATAAACACAATTGAAAAACAATCCTTTTCAAAATATGCATTTAATAAACAGTGAGAATTGTCAATTCCTCTACAAGCTTTGTAGTAAATGCTTAGCCAGAGAAAGCATTTAAAATATCTCTGTCAGAACACCCCCCAAACTCCTGATGATGGTTTTGTGCTTTAACCTCTGTCATTGTCATGGACATACAAAACAGAACTAAGAAATTTATTTCTAACCCTACTTTTATGTACCTTTATTCTGTCATTTAAGCTCAAACTACTCTGACCTATATAAACCTTCTTACAAAAACAAGAGATAATTATTGTGTTTTAGATTTTACTTTCTTGGCTAGTCTGGTTGAGTTTTGGATTTGGGGTAATTTTTATTATCAGATATTATTTTAGTTCCTTCACCAATGCTCCATGAATTACTACTCTATGGATGACAGATATGAAATTATACTCAGTCTTTTTTAGTTTGTGTGTAGACAGTAGAAAAGTGTGGAGTATTAGACTCAGAGAATAATGAGTAAATTAGTAATAAATTGACTGAACACACACATTTATGGCTGACTAGATAATGCATATATAACAATTAACTTAAATGAGGATTGATTTTGATTATATTTGTGATAGATGGTAAAAAACACACAAAACATTTGTATAAGTTTCATATGTTTAATTATTAGAATAAATGTAAATTAATACAAAATTAGAAGTGCATTGAGATTTTACATTTGCAAATGTTTTTACAATAATAAGCAGAATTGAATACAAGGTCACATCTTTTATGCACCTTAAATCATTTAATTTTAAACAATCACAAATTAATATTTTTATCTACGTTTGTATCCATGCCTGGATTATTCTATACCATTCCTATAAGGTTTGGTAAGAGTTAAGTTTACATGAATGATAATAATAAATATAAACTTATTAAAATTACATAATGAGTAATAATTTGCTCCCTATGCAGATTGTTTGATATAAACTAGATCAGGTGTTCAGAACAATGTTGAACTGAATAATATTAGTAAGAGTGAACTGGTGATTTGCAGCATAGCTTCAGAGAGTATGACAATACACAAACTAAATAAGGTTTGTGGTTTGAAATGTGTAGTTAATCATGGCATTCAGTACCAAGTACTTAGCTTCCTTGGGCTATACAACTTGCTATTACAAAAGATAAAGAACATATAGTTCAGGAGATCCAAGCTGCTTAAATATAGTTCTGGACCCTCATGTTTCAGTTCCAGAAATTGCTAACTGAACTAATACTAATAAGATGCCCTTAAACAAGGAGCCCATTTTAATAAAAAAAAATATAGCAATGAATATTGCATTATGTACTTTATAAGGATACATTCTTAATGGTTTCCAAAATCAAATGTTAAAATTATTAATGCAGTAAATGTATTGTTTCTTCACGTGAAATTACTTTATTCCAGTTCATAAATTAGCACATATAAAACATGTGAAAAAGGAGTTAATTAAAGTGATATAGTTTACAGATTAAATATGAATAAGTTGTATTATAAACTAAAGATAAAAAAGCATATTAGGGACTTACTTATTTATAATATGCTTTATAATATCATTCTTACTATTAATTAACTAGACATAATTTACTATCATGCAAATCTAAATTATGATGTGTTAAATATAATAGCTTAAATAAATACATATATAATATGTATCAAAATGGAGATTTATATGTGCTAAAAAGTAGTATAAATTATTTATGTGTGAGCTTCTACTTATCTATCTAATATTACTAATATTACTAATCTTCATTTTGAATCATGAAATATCTTAATATATTAATATAATAAACAATTATGATAGAATATTATACGCATGACCATATATATATATATATATATGTGTGTGTGTGTGTGTGTGTTTAAATGATTACAGTTATGTTTAGAAAAATTATTAAATTACAAGTATTCATTTACATAGAGACAAGACATTATTACAGTAACATTATTTGGATTACAGAGTTTTTTTTTATTAAGAAATCATGTAAGTTTATAAATTTATGCATGTTCACTGTTATAGCCAGCTGTTAAAAGAAATTATTAAAATAGTTTAGATTTAGATTTATTTTATAGGGCTCTGCAGGAAAAAATGTTACCGATCTTCATCTAACTGAGGCACCATTCATGGCATTTGCCACTGACATTTTTTGTGAGGCTAATTGTCTGATGTCTTCATGGCACACTGTTGGTATTGAACTCTTCCATTCTCATAGAGTGGTAATCCAAAGTAAGATGGCAACATTTGAGCCTTCTCCCCACTCATTTACATGGTCAAAATGGGCATTGTCCCTGGTAGCAAAACATTTCAATAATTTAAGAAAGTGAACATTTATTTAGTGTTGAATATTTGGGATTTTTCATATCAACTCCTTCACTCCTCTCTGCAAAATCTATGAACTTGTTTGCAATTTTTAGTTTTTTTAATCTTAAGTTTTAACTTAGTTTTATTAACTTTAGGAAAGATAAGAAAAACCTCAGTGATTCATAAAAAAATGCAGCTTGATTGCTTTTCCCTTGTCTTAAAATTGATTTTAAAATTAATTTAAAATATTCTATTGATTTCCACAAAATTAACCAGGTGCATTTAGTAGGATAGTTTTCATGAAACAGACAATCTTTTAAAACATATTTAAGTTCTGTAAATGTTATGTTATATATGTAAACTTGTAACCTCTATAATTGAAAATTTATATGTTAATTCTAGGTAAATTAAAAAAATTGTACATTAAATTCATAACAATTTAAAGATAAAATAATTTAATTGTGTTCCAATGCTTATGAAAAGTATTGCCTTGCAGCTTCATTCACATATATATGTAGGAGCACTCATACACATACAGCAATGTTTAAAAAACTTTTAATTTATTATCTAAATTTAAAACTATGTATATGCATTATATAACAATACATATACAGGTATTAATATATCTAGATTTATGCAAATATACCTAAATATACATACACATACATAAATAAAATACAGAGAGCATACCATCTCTTAATTGTTAAGTGTGGTAAGTGAAAATATTTGAAATCTCTATCTGAAGTACTTTTACTTCCAGACCAATTGGTTTCAAGCTTATGATTCACCTCAGAGAGGAGCTAGATTATTCAGACAATGGATCTAAAATATCAACTAAAAATCCAGCACTTATTTTATATGTAATATTTATTTATCAATTAAGAGCTTGTTTGAACTATTGGCACACTCTCTGTATTTCATTTTTGTAAATACAAGCTTATAAAAGCAATGTCACGTTATATATGACTTGCTAATTTTATTGATAACATACATAAATATATGTTAATATATATTAATATACATGGACTTGGAGGGTTTGAACTATGTATAATACTACTATTGGACTTAGTAGGTGAAACGGGATGCAAGACAAAAATACCCTTTCAATATATATATATTACATCTCAGATATAGATATTAATTAAATAATATCTAGGTAAATTCATGTATAATTTATATATATATATATATATATATATATATATATATATATATATATATATATATATATATATATATATATATATATATATATAACAATGTTTCGACCTGGGTAACAAATATTATAAATAATTGTAGAGGTGCTGTAAGTAATTATTGTTATATATCAGTGCTTGCAACGACTCTACAATTATTTTATAATATTTGTTACCCACTTGATGACTAATGTGACCTAATGGTAATGTTTATATATATGTATATTATCCACGGATGAACCCGGATAATATTTTCATTCATATATATATATATATATATATTGTTATTACAACATATATACATGTATATTGCTTATTTTATGTCAATGTGTTTATATCTACCTATCTAGTTAACTCTCTATTTATCTTATAATAATAATAATAATAATAATAATAATAATAATAATAATAATAATAATAATAATAATAATAATAATAATAATAATAATAATAATAATAATAATAATAATAATAATAATAATAATAATAACAACAACAACAACATTGATATTATTATTAATACTTTATCTACAAGTATTTCTGTTAACTATTACTCTTCATACAAATATCAAGCAAGTTCTTTAAAGACAATAAGACATTGTTTCAAAGAATACGATAAATGTCAACAGTATAAATTAAAAATAATTTCAATTCCAGTATATCTCAAATTTTTAAATATCGAATTATACACTTTTATTTCTCTGAAGTGATACATGTTCGCACAATAAGAACAAACAGACTAAAAAAAAACACGTATATAGCGTGTTACGCAACCCATGTAAATGTATATATATATAAAGCAAGCTTTTTTTTCATAAGTGGATGAACTTATATATATATATGTTTTAATTAAATTGTTTACTCAACTTAATTTTATAAATTGTTAATGTAACATATTTGCGTTAAGTAAATAGTTTATTTTTGACAATTCATAAATCTATCAAATTTTTCAATCGTAAACATATTTTATACATGTAAATAAACGAGTTGAAATATTCTTGATAAAAATAAATTTAAGAGTTGCTAAGAAATCAAGACTTTTTAAAAAACATTACTCTGTCAATTCTTATTTCAAAGAGGATTGACTTATCATCTTTGTTGTTATTAGAAATTTATTTTATTTTATTTATTAACATTTTATCAAGACAATGTAATGTACTTAATAATTTCTGATGTAAAAAAAAATATATGTGCATTAACACTTTCAGACATACATTATATATATATATATTGTTTATATAGCTTTCTAATTGAGTTGTTAGAACATATATTTGATGACCCACAATCTTGGTTCATAGTAGGATTAATATAAATTTGATTGATAACCAACTGTAATCTATTTAAACATTAAATTTACTGTTTATTTTTTTAGACTTAAAGATTAAGAAAAAAAACTGTTACTAAGACTTAGGGACATTGAAGAATTTGAATATTGAGTACCCTGGACAGTAGAAAAAGTATCACTTCAGTCTTTGACTATAGTATCATGTAAATTAGTCTTTGACTATAGTATCATGCAAGTTAATTTGCTGTGTTGAGTTTCCCTTACAATACAAGATTTAATAGGCAAAATTAAAATGTGTTTTCTTCATCTATTAGCAAAATAATGATATAGTATGAGCAACTTCATGCTGATATTCAGTTTGTAAGGGGCACAAAAGCACATCACTACTGGGGCACCTAGACACCAAGATGATTAATAAAATTTATCTGCAAATAAAATCGTTTAAATTTTTCAATCATTTCATCAATATAAATATGTTCTGAGTGTAACATTTTTTTTATTTAAATATAAGAGGAATATTTCTTTACTTAAAGCTATTTGTGCCATATATCCATACTTTGAATTTCTAGACACAATATTAAAATATGCTATTTATATACTCTTATCATTATGTTAAACAAAACATGTAAATGTTTATATTTCCAAATCATTATATTCCTAGAAACACATTCTGATAATAAATATTTATTATTTAAACAAAAGAGGAATATTTCTTTACTTAAACTTATTATGGCAGTTGCCCTAATCTCAAAATATATTTCATATCCAAACATTGCCCAAAACTAAATAAGCTGATGATATTTCATCTCTCTAATGAAACTTATACGTGAAATAAAAATGTTTAGATTTACCAACCACTTTTTACTTAAACACCTTAATTCATATAAATAGTAACATGTTATTAATAATTTATTGAGAAATAAAAAGTTATTTTAAAAATATTACTTCATAATTAATGACATTATATTTAATAATAATGTTTTACAGTTTTAAATGGGTTGTTCAATTGGGAGTACTGGAAAAAGTGACTGTCTCTGAAAAGACAGGTGTCTGAGTTTGATGCTGTGTGGTGCTAACATTTTTGTAATGGTGTTATCATTCTTTTTTTTGTTATTATTATCCTGTATTGTCTTTTTACATATTTTACTAAATATCTTTACCTATTTTTAATAACAATATTATTCTTTTTTAAATGCAGTATTAGCTTTTTCTTGTTTTCTAGTTAAAAATTTGTAATTGATACATAATCCACACTGTGATGCAAATTTTATGCAAAATGAATTATTCAATTCTTAACAAATTTCATGATATAAATTATGAATAAACAACTTCAAGGGTGTTACCAGCTTCTAAAAATTTAGTAAATACATAATAAAAGTATAGAAATTTAAAATTATTCTCTTAAATGATTCCTGGCTAAATCCTTAATTGTTCGATAGTATAATAAAATATAGTATATAATATGACTTAGTGATTAATATGCATTAAAATTTAAATACCATAATAAAGTAGTGTACTTTATTATTGGCCAAAATCAAGAGAGGCTATTTTTGTTAATAGAAAATATAAACAAGTTATTTGTGAGAGGTTGAACTTTTAAAACATTTTTATCAAGTTGCTGCTAATGGAATTATTAAATACAATTTTTAAATAAGATATTGTGTGTATTTCATTAACATGTTATTATTGTAATATCATACATGTAATGGCATGATTGGGAAAGTGCCAACAAAATTGTTTATATACACCAGTAAAAGAATTCAATTGTTTGATTTCTATCTTACTATAATTTATCATGAAAAAAACTGCAACACATAGCATAATGGCTTCTAAAAAATATGGATAAGCAATGAAAGGGCAAAACTTTTATTACTTAAGTAAATGTAAGGTAAATCTCTAACCACATGACTATAACTCTTGACTAAGTTTTTAAAATAAAATAACTCACAAAAAGATTATTCTATCACTGAGATTCTGAATGACACAAAGTAAAAAATCAAGATGGTTAGAATCAGTTTAATTAAAAGTGATTGCTATTTATCACTTTGCATCCATAAAAGTTAGGAGAGTTAATATGTAAATTAAAAACATAAAAATGTAAATAATTATATTTTTAAATTTTATATTGTGTTTTTGTTAAACAAAATTATATAGAATTCATTGTTTTAATTAAGTACTAAATATCTGCATTACCACATATTAGAACATTTAACGTTGTATTACTTCACATAGAATATTCATTATAAGATTTTACTTTAATTAAGTAGGTAAATAATATTTTAATTTGTGAAGCGCAGATAATTGAAAATTGAAATAAATTGATCTACTGCTGAAACTCACTGCACTCATTAAAATACTCATTCCACAGCCAATCAGATGTCATGATAGCTATCAAGACAATAATCAAACATAAACACACAACAAAGATTTTACAAGAAAAGGGCAGCCACCCTTTTCTCAACTTTTCTTTCTCTATATCTAAGCCAGACATAAGTATTTAAGTTTGAAAGCTTGAAGCTTTAAATATCTTCACAAATAACTCACTGAGTTTAAATCATAAACATACAATGCAAAATCCTATGATTTACTACATAGCAGTTTTAGAATACATAACAAGCAGTAAAGTATGTAAATAATATTTTATTTTTCGAAGCACATATAATTGAAAATTGAAATAATTTGAGCTACTGCTGAAACTCACTGCACTCATTAAAATATCCATCCAACAGTCAATCAGATGTCACGATAGCCATCTAAAAGGCAATCAAACCTAAACACACAACAAAGATTTTATGAGAAAAGGGCTGCCACCCTTCTCTCAACTTTTCTTTCTATATATCTAAGACAATCAAATTAAAATATTATTTACATACTTTACTGCTTGTTATGTATTCTAAACACTACTACATAGTAAATCATAGGATTTCATGTTGTATGTTTATGATTTAGACACAGTGAGTTGTTTGTAAAGATATTTAAAGCTTCAAGCTTTCAAACTTAAATACTTACAACTGGCTTAGATATATAGAAAAAAAAGTTGAGAGAAGAGTGGCTGCTTTTTTCTCATAAAATCCTTGTTGTATGTTTAGGTTTGATTGTCATTTAGATGGCTATCATGACATCTGATTGGCTGTCGGATGGGTATTTTAATGAGTGCAGTGAGTTTCAGCAATAGCTCAATTTATTTTAATTTAATTAAGTAGATAACATCAAACACAAATAACTTTAATTCTATGTATCTAAAAATAAATAATTTATACTAACAAAAATAAAACTAGATTGCTTATATCAAGCAATTTTTTTAAAGTTTTACTTATTTTAGCTTTTCAATATTATCAAATACCAACACACACACACACACACACATATATATATATATATATATATATATATTGTGCACATTCCGATTTAGCTTTTGACTAAATTGCAATAGTATGTCTAAAACAGCAAAAAAATTCATCACATTTTCTTGTATAGGAAAAGGAAGTTTTAGTGAATCCAATTTCAAACCCTACATGATCAAGTCCCCAAAAGCCAAGGACAGAGAGAGTGGATGAAATATTTGTTATCTATTTGGTTTGTATTGATAAAACAAAAGGAGTAGTACATACTTTGAATCATTTCATAATAGTATTTAAAAGTTAAAATTGAAACACATATAAACAGTTGTCTGTGGACACAAGCTATTCAGTTAATAATTTTCTGATTTTGATTATTAACTTATTTCAAAATTGATCTATACTTAATGAATTCTGCTATTATTTCTATAATAATTTAAATGTAATAGTTTTACTAATTTAGTTTTGGAATATTGAGTTATAGTTTTTTTAATCATTCAGATTATTTTTTAATAGGCAGATTTTTTGAATGTCTAAATATCTGCATGTGTGCTTGTATTTTACACAAATACACTTACAGTTACACATATATTAGAAGAACTATTTTGTTAACATCATTTTATAATTTGTATAAAAAGTTATATTGTTTGTAAAGAAATATATTATATTTTATTTAGACTAAAAAGGTTTGAATTTCAATTGACCAGTCCAGCTGATATTCTTTAAAGTCAGAGGTTAATTAAGCAAAAGATAAATATTCAGATTTTAGACTTGAGAAAAAGAGGGACTGCTATGGTGAGGGAATCCATGGCAGTTAAAAAAATAATTACCATGATATCATATTATTTTGGGTCTCTTGTCAACAATTAATCTTAGAAAAACTGTCAATTTTAGGAAGAAATTGTCAGTGTTAATTAGATGTTTTGATTGATGAATGGCATCTGTTGTTTCTGGTAACAAAATATTTCAGATCACAAGATGAACCAACTTGTATAAAAATCTGGCAATAAGTTTGTTAGGAGAGAGATATTAAAATTTTTGGGGGAGTAAACTAAATTGTGGGGTAAAAATAAGTCTTGATTGCTGTTACAAGCCTGCATTATTTTATATATATCTTTTTTGAATGCTTTCTACAGCCTAATGGCAGTTTAAATATATTTTTTGTCTGTGGCTCTAGGCCATCCATTGACCAATGCACATATGAAAACTTTGATCCCAAAATATTAAACAAATTGTGACTGATTGCTAAAAATAAGAAAGAAAAAAATGGTTTCTCACCTGTGTGTTAAGTGTAAAATGAAATAAGTCATGCTAAAAAGTATCAAACCATGCTATTTAATTTATGCCATTGACTGAGTTTAAACTGAAGCCAAATGATCAATATATGAAAAAAACAGCAAATATCCATTGTCTATTAAATAATGATGCTGAGAAGAAATAAAACAATTCCAATGACAAATAGTTTCTATGGAAGCCAGGAATTTCACCATCATCATCACAGTAAAAGAAATGCAAGTCCAAGCCAAGTAAAAATAGTACTGTTTCAGTAAACTGCTGTAATTGGTAAATATATGTGTATTACCTATTGGTGTGTGGCTGTTGTCAAATTTATAAACATTAAACAGGCTGAATTTGAAATCTTGGAATGTGCCTCAAGAAAGTAAAAGAAGTATGGGTAATATGAATTTAATATATATTTTCATTTCATTATGTCACTGACTATTAACCAAACTTTTAATAACAAATTCTTTATTTTTTTTTTAATTTCTGAACCTTAAAACAGAATCAATTAAAAAGATTTTTAGTAGTAATAACTATTGCTTTATTGACAATCTTATGTATTCGGGAATTGTTATACTTATCCAATTATCTATGTATTTTATTTTTATGAAATATATTATTGTACATTAATTCAAAATTATGAAATATGTTATTTTTAATATATGTTAAAGTTTTTTTTATTTTAACAATATTTTATTTATAATAGGGATCAACACATACACATATGCAATAATATAATTATACTTTCCACATGTATAGCTGTGGAGCCTGATTGTTGAAAGTGATAGAAACATAGCATTGGGGTAGCTAGATTTGTTAAAATAATGATTAGTAACCTCAAATGGTCAGAGGGGGAGATAGGTAATTTGAAACTTATTTCTGTAAATGCTTTTTACCTTTTTAGTATTTGACTAACCATTTTTAATTAATTAGTTATATATATATATATATATATAACCTATATAAATTTAAACATTATATATATATATATATATATATATATATATATAATGTTTAAATTTATAAGGTTACAAATGATATGCATGCATAGAGTGTTTATTTTTTTATAAAATGTTTTTTTTTTAATATAAAATTTTTAGTTATGCACAATACAAATTGATACACAAACATTATACTATGTTATAAATATTGAATACTGTTGTTAAAGGGAAAGGGAGAAGAATTTAGTATCATTTATATTATGATTTAAATACAAACAATTCATCATTGTTATTTATATAAATTTTATATATGACATTAAATATTGTGTGTATTCTATCAGCCATTAATAAATGTTAATTTGTTCATTAAAAGAGGCATATATCTTTATTAAGAGTTATTTTTGTCTTAGTAATTATGATCATTCATCATCACTGGTAAATATTAATGGTTAAATCCCAATTTAAATATAATAAAGTTAGGCAAATAATTATAAGTTTATAAAAGCTAAATTTTATGTTAGGTATTAGTTCTAAAGTGGTGGTTGAAAGTATCATTATCATCATCATCATCATCTTCATCATCATGTTTCTAATCAATGATCTAAATAAATTTGTTTAATGGTCATAGATGAATGATGTTTTTCACTGTATTTTGTTTGTCATTTGTGATTTATTATAATATAATGACTACACTCAAGATCATCAAACATTATTCAAGGTGAAGGAATTGCTACCATAAACCTATAGTGTTTGATATGAGCTAGTAAGACATGAGAATGTTGAAATATATTTATGATATTAAAACTAAGTAATAATTTTGTCTGATAAATTTTATATGCACAAGTAAAGCATAAGGATGTTTTTTTTTAATGTTAGTGCAATAGTGATATCATTCTAAAATACAAAATCCTACATCCTGTTATAAATGAGGTACAAAATGGGTTCAAACCAGGTACATCTATAAGTAGGTATAGAATATAACTTTGTCTACATTTAGATAACCTAGTGACACCCTAATAGACCATATTGACTTAGTAAATACTTATAAAACTAGACAAATAGTTAAAATTATTCCTAGTTTATTTTTCCATCATTTCCCCTCAAGCCATTTCAGTTATTTTGGGAGATTTTATAAATTACAAAAGTGGCACACTATTTTTAGAAAGTTACAAATGGCTGCCCAACATCTTGCATGATGCATTTATAGTCAACACTGGTATCTGGGGCCACCATGAGTAATCAGAGTCTTAAGAGACTATATAAAAGCCACTATATTAAAAGCCACTATTTTTATTAAGTTACATATATATATATATATATATATATATATATATATATATATATATATATATATATATATATATATATATATGTATGTGTGTGTGTGTGTGTGTGTGTGTATATATATATATATATGTTTTGTGAGTATTGAAACATGATTGAGTGAATAGTCTAGATCATTATTGAGTGATTTTTTTGCAAGTGCAAATAAACATCTAAATTATAAATAAAAAATATAGCTAAAAATTGCAAAGATAAATAAGAAGCATCATTGATATGCTTAGATGCCCATATAAAAATGTTAGTGAAGTTGTATATTTCCTTATTCCAACATATTTATATGTGATGACAAATGTATATACTTATTATGTTGTTAACCTATTATATCTTTAACTATGAATTAGTCATTTTTTTCTTCATGTCATTATAACAAGAACTAATTCAATAGTTCTAATATGATGAACTTATACTACTCACAATTTATTATAAACCTATAAAAAATCATAAAATTTCTACCATTTTTATGTCTTCTTTTTTATAAACCCCCCCCTTAAAATTCAAAAAATTTTCCCTTTAAAAAACACCCCCCAAAAAAAAATTAACTTAAAAAAAAACACTAATAATGAAAATAGTATTATACATTAATAGGTTATCAAAATTTTGAGGATAGATGATAATGATTGTCTCAACATTGGATAAAAATATACTTTTCTAAATGATAGGACAGATTCATAATTCATAACATTGTTTTTTATCTATAGTAAATAATATATAGTGCTTATAATAACTGCTGTCATATACACTTTAATGCAATTTCTTTTAAACAAAACTTCTTTATTTTCCTGACAGTTTTGAATTTCCTCTCTTTTAAATTTGAGAAGCACTGATGAAGACTGCTGGACAGTGGAAACTGTCAGGAAAATAAAGAAGTTTCATTATTATAATTCTTTTTTCCATTAAAGTGTATATGAAAGAAGTTATTATAAGCAATATATATATATATATATGTTAAAACGAAGATTTGCATGGGTTAAATATATAAAATACATATTTTGTGGGTTCATCCGTGTTAAAAACTTTTAATATCAATATACTGACGTTAAGACTCTGTGGATGGCTTGTGTGACCAAGTCGAAACGTCAGTATATTGATATTAAAAGTTTTTAACACGGATGAACCCGCAAAATATATATATATATATATATATTGTAACCGGACCACCACACAACCCTTTATTACCTTGGTTGTAACAATTTCCTGATGAGCATGTCACAGGAAGAAACTATCAATTGGCATTACCCAATGCAGATGTTAACCCCCACCCCCTATAACAATATTTCCTGCTCATCAGAGAATGTGTCACCATAGAGGCTGGAAGCATCTAGACATTTATGTTTGGTTTTCCAAACGGCGCCACTAGAGTTCCATCTCACTACAACCTGACTTACCTTGGTCTAGTTATGTCAGACATAGCTCAGGAGGCATGATATTCTCAAGAACAAGTGCAATGAATGATGAGTGATGCAACAAAAACAAAATAGAATTGAACAACTAGATAACTAAGATTTAATTTTTAGTAACAATAATTTTATTTAATAACAATTAATTTGCAATTTCTAATAAAGTTCATTATTATCTATGTGATGACTCATTTTCATTTCATTTATGGAAAGATTAGAAGCAGTTTAGTTAGTTACTTCACAGAGAGGAGTGCATTTATGTGCATAAGTTTCATTATTTTCTTTCCACAAAATTAATATTCAGGTAAGTATTAAGCATTTGAAATTTTATTCAATATGCAGGTAAACATTTAGAGTCCATATAATATTTCATTAGATTTATTAAATTCAGTAATGTGGTTTAAATTACTCCCACAAAATCAATATTCAGATGAGCATTAAGCATTGGTCATTTTATGTCAACATGCAGATGAGCATCTAGAGTCCATATAATATTTCATTAAATTTATCAAATCCAGTAATGTGGTTTAAATTACTCCCACATCATCAATATTCAGGTAAGTATTAAGCATTTGTAATTTTATTTCAATATGCAGGTAAGGATTTACATTTATCCTTTATCAAGAATAAACAATTTTCATAATTTTAGTTTCATTCCTAATTTTCCAGTTACAAACTTATTTTCATGCAGCTACATTTATTCATTATTTTACTTTCATTTATAATTTATCGATAATAAATGTATTTTCATGTAGCTATATTTATTAATAATTATTTTTTTTAATTTATAATAAAGACATTTTGTTTGTCTTTTAAAAAACACATATAATTTCAAATATTTTCATAAAATCATTACCTTTATTTATCCAGTTTGTTCCTTTAAAAAGGGGTCATTTTTGTTAAGCTGAATGGTGTTAATCCCTTTCATGATGGTTATCCAGGCAAATCTTGAAAAATAATGACTTAGAATGAAGAGATGAAGCTGTTGGTTTATTTTTCCATCGTTATAATTTCCTTAATAAAGCTTTCTTTTTCCATCATTAACAGAGGTTCTTTAATATCCTTTTAAAATTGAAATCTCTTTTTTTTTCAAATTTCTTCTTTAACAGATACTTGAAAAATATCTCTTTGGAAAAGAATATAACTATTTGATCTCCTTAAAATTTCTCTGGAAAAACTTTTTAAAACTCTTTCAAAGTCTCTTGTTTTAAAATCAAATCTAATCTGCACTGAACTTGCAACTTGACTATTTATATCTGATTCTTGGACTGATTAAGCAGCCTTTTCCACACTGTACCTAATTTGCATACTGCTCTCGTTTAAGCCTGATTGCCTTTCTCTTTCATAATGATTGGATAATCTACTTTTTTAGTGGGATAGATAAGAAAGCATAAAGATTAAGCCATGTTTTTCAATTGATTAAGACTGCCTCAAGCTGATATAACACTTTATTTAAAAACATCGTTCCAAAAATTAAAAATATAATCTTTTTTAATAACTGCCAGCTTTTATTTACATCATAATTTGAAACTATAAAATCAATAATGATTTTCTTTTAACCATAAACTTTTTTACTTTATTTCTTTTTTAATTTGATCAAATCATGCTAGTCTTTTTTAAATGGGGGGGGGGTCTTTTGAATATATTTACACGGGGAACAGTATCTGTTTCAATATATATATATATATAGGAAAAAATGCAAATAAAGTAATCGAGAAGAATATGAATATATAGTAAATAATATTGGCTCATCACAATATAAATTTGGTAAGCAATGTTAGTAATATTATTTTTCACTTTAAGTATTTACCTCATTTTCTGAAAAAAAAAAATCATACATTTTTACAAATGTTTAATTATTACATTGAATAATTGAAACTTTTATATAAATAACTATAACTAAACTCAAGTAAATTCATCTAATATACACATACTATTACACAATGTTTCATAGGAATTTAATTAGTACTATTATTTTATATTTTTATATAAATTCTTTAAATGCATACATTTAAAACAGTTGAACTTTAACTTTCTAATTTTCCGTGAACTGATGATGACATTTCTTTCATATGAACTATCAAAATCAAGCCATTATTAAAGCTATAAATAGGAAACATTAACACAATAGTATTGAGATAAAGAAGACAAACCTTCACTATTGTTTTGTTTATAAAAGTATTATTGAAATTTTCTTATTCAATATGCAAGAAATCTTTAGCATTTACTGGCATTTTTCTTATAATCTCATGAAATATTTTGTTACTAAAAATTACGTTATAATGCATTTAGGACATCTGTTATCTTGACACTTTGACAAATCAAAATAGTATTTTAAAAGAAGCATTATTTTACTAATGATTATATACATTGTAACTTGTATTTATTCTTGAAAATCTTAACTAGTAATTTTGAATCAAATAATTTTAAAATGAATCAAAGTATATAAAAATAAATAACAACTCTTTTAAAAGTTTAAAAACAATTTATAAATTGAAAACTTGAATAATGATATATTACAAACATTATTCTCATGCACATAGATGCATACACTCATATATTTGGTAAAACGGAAATTTTCGTTTATAATAACCAATACTACTGGGCAATATATTGCTGGTCACATCTGATACCAATTGGATAAAAAATGTTATTTATTTAGTTTTTAAACTAAAATTTTTATTGAGACGCTATAGATCACAAATTGTGGTAAAGGGGGGGGGGCAATAATGTCTATTCAATATAAATATATATATAAAGTGAGCTTGTGAGTACGGATAAATATATCTTATAAATTTAACAGGCATTTAAATAAATATGTTTATTTTTATTTTTAAAATGAAAAGTAATTTAAAAGTCTATAATGTTTTTGATAAATATATTTAACATATCTCCGTTTGAAAAAAAAACAACAACAACATAAAGCCCATTAATCAAATGACCTATTAATTTTATGTAAGATTATGCACCTGCATTCAAGATTAACAATTTTAAATATTATATTTCGGTTTATTGGATGAACTTTAATTAATCTTAGAGTTGTTGGTAACACCTGTACAACAGTTTTTTTAAAAATAATATTTCTTAATTACTTAGTTTAAAATCATCTTGTGAATATTATCACTAAATATCCCATAAAGTCATATATTTATTCAAACCAAAGTTAATTTTAAATTAATATCTAAAATTAAAAAAAAAAAGCATGCAGTGGCACAAATATAAGGAGTTTGCTATTAACTGAAAGGAGACCTTTGATTCCTCTTGGAGGCCTTAAAGGAACTGAGTAGGTAAAATTTCTAATGTCCACTCTATACATTTGTGTCATTGCAACAGTTATTACTATGTGATTATTCATAGTATACAAACATGGATGGGCTGCTCACCAACAAGCATTAGCCAGCATGGTGAGTTTATTGATCTTTTATCTCTGAGTTTAAGAATATTTTTTCCAATATATACAATCATGACAGACCCAGGAGGCTGTAAACTCACCAGCCAATGCAGCAGTTGGTGGCCAGAGGCAGAGGGTGCTGAGAATTCCATGATTGTGGACTCAGGCTGCCATTTAATGATGACTTCTTATTTAGTTACTTACAACTGCAGATCACTTTCAAGTGAAGGAAGATTGCAAGAGTTAAAAAAAGAAATGTCTTATAGTAAATAGGACATTATTGGACTTTCTGATGTTAGAAGAAAAGATGAAGAAACAATTGATTGAAAAAGTGGACATATACTCTACTATATAGGCACAAATATTGGAAATACAAGTGGAGTAGGATTCATTATAAATAAAAAATGGACGAATAACATTGTGGAAATTGATGGTGTATAGGACAGAGTGGCAAGATTAGATTTACAACTTAATAACAAATATCAAATGCAGATAATTCAGGTTTATTCCCCATCAAGTTCTCATAGTGAGGAAGTTATAGAAGATTTTTATATGGATGTACAAAAGGCTTTTGATCAGAGTAAACAACATTTTGTAATGGTTATGGGAGACTTTAATGCTAGAATTGGTAAACAAATGAAAGATGAAATTGCTGTAGGTAATTTTGGTTATGGTAATAGAAATGAGAGAGGACATAGACTTGTGGAGTTTGCAGAAAAAAAAAAAAAACTTTATATTATCAAGTCTTTTTTTTTTTTTTTTTTGAGAAAAATATTAAAAGGAAATGGACATGGAAGCATCCAAATAAAAGCAAAGCAGAATTGGATTATATTTTGACTAACAGAAAATACATATTTCAAGATTGTAATATTCTTAATAAATTTAACACAGGACGTGATCATCGAGTAGTAAGATGTAAGATACATGTTAATGCAAAACTAAAGAGACAAAAATTATTAAGAAAAACAATAAAATTCATACTTTCTGCTTTAATATATATATATCAAAATATTAATATATAACAAACTAACCAAAGGAAATACATATAAAAACAAAAAAAAAGATTTATAAGTCCAATAAATAATATTATATTTCAACCAGAGGACTGGTTTTCATCAGAAAGAAAAAAAAATACATAGTAAAATGGCGATAATCAAAAATTACAGATTTGGTAAAAGATTAACAATTTAAAAATGTAAATGATTTCTATATGTGTGTTTTTTATGTGAAAATTTTCTTATATGAGATTTTTTATGTAAAGATTGGTTACATGGATGTTTAATATCTGTGTTTAATTGGTTTATAGATAAATAATTAGTTATAAATTATTGTACTTTGCACTAACTATAATTTTTGATTAAAATGTATAAGTATTTTAGTTTTTAATGAATATTAATGTGAGCACAGCTATTTTTTGTATGTGAGCATAGTTTAATTTTTCTATGTATGCACATATGTATATTTTAATTTTTAATTTTGGATTTTTTATTTTTATATTTATTTTAATTTAAATAGAATTTAAGCTTGATTAGGAGGGAATGTAGTTTTTTTTTTTGAATTTTGTCATTGATTGGGTAGATATTCTGTGTTAGATTTTGTGACCAATCAGGGGGGTTTTGTTAAATTTTTAATCTTTTACCAAATCTGTAATTTTTGATTATCGCCATTTTACTGTGTATTTTGTTTTTCTTTCTGATGAAAACCAGTCCTCTGGTTGAAATATAATATTATTTATTGGATTTATAAGTCTTTTTTTTTGTTTATATATATATATATATATATATATATATATTAATATATATATATATATATATATATATATATATGTTAAAACGAAGATTTGCACGGGTTAAATATATATATATATATATAACATTTAATCATCAAAAATGTAATTTATCCATGAAGGAAAATGAAAGTATTTAGTAAAATAAATTGTTCAAGATTGCACTTGTATGATCATCTGAAGAGATCTTTTGCTATTCTTTTAAACTGCAAAATTGCATACTAATGAATGCAATATATATTAAGGCTATAATCTTAAGACTATGTCCCTAGATGCAATGGTAAGGATCTGTACAAATCTTTACCACAAGATTAACTGTGTTAAAGATATGTGGAGGTCCCTACCCACAATATATATATTACATACATAATGAGTATGTGCTTAACAAATTATTAATTATTAATGAATGTTGATTTTTTAATTTAAAAAAAATATGAAGAGGTCAATATCTTAAAACAAATGGTAAGCTAAAGTATTTCAATGTTATATCCATGCGTTTTATGAATTTAGTTTTTGTAATTAATTAATTTCCACATTATTTGTAAAATTACATTAGAAAAATTTTTGGATTAATACAATAACATGATTTTTTCAGACAGTTTATTAAAAATTAAAAATTACTTTTGCACAATAACTATATAATAATTAATATTAAAAACCAAATTTTATACATTAAGGTTCAATTTAAAAGATAAAAAATAACAAATTCTAGCATGAGAGTATGGTTATATCTTTTCAGATATTCCAAACATTATAAACCAATTTTAATATTGTAAAGTAGAATAAATTTATCATAGACTCACATTTATTTATTTCCATTTGAAAAATAAATTTTAGTCAAATTTTTTTTCACTTCATGGAATAACTCACTTAAATATTTTGTGCCCACTGTTGAATGATCAATACATCCTCTGTCTCATTACATACTTTGTGTATTATATATTATTTAATATTTGAAAATCTCTAATATGATATTTAAGAATATTTTATATTTATAAACATATTTTTTTAACAAATCAGGGGCATTATTGAATTCCAATTTATAATAATGGTTTCATACTAAAACAAATGTATATTGATAACAAAAAATGCCACCAGGGAAAATAACACATATATTATCATGTTGAAGGTATAAATAAATTAGTACAATACTAGAAACCTTATGACAAGGCAATCTAAAGTGATACTAATTTTATTTACTTTACTGGCATATGATATTTAAATGGACAATGAGTAAAGCTACATGACTGAAACAGATTCAGATCAAATATGCCAAAATATTTAAAATAAATTCCATTCAACAAGTTACTATATACGATTTGATAACAGATGAAACAATAATTATTATTATAGTTCTTCAAACAAATTATTATTCAAAACATTAACTATGATAATATATGAGTGTCAGTAATTAATTAATTTCCATATGTAAATCACTTCACAGCTAATACCTAAATAAATAAATTGAGTACCAGATATCTGTTGTCAAAGCAACAATGAATATATACTAATTGATTTCACTTATAGATTTAATTCAGTTTTGAATATTGTATGTGAATTACATGTAGAAATCTATGGTTTTCTATACCCTATCAGTAGTAATATGTTTGAAAATTTATAAAAAAGTATGATTTATTAATATAGTTTCAAGGAGGTTATTTTAAATTGTTTAATGGTGATTATTTAACATTTTCTGGTCAGACCTAATCTAAATGTATTCAAAAAATTTTATTACACATTCATTAGAGTAAAAGTGATCTAATAATGAACCAGTATGTAATATATAAAGAGCCTGCTAATAGCTTTAAACAATCTTATTTAATTTATTTTTTTATGATAAATGCTACAAGAGAAAATACCTAAAGCCTTTATCTATGTTGGTTCCCATCCTCAGACCAGTTTCCGGCTATGGCTCTCATATATTACATATTAGCTGTTTATATATTACATATTGGTAATACAAGCTATATAGGTCATGTGATATATGACTGATTTTTACTAATATTATAATTTGGCTATTAAGGCTTTGTCTATATTAAATTTCTAAGCCTACTAGTATATGGGATGAATGTATTTAGTTCAGGTTCATATAGTTTCTTTAGTTAAAGAACTGAGTTTGAAGACATGTAGGTGTCTGAAGATTTGAATCTTTTTCTTAATATTTAAGAATGAGATAAATGCTTAGCTTGAGTTAATATTTTGAATCTAATGTCCTAGCTTCTCACTGATGAGAGCCATAGATTAAAACCAGTCTGGAGATGGGGACCATCATAGATAAAGTTTTCAGGTATTTTCTCTTGTAGCATTTATCATAAAAAATAAATAAAATAAATAAGCTTGTTTAGAGCTATTAACAGGCTCTTTATATATTACATATTGGTAATACAAGCTATATAAGTCATGTGATATATGACTTGAATTTTACTAATATTATAATTTTGCTATTAAGGCTTTGCCTATATTAAGTTGCTAAGCCTATTAATATATGGGATCACTGAATTTAGTTCAGGCTCATATAGTTTTTTTAGTTAAAGGGCTGAGTTTGAAGACATGTAGGTGTCTGAAGATTTGAATCTTTTCCCCAATATTTAAGAATGAGATAAATGCTTTGCTTGAGTTATATATATATATATATATATATATATATATATATATATATATATATATTACTTTTTATAAATCTCCACATGTACAATCTAATGCCCAATTTTTTTTTATATTATTCCTTAGTTTTTTTAACAGTTTTGACTGTCCTGCAGTCTTCATCAGAACTACAACATTTAAACATATAATCATATAGCCATTATTCTATATACATATAAACATACATACTTTACATTATTATTTATAATCAAATTTTATTTTAACCTTATATTTTTACTTTCCTTTTTTTAATTATTATTTTTTCATTATTTCTGTAATATTTTATCCTTCTTTTTAATTTTTATCTTTTCTTTTTATCTATGACCATACATTACTCTCTAATATATTTTAATATGTATAAGTTTAATTTTTTTCCTTCCTTGTTATTATTTATCTATACTTATTCTTTTATTAAAATTTTTTATTCCTATTCCTGTCTTTATTCTCTTTTATAATTTACTTATTTATTTTACTCTTTTTTTGCATTATATTCCTCTTTTTTTTAAGTCTATAACTGACTTTTATTTTCAAAATCCTTAGCCTCTTTTTCATATACTCCTTTAATAACACTCCCTCTATTATCAATTTTATTAACATTTTATTCTATTTTTAAACTATTTATTTTACAAAACTATATATATATTTTCTCTATTATCATTAGTATTCCTATAAAAAATATTGTCTTCCACCATCTCTACTTAAATTTGGTTTTATCTTCTTAATTAATATAGCTTCTTTTATTTTTCTATCTCTTGTTGTATTAATATATCCAATCATTCTTATGCTATCCCTCTCAATATATGGCCTGTTTCTATAGCATGCATAGCAATTGGTGATTTTTACTGTACCTATGCTAAATCAATCTTATATAGATTTATTTTATTTGTTTTTCCTACATATTAAGTTCTTTTTTTATTATTCTTATATGATCTACATTCTAACTTGTATATTCCATTTATATGTTTTTTTATTCATTACACACACACACACATATATATATATATATATATATTGAAACAGACAGATCGGAGAACCGATCTTCGTTTCAGGTGTTTTCATGTACGGTAATTCAAACTACTGTTCGCCCGCAGTGAGGTTTTGTCTATTTCAAATTATAATAAAATTTAGTTATGTATTTTATAGTTTATAAATAAATATGTAAAGATCCCGTATATAAATGTCACAAACCATGAAATAATATTTGTGTGTGCGTGGTTTGTGAATTTGTATCATTTAATTTAAAGTTTCAGTGCGGGCGTATTTGTTTAAATTATAGTTTTTTTAAAATTGTATAAAGTCGTTTAAAAATACTGATCAAAAGTCACATTCCTTTGATCAGTGTTTTTAATTAAAATCTAATTGCACAAATGTACAGAGCAATTAAGTTGTATTCAAAATTAGTAAGGAATTTTTATATGTAATTACTATGTCAATTTAAAAATAGCGTATAAAATTAAAAGATTGCTAGAAACAGATAATTGATTGTTGGTCAAGCTGGAAAGGAGGCGGAGCCTAAAATAAAAACAAGTCGGAAAGGTCAGCAGTGGCTATTTTAGAGAAAAACTTACATTCTAACTTTTGTCGTGTTTGAGAGAGGTAGTCTCGAGACAACACAGCAGTTGAGTATAATTCAAACATTATTATTAAGAAGTTTATCAGTGAATCGCAATGTTGATGGGCTAAGTGCCAGGAGCTGGTCTCTGCCCCGCCAATATGGATCCTCGTGCCGCTGTTTGATCATGTTTCATATACTTCAGAATTTCCAACTTCCAATCTCAAAATTAGCTATGCCTTACAAATAACTTTCAAAAATGCGCGCCTACGTTCATCACAAGCCAAGCTGGATGAAGAAAGAAGAGTAACTTTGTTACACGAACTTTAATTTTCTTCCGTGCTTAATGTTATCAATCAAGTAAATCATATGTAAGTTTTTATATCATTTATAATGCTATTGTTTAACCTGTCAGTAAATTTTCTTTTCTTTTTTTTAATCCTCTGCTCTAGTCTTTAGAAATCATTTATAAAATTGTAATTAATAGTAATAATATTTCAACTGAATGCATTTATATTTTCTTATGTTGCTTATTTCATAGACAAACATTGCCAATAGTAATATTTCCAACTCTGTGTAAACTAGTGTGTAATAGTGATCAATTTAATTTTAAAAGTAATTTCATTTTCTGAATTAAATATTCTTTCACATTCCGAGTTGATAAATGTTAAGTCACTTTATTAGTCTATGTTAATTTATCCTATAATTGCAATCTAAGGTTCGATCGTAAAATATATATATAATAGTTTCAAAGTGTTATCTTAATGTCATGTTTGATCTGAGAAATAACTCCCTGAATAATTTGATACTGTCGCTACCGCCTGTCAACCTGAAGGGTTAGGAGTCCCAGAGTAAAATTAACTAATTATTGTTTTCACCGTCAGTTTAATTTCGCTATGTTTTTATTGGGATAAGGATCTCAGCCTGTGGCGTAGAAACAGACTAATAGATTCCAGGTTTTATATAATTTCTTTTAAAAATCCGCTTCAAGTATTCGTCCTTCACGTCTGTGGCAATGCCTTCCCTTCGCTGAAGTTAGCGTCTCGCCATTCTACCATTGGGGAATGAAAGCAGTTTTTCTTTCCCGGTAATCTCTTGGATCACCGGGGTTCGAAATGATCCCGGCTGGTTGTCGTGTCCCGGAGCTACTTGGGGGCATTAAGCCTTGTCAAAGTACAAGCCGCCCGGTATTCCGTTAATGCACCGCAATTGATTACTGTAGGGCTCTTGAATCCAGGCAACCACCAGTTCATCTATCTTCCAGGTCGTATTTATATAAAACCACCAGTTCATCTATCTTCCATGTCGTATTTATATAAAACCATCTCCACTGTTCGTCTACGTTCCGGCTCGAGCCTATTCAAATAAAATAAGTTAATAAAAATCTTTAGAGAAATATTTTTCCAGTGCTCAAATACTCTGATTCTTTTAACCACCCGTCAATCCTTCAATCACACAGCTATTGGCATGAGTTTGTTCATTAAATAAAACGTTTACTAAAGACTAGTAGCCAAATACAAGAGGATTCATGGAAGTCTTACCGTACTGTTAACATTATATTTATATGCTTTGTATTTTCATGTTGAACACTATATTTATGTGCTTTCTATTTGTCTTATTTAACACTATATTTATATGCTTTATATTTTGCTTATTAAACACTTTATTTAATCTTAATCTTTGTGTCCTCCACCTTATTACTCTCTAAGTCTATTTAGCCACTTACTGTCTGTATTGGCAACTTAAATATATACGTTACATGAATGACCGTTCCAATATCTAGAGTATAATAAATCTATATATCATTAACTGTAAGAATTTAGTCTATGTTCTGAGCTGAGCTAGAAAAGGGATAACCCCGTGCTGTTATAAAGTCATCATCGGTTAGTCATACCGGGGTTTGGGTTTGAATTCAGTTGGCGTTTTGGAATTTATTCTTAAACGTGGACTGGGTTTGAACTCGGGTACTGTGTATGATTAAGCGTGGTGGATTTATACCGGTACAGTTATTAAATTTTTGGACGCCCTCCGTGGTGCTCGATGAAGAAATCTCCCACACCCTGCAGAGTGAACGAGAGTAAACAGTTAAATGATAAAAATATTCAATTTTTTTTTGTCGTTTGTCATAATATTGATATGTATTTGGCGTATTAAAATGCGCAAGTTAAATTATAGTAGTAAAACAAGTAATATAAATTTTTTTTCTCCCTCACATAAAGAATCAGTATATAGTACTCCCAAATATTGTTAAGAAACAGAGTGAAGATTTTTTTTTGAAAAGAGAGCGGAAGCGATTCGTGCGTGTAATTAATTAAAATAAATGAGTATTCCATAATGTTTTTGCGAGTTCATTCTTGTCGTTTAAATCATATGAAAAAATAAAGAAGTAGAATTAAGTCCAGTTCTAAAAAAATAAAAACGTGTACGCGTATATATATTTGTGTACGTATATATATATTTTCGTTTGTTGTGAAAAATATTTTTTTTGAAAAAAAGAATAAAGAAGTAGGATTATTTTTGTGTTTTAGAAATAAACACGTGTGTGCATATATATGTTGTAATATAAAAAAAAACCTTACCGGAGTCAGTATTAAATTTTTTTTTTGCTTATATAAAATGATTATTAGGTCATATAAAAGTATATATTTGGGGATCAGTGGATTAAAATATCTATTGGTCACATGTTGCTGGCTGGCGCCTATCAAATAAATTTGTCAGTAAACATGTTTGTCCATACAGCAGTGGCGAGTGTTTGTTTTAAAAGAGAGTAGGGTGGCATATATAAAAAGAGAGATTTACTGACAGAAATGCAAAAAAAATACTATGTTATGTACCCATTATTAATATGTATGTATTATAGGACTGAGGAGAACAGTGCGAACTGGGTGAAAGAAAGTTTTTTTTTTCCCTGTATATTTTTAGTAATGATTTTAGACATGTCATATTATATTCCTAAATAAAGAAAAAAATAATATTAACGGTGAAAAGCGTAGATAACAAAACCAGACTGAACGTAGGCGAAGGAAGGAAAGAGAGAAAGGAAGTAAGCCACACAAACAGTATCAGCAGCGGGGGAGGATTTGGCACTAGGAGCAGGGATCAGTACCTTTTATGATATTACAAATTAAAGCGTTGTACAAAGCGAATTCTTATGTTGAAAACATTTATAAATAAAAACGAAGAAGAAATGGCAGAAATAGAAGGAAACAAACAGAGGGAGCACGATCGCGATGCGAAGTTTAACGCGATCCTCAGAGAGATGAGAGAGGACAGGAAGATTATGATGATGATGTTGGAGAGGCTGGTAAGGATCGACGAAGCACGAGGCATCCGAGCCAACTCAAATCTAGAAAATGCAAAGCGTCAGCAAGAAATAAATCCCTCTGAAGACCCAAAAATAGAAAATGAAGATGACCAGGCCACCCCAAAAGAAGTTGGGGACAGCAAGGAAAGTAACAGTGGTGAGGATGAATCCAGTTACGAGGCAGTGGAAGAAGCGGATATAGAGACAGAAAAAGGAAAAGATGTGGAGACCACTAGTCCAATGAAACTAAAAGTGGAAATGGGACAGATGACCAGTCCTCACATTAGTATGAAGAAGTTACAGACGCCAATGCCTGGATCCTTCATACAGATTCAAATTTTCAAGGATGACCCAGGAGAGAATCCCATCGCTCATCGAGATAATATTAAAGAATTGTTTGTTTGCGCATTCGGTCGAAAAAAGGCCATAGAATTAATGACCGCAAGAGACTATGGGGACTTGTATCCAACAAAAGGGGAATGGGAGCAGTATAGTTTTAAGACCAGGCCTTTAAAACCTTATATACCTCCCGACCCAGGGAGAAGGTAGAGATATACAATAAATGATAACCTGGAAAATGACCATTGTGACATACATATGATGATGATAAAGGAATTACGGCAATGCACCCACCTTTGTAAATGTTAAGTTCAAACCCTCACCCAGACTGTTCTCCAAGGTCAATCAATTATGTGAAAAAAGAGAAAGAAAAATGTTAACCAGAAATTATGTATAATCATTTTTTTTTGTTGTTTTTTTTTATAAAGTGACAAGAAATGAAACAGACAGATCGGAGAACCGATCTTCGTTTCAGGTGTTTTCATGTACGGTAATTCAAACTACTGTTCGCCCGCAGTGAGGTTTTGTCTATTTCAAATTATAATAAAATTTAGTTATGTATTTTATAGTTTATAAATAAATATGTAAAGATCCCGTATATAAATGTCACAAACCATGAAATAATATTTGTGTGTGCGTGGTTTGTGAATTTGTATCATTTAATTTAAAGTTTCAGTGCGGGCGTATTTGTTTAAATTATAGTTTTTTTAAAATTGTATAAAGTCGTTTAAAAATACTGATCAAAAATCACATTCCTTTGATCAGTGTTTTTAATTAAAATCTAATTGCACAAATGTTCAGAGCAATTAAGTTGTATTCAAAATTAGTAAGGAATTTTTATATGTAATTACTATGTCAATTTAAAAATAGCGTATTAAATTAAAAGATTGCTAAAAACAGATAAATTGATTGTTGGTCAAGCTGGAAAGGAGGCGGAGCCTAAAATAAAAACAAGTCGGAAAGGTCAGCAGTGGCTATTTTACAAAAAAACTTACATTCTAACTTTTGTCGTGTTTGAGAGAGGTAGTCTCGAGACAACACAGCAGTTGAGTATAATTCAAACATTATTATTAAGAAGTTTATCAGTGAATCGCAATGTTGATGGGCTAAGTGCCAGGAGCTGGTCTCTGCCCCGCCAATATGGATCCTCGTGCCGCTGTTTGATCATGTTTCATATACTTCAGAATTTCCAACTTCCAATCTCAAAATTTACTATGCCTTACAAATAACTTTCAAAAATGCGCGCCTACGTTCGTCACAAGCCAAGCTGGATGAAGAAAGAAGAGTAACTGTGTTACACGAACTTTAACTTTCTTCCGTGCTTAATGTTATCAATCAAGTAAATCATATGTAAGTTTTTATATCATTTATAATGCTATTGTTTAACCTGTCAGTAAATTTTCTTTTCTTTTTTTTAATCCTCTGCTCTAGTCTTTAGAAATCATTTATAAAATTGTAATTAATAGTAATAATATTTCAACTGAATGCATTTATATTTTCTTATGTTGCTTATTTCATAAACAAACATTGCCAATAGTAATATTTCCAACTCTGTGTAAACTAGTGTGTAATAATGATCAAGTTAATTTTAAAAGTAATTTCATGTTCTGAATTAAATATTCTTTCACATTCCGAGTTGGTAAATGTTAAGTCACTTTATTAGTCTATGTTAATTTGTCCTATAATTGCAATCTAAGGTTCGATCTTAAAATATATATATAATGGTTTCAAAGTGTTCATTAATGTTATGTATAATATGAGAAATAATTCACTGTATAATTTGATACTGTCGCTACCGCCTGTCAACCTGAAGGGTTAGGAGTCCCAGAGTAAAATTAACTAATTATTGTTTTTCACCGTCAGTTTAATTTCGCTATGTTTTTATTGGGATAAGGATCTCAGCCTGTGGCGTAGAAACAGACTAATAGATTCCAGGTTTTATATAATTTCTTTTAAAAATCCGCTTCAAGTATTCGTCCTTCACGTCTGTGGCAATGCCTTCCCTTCGCTGAAGTTAGCGTCTCGCCATTCTACCATTGGGGAATGAAAGCAGTTTTCTTTCCCGGTAATCTCTTGGATCACCGGGGTTCGAAATGATCCCGGCTGGTTGTCGTGTCCCGGAGCTACTTGGGGGCATTAAGCCTTGTCAAAGTACAAGCCGCCCGGTATTCCGTTAATGCACCGCAATTGATTACTGTAGGGCTCTTGAATCCAGGCAACCACCAGTTCATCTATCTTCCAGGTCGTATTTATATAAAACCACCAGGTCATCTATCTTCCATGTCGTATTTATATAAAACCATTTCCACTGTTCGTCTACATTCCGGCTCGAGCCTATTCAAATAAAATAAGTTAATAAAAATCTTTAGAGAAATATTTTTCCAGTGCTCAAATACTCTGATTCTTTTAACCACCCGTCAATCCTTCAATCACACAGCTATTGGCATAAGTTTGTTTACTAAATAAAACGTTTACTAAAGACTAGTAGCCAAATACAAGAGGATTCATGGAAGTCTTGCCGTACTGTTAACATTATATTTATATGCTTTGTATTTTCATGTTGAACACTATATTTATGTGCTTTCTATTTGTCTTATTTAACACTATATTTATATGCTTTATATTTTGCTTATTAAACACTTTATTTAATCTAAATTTTTGTGTCCTCCACCTTATTACTCTCTAAGTCTATTTAGCCACTTACTGTCTGTATTGGCAACTTAAATATATACGTTACATGAATGACCGTTCCAATATCTAGAGTATAATAAATCTATATATCATTAACTGTAAGAATTTAGTCTATGTTCTGAGCTGAGCTAGAAAAGGGATAACCCCGTGCTGTTATAAAGTCATCATCGGTTAGTCATACCGGGGTTTGGGTTTGAATTCAGTTGGCGTTTTGGAAATTATTCTTAAACGTGGACTGGGTTTGAACTCGGGTACTGTGTATGAGTAAGCGTGGTGGATTTATACCGGTACAATATATATATTTACTATGTTATATTCAATTAGTTTATTATATCTTTTATTTTTTAATAATTTTATGAATGCTCTTAGCTATATGTTTCAATACCTATTTATTTATTCTTTTTATGCTACCTTTTTTACATTATCCCTTTTCTTATTATTTATTTTCTCCTTTGTATCTTTTTTTCTAATATTATTACACTTTTCTCTATTATTTTTCTGGATAGTCATTCTCTTTAAATTCTTTAATTATTAATTCTACCTCTTTTTATAATCATTTTCATTTGAAGAATAATAAATATCTCTATATATTCTATGAAAGAGAATATAACAAAAGGTAGAATTAATACTTAAACAGTTTAAGGAGAATGAATAACCAGAGAAAATAATAGAGAAAAGTGTAAGAATATCAGAAAAATGATACAAAGGAGAAAATAATGAAGAAGAGGAGTGAAAATGTAAGAAACATAGTATAAATAAGGATGAATATATAGGTGTTACAACATGTAGTATTAATATTGTTAAGAGCATTAATAATATTATTTTAAAAAAAATAATAAAAATATAATAATGTAATTAAATTTAAAATAATAAATAAAAAATAATAAATATAATGGATATATTAGATAATAAATATATTAAGCAAATAGAAAGGCATATAAATAGAGTATAGAATGTTGATAATGTAAGAATAATAAGAAAAGAACTAATAATGTGGGAGAAATGAAAAATTCAATCTATCCAAGTTTGATTCAGCATAGGTATAATAAAATATCACCTATTTATATGCATGCTATGGAAACTGGACATATATTTGAATGAGAGGTAGCATAAGAATGATTTAATATATTATTAAAAGAAGCAATAGAAAAATAAAAGAAGTTATATTAATTAAAATGATAAAACCAAATTTAAATAGAGATTGGGGAGGATACATTATTTTTGTAGGAATATTAATGATAATATATATATATATATATATATATATATATATATATATATATATATATATATATATATATATATATATATATATATATATATATATATATATATATATATATATATATATATATAAAGTTTTGTAAATTAAAAAAAGTTTTAAAATAGGATAAAAAATTAAAGAAATTTATAATAGAGGGAGATGTATTAAAGAGGTTAAGGATTTTGAAAAATAAAGAATCAGTTATAAATTTAAAGAGAAAGAGAAAGGTTAAGCAAAAGGTGAGTAAAAATAAGTAAATTATTAAAAAGAATAAAAAATAAGGATAGGAATAGAAATAAAAATTATTAAGAAAATAATAAATACAGATAAATAATAAAAATGAAGGAAAGGAATTGGACTTATAGGTATTAAAGTAAAATAAAAAAGTGATAAAATATATTAGAGATTAATGTAGAATGATAGATAGAAAGAAAGGGTAAAAAATAAAATAAAGAGAAAGTAGAAATAGTAAAGAATTAATAAGAAAATAATAATTAGAAAAAAAGGGGAATTAAATGTATAGGTTTAAAATAATAACTGATTATGAATAATAATGTAAAACATGTATTTCTATATGTATTTTTATATGTATATAAAATAATGGTTATATGATTATATGTTTAAATGTAGTAGCTCTGATGATGACTGCAGGCCAATTGAAAATGTTAGAAAATTAAAGAAATTATATAACAATTGCATTAGAATGTATATGTGGAGATTTATATATATATATGGAATTATGTTAACAGTTTTCTTAAATAATCAATTGGAAAAAAATGTTGACAAAATTAAGAATATTATGATTTTGATTTGCACATGCATAAATATCTCAATTTGTAAAAATTAGTATTTAATCAAAGAGCTATTAATATCAATATTCTCAAGATAATAATGTTTTAAAGTAATGATTATTTATTATGTAACATTATAGGTAATAATTTTGCAATCATTTTCCTAGGTCTTATTAAATCTAAATCTTTTGATTTTTATTTATATGATTTATTGTAAATAATGAATCATTTTAGTTACTATTTTCACTGTGATATTTAACACACTAATAAATATTTGCTACCACATTTTAATCAGGACATGAATTATTTTTTCAAAAAATAGTGTAATAATTTAGACATTTAAATACATACTATACACTCTATTTACTGAGTGATTGAATTTTGAAGTCTATAATTATGCAATATTCAAATGAATATACATAATTTCTAATGATCTTTAGCAGAAAGTGGTAGGATAAATTCTATCATTGTTATATACTCTATAAAATGCTGTTATAAATTTATTATCACTCTTCTATTGGTCATTCCAGACCTAGTAACATTAAAGATATTTTACACTAGAATGTTATATTAGCAAAAGTGATGTTATAACTTTATATACAAGATTTTCTTAGAAATGTAATATATAATTATAGCTGAATGATAGCGTTTTATTTTATTGTGAACAGGAATACCTTTGAAATTTTATGCATTGATTTCACCAAATGTATATATTTGAAATACAGACACTCCACACATACCTGGAGCCTAATTGTAAATATAGATGATTTGAACACAGAATTTCAAGCACCCATCAACTGTCCACACTATCTCGTACCATGGATCACATGATCACACAATGTAGAAAATATAATCACCAATATATATATATATATATATATCCTGCTAAACCAGCACTCATGAGTTGATCCAGATTATCATCTCCCATATATAATCAGTGTTCAGATGAGTTCTGGTTCAGAACGAAATACATATATTGTTGATTATTTATCTTTTCTTCATGTATGTGGTCATGTATATCAGTGGTATGAGTTAGTGTGGATAATTGATGGGTACTTGACTGTCTGAGTTCAAAAAAGTATATATGTAAAATTATTACCATTTTTGCCTATGTAACTTAGATCAATCATAAATAATCGAATTTAACAAAGAAATGTTTAAGATTACTTCTCAATTGAGTAAAGTTACAAAAATATTCATTGTGATTAATTGGATTACTTAGAAATTAATTCTACAATTGTTTTAACGATTTTGTCACATGAGTTTAATTATTTTTACTTCGTTGTTTAAAATGTATAGTTTAGAGAATCTGTAAGATTTAATGTCTTTTATATTTTATGTGAAGTGAATGGAATAAGATTTATACTAATATATATATATTTATCTATAAAAAATGTATTTTTATTATATGTTTAATCAAGATTATTACAGGACTTTTTTTTATTTGGATATGGTTTTCTAAATTAATTTTAAACAGAAGAGAAATATGGCTTTTGGTTAATACGTACACGTTTACTTTGGCTAAAATATTTAGAAATGTGTTTTTTTTTTTTTTTTAAAAAAAAAAAAAGATTTCATTTACTAAGAGAAGTTCTGTACAGTGGTAGAATAATATACTCAGAACAAAAAGTCTTTGAATTAAAGTTCAATTGTTCATTTCTGTTTTTCCAATGCTAAATAAAGATCTTAGCAGTAATAACAAATGAGATTCAAGATTAGCAATGAAATGTAAAGGTTGTCTGATTATAATCATTGTCAGATTTTGAATAAACGATTTTTTCCCGCTTATTTAACATGGAGTTGGTATGTTTTACACAGATATCATATTAATACTGAAATGTGGTAATAACTTGAATTTAATATCCCACTAAAACAACTGCTAATTTTTTATATTTTGATAATTTATTTGTTTAATTTTAATAAATTATTTAAAATTCATTACGATGAGAATTAAGTCTGTTCTCATTGTTTTTATACGTAATATTTTAACTATTTTTTTGAAAAGGCAATAATGATTGATTCAAACAAGATAACATTATTAAAATGACATACTTTATGATGTTATATTTTAAGCTTGATAACTTAGTAAATATTTTCTTAGTTTATTTAAAAAAAACTAATTAGCTTATGTTATTATAAAATGTATATGAAAAGAGATTGACGAGGTCAAAAAGATTTACTTATTTGATATTTATATATCTTACTTTAATACCGAATCTTTATAAAAGTAATATATTTTTGACGATAATACTTAATACATATATTTTAAAGAAGATGGTATTCTGTTTACATATTTCTATTATAATCTATACGATATCTTTTTTTTTATTTTTTTTAAAATATTATACATTTTATAAATAACATGTTTAAAATAGAAGAGTTATTTTAAATAAGAAAAAGGATTATAACTGAAATAACTGTTCAATAAAAAATGGAGCATTGTATCTCAATAACAAAAAAATAATCGACTAAATTATAGCTCATCAGTTTATAAGAAAATTATGCCAGAAATGATTCACTTTGCCCAATCAATTAAACTTGAGTTCCATAGTCATCATTCTACTCTTGCATATAACTACCAGGCATTGTATATCAATTATAGTTTGTGACAGAGTGAAAAAAATAGTAATCTATTTTAAATAGAACATTTATAAGAATTCTACACATTTTTTTTTTAAAAATGAATTTAAGTCTTTAAGTTTGTTTTATTGATATTTATTATATGAAATTGTTTATTTAAGTTGAATATTGATCAATTGATTTAGATTGCATTCACCATTATTTTGAATTTTGAGAACCACCCAAAAACACCAATGACATATCCAAGTGATAAATGACATTAAATAAGCCTTAAAAAGTTGTTTAGATGTGTCAACATTGTTTTGGGCTGTTTTTAGAATTCAAAAAAGTGATGAATGTAGTCTAAATACTAAAACCTTGTAACTTGTAAAATATGAGTTTTATTACAATAATGATGGTGTGAGTTAGAAAAGTTTGCAAGGAGGGGAAATAATGTTTACAAGGATACAAAGTATCATCTAAAAATGCAGAAATATGATCAAAGCAAGCTTATAATTTTGAAAGACTAAAATTTTAAAACTTCTAAAATACAAATTATATTACAATATATGTCTATGACCACATGTTCAAATAATATAAAGTTGATCAAACCAAGTTTATAATTTTGAAATATTAAAAGATTATAAATTCTAAAATAAAGAATATTAATTTTATAATTAATCAGATTTTTTTTTACCAGAAAGAAACTGTGATGATGCATGCTTCCTTTGTTACATGTATGTCAAAAAAATAGCATTGCTCACATATGATCTTTTGACATGTATATCAGATCTAGATTTGATCATGTGAAGTCCTTATGAAATTTGTGCTTTATTTTTTTAATTATTGATGCACATTGTCATTTTGTAACAAAAGGTCATATTGTGTCCATGTGTGGATTATTTTATATCATTTATCACTTGAATGTTTCAGCAGTGGTTTTGGGTAGTACTTAGACTTCAAAATGGTCATGAGTGAACTCTAAAATAGTTCCAAAAAGGTAGCATTTCTATATATTTTAATACTGATAGATTCTTTATATATCATTATCATTGTCAATCATCATCAATTCACTGAGAATTAAATTCTTTGAAAGCCTTATTTCATCCATCAATGTTACATGTGTTTTTTTTTTTCTAGTTTTTTTACGATCTCTTGGAATGCAGTCTAAGATTTTTACTACCCATCTATTATCATCTGTTATAGAAATATATCCAGCCTAACTTCACTTCAGTTTCTTAATTCTTTCGATCTTGTCAACTGTTTGGTCACTTATTTATTTTCTTTTTTTCTCTCTCCTTGTTACTCTTAACACATAATGATCCATATTATTGTGTAATCTAAAGTCTCTGTATTGCTATAAAATTATCCAAGTCTCAGATCCATAAGTAAAGTTGGATAAAACACCTTTATTAAAAACTTTCCTTTTCAAATACATTTTCAAAATTGATCCAACATTAAGCAGACACCTATTCATATCTAAGTGTTAATATTCTAATTATAAGTTAGAATTTTAACCCTGTAAGGAGAGGAGAAATGGGAGAATGGCTGACAACCTTGTTACACCATTCTATGTTAACCTATACTACCAATTGGAGTCATGAAAATTATTTGCTTTATTAATAAATTGCTAAGCACATACCAGTATTATTTTTAGACACTTATATGTACAACAAATATATGTATATTTAAAAGCTAAAATACTAAAATTTCACAGAACCTTAAGTTTTTTAATGTAATAAAAAGATTATAAAAATCATTAAAGACTTAGGTTAAACACTTTAATAAAAAAATCAATCAAACATATATGTATGTTAACACCAAAGTTACAAACTTGTTTTGTATCTTATTAATTAGATTAGAACAATAATTAAGATGTTTGGATAAGATGCACAAAATGATGACCTAATCTAAAATTAATCACATAGCAACCGAGTACAGAAACAAAATTAAAACTCCATTAATAATTGTTTTAATACCATTACTGAAAGTAAATATATATACAACAATAGGAAATTATGTCAATATATAAGGAAATGCAAGATTCAATATATAAAAATGTCGAAATGAGCTAATCTCACTTTCATATTTCATGCTATAAAAAACAATTTAAATCATCATTCTTTCTCTTTCAAAATAATGTTCTTCCTAAATAAAAGCCAACTTCATTATGCATAAACATTCAAATGCAAACATGGATATATGTATTTGGAATCAAATCTATTTAAAAAAGCATTAAATCTACTAGAAACCAGACTAGCAAATGAAATTGATAGTTCAGAAATAGCCATGTTAATTCAAAGAAGCAAAAAAGATTACTTTTTTTTAGAAACTTTAATTTTATTAATGCAAGAAGATGAAGAGAAAAATAAATAGTCATCAACAATTGATGAGTAAAAAAGTAAATAATTGTTCTGTTATATATATATATATATATATATATATATATATATATATATATATATAATATATATATACATACATACATTCCTATTAAATACTCAATTGTAACCAAATACACTATGTATATAATGTATATCATTATACAATGTGTTCCAGCTAAAGGCAACAATACTGTAGAGGATAGAACACCATTGCCAGAGCCATGAAAGTCAGTGACTTTATCTGTTCATTGCTGTAAAGCCTGAAAAAAATCCCTGCCTTTTCCAACATGCCTCCACCTAATTCAAAAGAAAATCACCTGGACAGGATCCCAATATTATCGGTCCAAGTAGAAGAATGCCACTATTCCAGGGAACAATGTTCCATTTTTATCCAGACAGATTTATTTTGAAAATGATTGAGTGATAATATGAAATATATTTTCAGCAGACTCATCAAACTTTAACCAATATGAATGACTGAAAAAAATGAATTTTTTTTTTTAACTTTCTATTATTTTTACTTTTGTTAAATTTTTGTTTCCATTCTTGGAAGTAAATGTATTCACATTATTTTGGAAATGTTTATTATGAGAGTAAACAGGGAGAAGTTGTTAAATTTAGCTAGATTTTTTTTTGTTATTAAATAAAATTTAGAGCAACTTGCCTTCCCAACCGAATTAACCTTAACAGCATAATATAAAATAAATGGTAAGATTTTAATATTATCTCACATTAAGTAAGTACTCTATACAATAGGATAGAATTGATGTTTGTTAATCATTAACTAACCTTTGTTAAGTGTTTCTTTGATTAAAAACCTTGCATGGATGCTTTTGTTATTAAGGTTAGAGATGTCTGTAGATAGAGGGAGCTAAAAAGAAGATTTACCACCATCAATATGAACTCAATAACACGGATGTTTATGATGTGACATTGCAAATTATATAATTCATTATTATTAAATATTTGTTTATTATTATCAATTAATATTGAAAGAATTTGTTACCTTAATCTGTTCTCTAGCTCATCTTTATTTTATACCCACCACCAGTATTATTATCATCATTATTATCTTGTTTATCATCATTATTCTTATTTGTAAAAGCATAAACAGATATATTCATGCCAATCGATGTAATAATCTTCATTATATGCATATACACACATATCTTATTCTATGTGCAATGATACTAGAAAATATATTTGTAAAAGTTTAGATAGTCAATTATCATCTATATAGAGATATAACAGTTGCTAATTAGTGTGATTTTGTTTCCTGTTAAGAGAGTCAAATGTAATTATTCCTGGAATTTGAATACTGCTGTATAGTGGAGCCAGAATAGGTTGAGAACTGGATGAATTGACCCAAATTGTATTAAGTTAATAAAACATGGAGAACTAGTTATGAAAGTATACAGTTATAGGTTATATATTTCATTGTGTAATAATTTGCATCCTATCTGAAGATCCAAAGTCTGAACATATTGATATGCATTCCCCCTCTCTCCTGAGTGAATCCCTGGCTGATTACAATCTCTCTCTCTCATATATATATATATATATATATATATATATATATATATATATATATATATATATATATATATAAAATATATAAATATTTCAATAAAAAATATTTAATAAGACAACTTTTATAATTATATTATGTTTAATAAACCCCACCAACCTGGATTTCACCCCTATAATGGAGCCTTATCAAGATGTAAATACATTTAAAGTTATATTATAATTCTTTCTATTTATATATAGAATAAATTGTGAAAAAAACATTCAAGTAATTAAATATGTAAAGAAGGATAGTGAGAAGATATGTTATGAATCTTTGTATATACAAGATAATTTTTACAAATGTATGAATATGGTTAAAGGTCCTGTAAAATTGGCTAGAAAGTGGGTGTTATTAGATAGTTGGAAAATTTAATTTAAGTTAAGTATAATTATAGGTAAATTATATGTATATATTAATATAGATGATTATCATTCTAATTATGTTGAGTTTAAATTATTAAATATAGTTATAATATGTAAGAAAGAGAAAATTAGGATATTTATAAATAATATTAAAACATAAATATATGATTATATAATGTAAATACATGATTATAATTTATAAGTAAATATTATGTATAATTATTTATGTATGTAATGAATAGGTAATAGAATATTTATTTTAACTTTAATATTGTAATGTAATTTGAAGCCTGTAGATGGAGTTGCTGTAAAATAGATAAATAGTGATCATAATTTTGTTGTAATTGAAATGGTTAGTATTGTGATGGAAAATAGGAATAAAAGTAAAAATAATAGTGAAAGATATGGATGGAGAGTAAATGATAAGAATAAGTTAGAAGAGTATAAAATACAAGTTTAAGAAACCATGGAAGAGTTGATTGGAAATGAATATGAGGACTGCTGTGATGAAATAGAAAAAGTTGCAAATAGGGTTTTAGGTGAGAATATTCAGAAAAATAAAAGTAATAGAAAAATGAGAGTTAGTAAAAGTGTAAAAAAAAGGAAAAAAGCATGCAGAGAATATAAGTGTGCTATTAAGAACAAAGAAAGTGAAAAAGATATTAATGCTAAATGGGAAAAGTACTTAGAAAAGAAGAAGTTAGCTAAAATAGATAATTATAGAGAGAGAATGAAACTAAATAGTAAATTATTGGATGATATTAATAAAAGTGGAAGAGATGGGAGTAAAAAATTTTGGAATTACATTAAAAGGAGAAATTTAGGGGAGAGAGACAGAGTATTACTGGATGAGGATGGAATAAAGTGTAGCTCTAGAGAAGAATTAGAGAGAATATTGAATAGTTACGTAATGGATATAGAAAAGATGCTAGATGTGAAGAACAGAGGGATAGAAAATATGAAAGCATATAATAATGCAAAAATTGCATTTACAGAAAATGAAGTGAATGAGGCAGGGAAGAAATTGAGAAGTGGTAAGGCAAGAGGATTAGATGGATGGGCAGCAGAGATGGGAATGAATTTGGGGCATATGGCAAAAGTAAAGTTACTATCATGTTTTAATATGGCACAGAAGAGAGTTTTTCCAGGTAGTTGGAGTAATACAAGAGTAATATTATTATTTAAAGAAAAATGTAAGGATCATAGAAAGTTAAATAATTATAGACCAATAGCAGTAACATCAGTTTTATATAAAGTTTTTTCATATATGGTGGCTGGAAGAGTTTCAAAATGGATGGAAGATAATGTAGTGGGGGAAATGCAATGATGTTTTAGGTCAGATAGGCATATAGGAGATAGTTTATTTGTAGTTACACAACTTATAGATATGAGTAGAAATTCAGGTAGACATTTATATATGAGTTTTATAGATATAGAGAAGACATATGATAGAGTGAATAGAAATATATTATGGATAATTTTAGCAAATCTGGGAATGGATGAAGCTTTAGTGGGTGTTATTAAGAAATTATATGAAAATAATTACTATACATATTAATTAGGGGATATAGAATCAGGTAAAGTTAAAAATGGGGTGGGACTGAGGCAAGGATGTCTTATGTCACCTATTTTGTTCGTGTTGTATTTGAGTGAAATGGAGAGAGCAATAGAAAGACTAGGAAGAGGGATAGAGATAGTGTTAACAGGTGTCAAGAGAGTAGATACATTGTCCGGTCTTTTTTTTTGCTGATGATGTCTTTTTGCGTGCAGAAAAAAGAGAAGATATGGAAGTTATGCTGAGGACATGTGCAAGGGTGGATAAAAATATGGGGATTAAATTTAGCAAAGAAAAATCAAATATAATGATGGTGAATACTGGGGAAAGAGAAGACAAAGATTTCTTATTGGAGGATATAAAGTTAAGTGTGGTGAATAAATAGTTATTTGGGAATCATCTTGAGTAATAAGAAAAATTGCTTGGATGAATGGGAGAAAAAAATGATAAATGAAGCAAAGAAAAGAAAGGGATTGATAAAGAAATTAACACGGTTTTCATATAATAAATATGATGTAGCTAGAATTGTATGGAAGGGAGTGGCAGTAGCAGGGTTAACATATGGCAATGATGCATTATGTGTTAGTAAAGAGGTATTAGATTGCTTAGAAAAAGTACAAAGGGAAGTAGGAAGACATGCATTAGATGCTGAGGTGTTGACAACAAAAGAGGCAATTCAAGGAGAAATGGGATGGTCAAATTTTTATATGAGGGATGCAAAAAGCAAATTGAAAATGTTCAGTAGATTGCAGTTTATGGATAATAAAAGAATAGCCAAAATAGTATTTAATTGGGTTACAAGTAAAGGGCAGCCAACAAGATGGGTGAGAAAGGTAATGTGGTATGCAGAAGATTTGGATAAAGAAGTTATGTCAGTATACTTGTACAAAAGATGGGATGGTTGTGTTAGGCGGATTGTTGAGTGTTATAGTGGGAAGGAGTGGGATAGAAGAATAGATGCATTAATAAAGAATAGGGAGTTGGAGAGATGGAGAACTAGTATGGAGAGTAAAACGAGTTTAAATATATATAAAAGTAAATGGAACATTGGGTGTGAGTTAATTTATGATGATAGTAAGGAAAGTAGTTTATTGTTTAAGGCTCGAATGGGATCTTTAGCAACAAGGGAATATACACGTAAATGGAAAAATATGGGTGATTTAGTCTGAAAGTTGTGTAAAGAAGGCATAAAAATATTAGGCATATGTTACTTCAATGTAAATGTTTGGAAGCAGAAAGAGTACAAATAATGAAGTTATGGAAGGCTAAATATGAACAAAGTGATTATACAGAAAGTGAGTTATTGGTTTTTATGCTAGGTTTGGGAAAAATAAGGGGGATTAGATATGAAGGTCATGGAGTTGACAAAGATTATGTTGTGGAAGTGGGATGGAGCAGATTATGGGAGAACTTAGGGCCAACAATAAAATAGGAAGGTAAAGTGGCTAACAGGTTTCTCTGGGCATAGCTGCTGAGAGATTCCTGACTCTGTTTAAGGAGAAGTCACAGTACATCACATCATATCACATTATAATATAACTTTAAGTGTATTTACATCCTTATAAGGCTCCAATAGAGAGGCAAAATCTGGGTTGGTGAGGTTTATTAAACATAATATTATAATAAAAGTTGTCTTATTAAATAATTTTTTATTGAATTATTTTTAATATATATTATGTTGCAAAGACAACATTATGAACAAGTTTTGATTTGAAATTTGTATTTTGATATATATATATATATATATATATATATATATTGATTTATAATTCAAAAGATAAAACTGAAATTTGATAGATTTTATTTTATGTTACAATATACACTTAAAGTATTCATTAACTTTGCTGATTTTCTAAAATATGTCTAAAGATACATTATTATCATCTATCCATCAATATTGTTTTAATTTTCCAGAATATGATTGATTTTACACTAAGGCATGTATAAATTCTAAACTGAAAAATGATAGGTAAGTATGAAATTATAATTATTAACTACTTTCCAATTTTCAATGTTTTTAAAGATTTACTGGATAAAAATAAAATAATTTTATGTATTCTATGTTTTTAAAATAGATCAAATTGCTTAACTATTTCTATAAATAAGGACCATGTTTAAAACAATATATTTTATTGATTTCAATTATAAATTATTTTAACAACATTTTATTCTTACAAGATAACATTGCTAAAATTTAATCAATATAAGTACTAAATCCTGTAAGATGCTAAAAGATTGAAACAGTCAAAAAGGCATTATTTGAATATCATATAAAAATTAATGCAGTCATTGGTTAAATATATGCAAAAGTATCTCTCATTACAACCCATTTATTAAAACAATAATACGATTGTCTGCTTAACATTATTTAATTTTCTCTATGCTTACTTACAAAGAAAAGTAATACTATCATTAGTTTCATTATCATTGATGGAATTAATTTAAGTAAATCAACCCCAGAAATTATATTTTATAATGATTATAGTTGCATTTCAGCATACTTTAAATATTAAACTAATCTAAAAAATTGAAGTTTGCTTGAAACTTATCGTCTATGAAAATCTTTCATAGTAATATATTATTGTTCAAGCTGCATCAGATGTTATTCACTTTCTAAAAACAAACAAAAAAAAATCTAAAATAGAACTTTATTTTATACAAAATAATAATTAATGTTATTTAGTATTTATTGATAACAGACAAAATATTCAATCGGTTATTGCAGTGAGTTTATTTGAGAATTTCTAATAAAATTAAGCAATTTATATTGAATAGTAGTTTGTTTTTAAAAAACAAAATTATGGTGTAAATGTTCATATTGAATCAAAAAATAATATTTTATACATTTAATCAATGCATTTGATTTACTTTATCAAATAAGTACATGACATTGAAGTTTATTCCAATAATTTCATGTATACATGCAAATATTAACACAACTATTATTAATACTGAAAAATTTGAGTTATAGAAACAAATTACGAACATATTGATAATATTAAAGCAGCCATATGGTTTAATTGGTAATTCAAGAAATTATGTGTCCGTGATGTTTTATTAGTTAATTACAGAAACAAAATATTCGGTGAATTTTAGACTGAATAAATATCAAACTAGTAATACAATCAATTTAAATATTTTGATAGTATTTAAAAATGTAGTGATTCTGTATTCTTATCTGCAGCAAAGACTTTAATAAGTTCATTTTTAGTCTAGTAAAATAAAATAAAAAATGTATTATTTATAGTACTCTTGTAAATAGTTTAATTAAATAAATTAAATATTCTGCCGAGTACATTGTATGGAATTAAGAAATAAGCTGTATATTGATTAAACATAAGAGTTCTGGAATATGTATTTAAAGATACTCCATAATTTATTGTTTAGATTGAAACTATGAATAGAAGAAAATGATGTAATAATAATAAGTATATTATGGCGAATTGAACATGGTTTATGGAATAGATAGGCCCTATTAAATTACAAACTTTATTTGAAAAAAAAAAAAAAAACATGTTAAAGAGAAGGACTGCTTTGTAGGAAATATATACTGAAGGTAAACTGCACTGAATATTTAAAAGTTTGCAAAATGTTAAAATCTTTATAGATATAATAAACACTTCCATACTTCCCCATTCTTTTTAAAATCATATAAATAAAGATATAATAAAAGACAATTGACCCCCAATATGCATTTCGTGCTGAACCAGCACTCATCAATTGGTCCAGGTCACTATCTCTCATATATATATATATATATATATCTTTATTATATGCGAAGTATTTATCTAGAGTAAATTGTTACATTTTCATTTACCATTGTCAAACTCTCTTCACTCACTACATTGACGCCATCCATTTCAGATAAATAAACTAATAATTATTACTAATCATTTTCGAAACTAGATATTATCTGTAGCACAGATATATACTTTAAACCTCAATTAAAGTTTAATATATTTGATTTTTTTAAATTTACACACGCAGAGTTATTCACTTTTCTCGGTCCCATATGTAATATATTTATAGATATAATAAGCACCTCCATACTTCCCCATTCCTTTTAAATTCATATAATTAAAGATATAATAAAAGACAAATGGCCCCTGTATAATGTTAAATTCTTTCAAAAAATATGACTGTCAAAACATTAACAGAAATTATTTGCAGGATGTCAAATAAAGTGTTATTATACAAAATAGTTGATATATTTGACAAAAATATTATCCCAAATTCTACCATTATAAACATTTTTCACCTTTAACATTTTTCAATTAATTCGTTCTCTCAAACTAAAATGGCACTAATTGCTTACCACGAAAATTAATATTGTTATATTATATATACCCATTACAAAGTGATTAAATAATATTATTGTATTATTTCTTACAATAACAATTAAACTAATTTTATTATCAAAACTCTGTACACCGCTAAGTTAAATCAATTGAAATAAAGCTCAATAAATTAATATTTATTAGCTTTCATCTAATGAAATAATAATAATGATAGATTTTCCGTTAGCGTAACATGTGTTGTAATTTAGTTTAGAATTTTATTATTATTCTTATACTTTTTTTTGGAACAAAAATGATATAACATTTATTCTAATTTTAACTTTACTTTTTAATTCTTATTTGGAAAAACATTACTATTTTCCGGATTTAACATTGCTGAGATTTTATTACAGAAACCAACAACGCCATTAGCTAATACATTAATTAATTATGTATTACTAAAAAAAAAATCCATGAGATTAGTAATTAAACTAGTAATTTGAGATAAAAATAAATAAAAATTATCGTCTCATTTTGTTTTAATCAGTTCCACAATCGCTTTAGCTATATGAAATGAATTGAAGCTATATCAAATCTCAAAAGCGCCTTCAACAGTCATTAACAATATTTTATCTGTTGTAATAAAACACACACACATATATATGCACGAAAATATGCCTACTTCTACGTTTAAATTGCGTTTATTAAATTATTCTGAGACATTAAGATATTATTTTGAGTAGCCAAATAACGGATTCTTTTTTTAACGATAAATGTCAGTACATTATTTTCAAACTAAATTATATAATGTTCTTTTTTATTAATATTAGCACTTATTATATATATATATATATATATATATATATATATATATATATATATATATATATAGAGAGAGAGAGAGAGAGAGAGAGAGATGATAATCTGAATCAACATATGATTGCTGGTTTAGCATGAAATACCTATATTGGTGATTATTTATCTTTTCGACATATATGTGTTCTAAGGTATCAGTATAATGAGATAGAGTGAAGAGTGGTGGTCGTGTGAAAGTCTGTGTTCATATACCCTATATATTAGATATATTGAATCATATATATAATAAGCCAGAATTTCAGTTATTACATAGTAGAGATATCTGCCCATACCTTGTATATGTATTAAATGGATTATGTCCTATATATGAGGGGTCAGATTGATTTTAGGTAAACATGGGTGTGACGAGAATCTCTGCCTCAAGGTGGCCTTTGAGTGTCCCATCGTCAGATTTTTAATTGGATCGATGGTTGAAGCATTGGATTGTTGAGTAGATTGACGTCTGTCAAACTAAATTATGAGAATTGGCCATCTTAATGCATATCAGCACTTTTTGCATATATGTGTAGAGATGATAATCTGGACCAACTGATGATTGTTGATTTAGCTTGAAATATGTATATCTTTTTTATATATTTTTATTTTACTTGCAACAACAATTTTTATGTAATCGTTAATCTATCCATATTACATATATCTAGAAAAATATGAAACTCTCTTATCTATCTGTAAATCAGTTAGTATAGAGAATACATTATCAATATATTTTTATTTTCTGAATGCTTTTAACATTTTAAAGTTTGAAATATTAATTACATTTTAGCATTGTTTGAATTCTTATAATCAATGAATAATGCAAATAATGTGATGGTCAAACTCAATAACTGACTTATATAAATACAGTTCAATTTCTGATAAAGAAATTGAAAGTCAACAGAAATTCCATACAAAAAATAATGAGTTTGAATTGTTCATTTTTTTTTTTTTTACATTTGGATAAATAGTTTGAAGAAAGAATATGGAACTCTATTATCTCTTAAGCAGACTGTGACTAGTTTAAGTATAAGTAATATATTATCAAGATCTTCTAAATGCTTTTAACATTTTTTAAGTTTTAACTGTAAATTACATTTTAGCATTGTTTGAACCTCTTATAATTAATGAATAATATGATGGTCAAACTCATTATTTGCCTTATATAAAAAACAATTCAACTATTGCTAAAAATACTGAAAGTCAACAAAAATTCTATACAAAATTAATGAATTTGTATAGCTCTTTCTTCTTTTTTATATTTAGCAAAACAGCTTAGAATTTTTTTTTTTATGTTTGTAAAAATAGTTTATATACACTCATGAACTTATTGTTCTTACTATACCATTTTTTGTGCAACTTGTTGATGGATTTTGTTAGGTTGAATATGTACATATTTCAGTGACGTTTTTAAATTGAATTTTAGTTAAAGCTTTTGAAATTTTTAGTGAATTTTTCTAGGGAAGTATTCATTCCATTAAATACAAGAAATCTTCATCTGTGATATATATATATATATATATATATATATATATATATATATATATATATATATATATATATATATATATATATATATATATATATATATATATATATATAAACACGAAGATTTGCACGGGTTAAATATATAAAATACATATTTTGCGGGTTCATCCATGTTAAAAACTTTTAATATTAATATACTGACATTTTGATTTGGTCACACAAATCATCCACAGAGTTATAAAAGGTAGAAAGATGGTTGTAGAGGTGCTATAATCACTGATTTGAATAAAACGTTAAAATTCCACCATTAGCAAAAATGTTAAATTTAGGAATGTTTTTTTAAAAAAATATTTCCAGATAGGAGGAAGTTTGCATGTATCATCTCGCTTATTGATACAATCTGGCCTTTTAAGTATCTCAATGGCTTCTCTAATTTTGGACTGGTAGATATTATCACATCTGGATATGGTCCTGGTAATAGAAAAATCAATTTTATGACCTGAAACTATAGTATGGAGTGAGAGTGCTGATGATGATGAGTGTTGTTTAACTGCATTAGCATGCTCATCTCTCCTAACACTGATGTGACGATTGCTCATACCTATCTAAGAAGCTATATAATTTTTACATGAGATTACATAGACACCATGAGATTCAAGAGGGATTGAATCCTTAGGCTTGGTTATTATATTGCTGATCTTTTGATGAGCAGAAACTGCTGTATCTATATTATAGCATTTTAATTTACATCCGATACTGTCTGTAGTTCCTTTTACATATGGAACACAAATCCTAATAGCTGATTTATTAATATTTTGTTTCCTATTTTGTCTATTTTGGAATTGAAATAAGCCTTTTTTTATAAATTTGTAATTATAACTATTTGCTAATAAAACCCTATTAATATAATTTAATTCTTCATTCAGATATGTCTCATCTGAAAGGTTAATTGATCTATTTAAAAGAGTTTTGGCTACAGAAACTATCTGAGTTGGGTGATGATGAGAATGTAAATGTAAATATCTGTCTGTGTGTGTATTCTTTCTGTAAATAGAAAATGATAAACTAATTGGTGTTCTGTTGACTAGAACATCAAGAAAAGGGAGTTTTCCATCAGACTTTGTATCCATTGTAAATTCAATATGAGAATGCATATTATTTAAATGTAAGAAAAAATCATCTAATTAATTTTTTCCATGTTGCCATATGACAAAATGTCATCTAATATCAGTATATTAATATTAAAAGTTTTTAACATGGATGAACCTGCAAAATATGTATTTTATATATATATGCCTGGTTCTCCTTTATGCGGATTTATTTATCGCGATTTTGAAGTTACACAATTCACATTTCTCTGGAAGTCAAACTCCGATAATGTGCTATTACTTTAAATAATAAATTTTGCATACTTATGGCATATTGAAAGTAATAGCACATTATTGGAATTTGACTTTCATCTTAGTAATTTCAAAATTTTCAATGCTTTATAATAGTAAGATTTTATGCAATAATGAAATTAAAATCATGATTTCCACATTTTATGTATACACACATTAAATTTTACATGATTATAATGTAAATTTGTTCAAACATTGTGCATGTTAGTTTTGCATTTTAAATCACATTCTGTTTTTGCTTTTTAAAAAAGAACGTAATCAATTATTAATCATTTAGTGTCTGCAAGTTTATTTTTAAAAGTTTGAGTAATAGCAGTGGGCACAATTAAAATTGAAAATTAAAAAACTAAAGACAAAAATAAGAATTTAAATTTTAGTTGTTAGATTAATTACTAATTATGTTGTCACCAGAAAACCATTAACACAACATGAGAGTGATGTTGGCGCTAGTTGTATTTCCTCTTGTGAAGAATCTGAATTTTACCAGTTTGCAAATGAACCTGTTTACTGGCAAATAGCAATAATAATTAAAATATGTATAAAAATGTAAATTACTGTAAATTATGCATAAAAATATATTGTTTTGAATAAAATTAAATATTATAGTCAAAAAAAGTTTGTATTGTATGAATTTTTTTCAAATTTGAAATTTTTTATTAGTCATATTTTATTTCCTTATTTTTTTTTTTTTTGCGTGGATTTTAAAGTAATTTTACATTGGTGCTTTGCTTTTACACAATTTTTGAAAAATCACAGTCCATATCCCCCCTTTTTCAAGGTAAGTTACGTCTATTTTGCATGATTTCATTTGCATGTGTTTTCTGAGGAACCTATCTATCACATAAAATGAGACCCCGGTGTATATATTCTTTAATTATTTCCACATTCTAAAGATTGTTTACATTCATACATTGGATAGACCAATCATAAAATGAAAATAAGAAAGGGTGTACTCATTTGAGCAGTTAGAAAAAAATCTAATTCATTTACTATTTTTTACATATTAAATTAATTAACCATGATATCAATTTCAATAAAACAAATTTTCTAGCAAAATTTGAACAATATGTTCAGAGATTGCTATGAGAATCTATAGAGATATTTAAAAGACCTATGTATGACAATACATGAAAAGTGGGAGTTGAAAAAAAATAACAGTATTTGAAAAATCTATTGGAGGATAATTTTTTTTAACTTCTCAGCCAATAGAATTTGAGAATGATGTAAAAATAGCAAAGGAAAAAATAATGATTTTAAATATCACACATATTTATGATTTGAGAAAGAAAAACCTTTAAGGAAAGTATCTGTTATTGTACTGAAAAATTAGCTATTTAGCTATTATGCATTTATTACATGAAAGTTTCCAGAAATAATACCATAAATTCATTATTTATCTGTGAGAATATTAAAATAAATATATAATGGTTCTGCTATTAAAAGATAACATTGAAGACATTTTGGTTCATATAGTATATCAGATTTTATTTTTAAGAAATTATTTAGTTTAGCAGTCAAAACATGCTGCATAAAGTCTTTAAAAAAATGTAACCATTAAAGAAACAAAAATTTTCTCCAAAGAAGTATCCCTCACTCCTTCAATATATTTTGGGGAAAATTTATTTATTATTGACAGAGTTATAGTCCTAATTGAAAAAAACCCAGGAATGTGTGTGAATTAATGTCTTTCCATTAAATATTTTTTTCTGGTGTTTATCCCATTATAACTGAAGAGATAATAACAAAGATATTTGTATTTTGGTGAACGGATTTTATAAATATATTGATGGAGGGTAAAAACAGATAAAGTAATGAACCTCCTGAAGGCTGAAAAAATTCAGTCAATTTCTGCCTTATGAAAGCTGAGTATTTTACTTTTGTTTTACCACTATAAATATTTTTAAAATTAATTAAACATGCAATCAAAACAAAATACAAAAACTTTTAGGCTAAGTTTGAAAAACTGACTAAAAATACAAAATGAAAAGACATTAATTAATGTAAAGTATCATTATAAATTAATTCATAGAATTTCTTTACAACAACATAATCTTGACAAGAATAAATAAGATTTCATTTTAGTATTGAGAGGCTCTGTGGAAATGAATATTTTTAAAATATTTTTAAAGTAATTATTAATATTAGGGAGTGAGTAAATTAATCTTATTATGACCTGGTTGTCATTTCTGACTGTCTTATTATAGCCACAAAGGAGTTTGAAAAATCAAAGTTGTTATTTTAATTTTGCATAGGATAGTCATGAAAAAGGAAACACAACTGCATTACTTCAGAGAGAAACATGATGATAGCAATATAAGAAGACATTCATTTGCCAATGCTAAATTAAGGGTTTTTATTAATCATAGATTAAATGTGAAAAACAGATGAAAATTCCTAGAAATAAATTTTTGAAGCTAAGACAAATATAGAATATTAAGAATAATTATTTAATCATGAGTGTTGAATGCAAGAAAAAGTAATCTTCTTTTGAAATAAACAATTAACACATAAAAAATAATTTGCAAATATTAAAGACAATATTTAGCTTATACTTTTTTTTAAGTGTCATAGCATCGGCTGGGATGCAAACCCGCAACCTGGACAACTGCCTGCTAGTGCAAGTGAGTCGCGCTGACCTCTCGACCACCAAGCAAGTCTATATACTTTATAATGAAAAAAATTAGATAAAACTTAAATTAAGATTTTTATGTTTAAATAGAAGATGAACTTTTACTATAACATTTGAAGACCTGTCTATTAAAACGAGAATGATAATTAGAAAAAAAAAAACTGTGTAACCTTTGAAGGGTTGATGATAATCATAAAGATAATGTACTACAATCTAGAAAATTAACTGAATTAATCCCAAATGTGTTTGATATTTTATAAAACTAATGCATAAGAGAAAAGGAGAGAAATGAGAATGTAAAATTATTGATGACTTATTTGAACATGTTTAAAACTTTGTGCAGCATGGGAGAAAAAAGTGGATATTTATTGAGAATATTAATCAAACTTTTCATAGTGTATTTTGAAAAGCAGGCTTATACACAATTCAACTTTAAAACTAGCTAAAAAAGAAGGATGCATCCAATTTAAAATTTTGTCTAATCATTTGTGCTTGCTGTTCAATGTTTGTTTAACTACACATCTTTTAACAGAGCGAAGATAGGTGAAGTATCTCAATGCATGAATAATTGTAAACATTTACACGGTTATTATTATAATATTAAAATAGAAACTGGAAACGAGTTAAAAAGATTTTAATATTAAATTTATTACTAATACTTTTCTTATTTGATATGAATTATATATACATAGAAGATATTTTTCATAATAGTGATTTAAAAAAAAATGATATATGCAATTTAGTATATAACGTTAAAAATATTTTTATTTTTTCGTGTTAGGAAAAAAAGGAGGCTTAAATATAGAAAAAGAGTACCTATGAATTATAATATAATAGTGTGTGTGAGTGGAATATAGTGTTAAAATTGTATATTTTTGAGCCATTATATATTTTTAGAAAATTAAGTGTGATAAAATTCGCTAAAAAGGTATTTAAAATGTATTATTATTAAAACATATTTAACAAAAGAAAATGAATTAGTGATCATGAATAAAATCTGATAGGATTTTCAGAAAAGAATAATTAACATGTTATAAAATGTAATATTTATGATAGAAAAAAAGGGGTGAATGTTAATGTAAGACAATATGATGATGTCATTTATTAAAATACACACACACGCGCGCAGGCACACACACACACATATATATATTTCTTATTGACAATAATAATAAAAATAGATTATTTGTTTTGTAACATGATTGCAAATATAGATGGGAAAGTATTTCATGGGAAGTATATATTATATTATTGTCATAGAACTGATAGAATATTAGATGCTAAATACACTTTAGAAGAAGGTGAGTTAAAATTCCAGGGTAGGATATATAAAATATCAGCCTGAAGAACTGATAAATAGATAAGTGGTTGTAATCTTTGTGATACCCATATAATTATTAAAAAGAAATGGGAGAATTTTGGGCAAAAATGAGTGTAGTACATAGAGTAATTGATTATTAAAGAAACCAGGATAAAATTGGAGTAAGTTCATTAAGAAAATAATTATCTACCAAAATATGACCCGTCATTAATAAAATAAATCATCATCCCTCTACTAGGATATTATTTAATAAAATCAGTTGTTCATCATTATAAAGGGTCATAGTAAATAATAATATAGTATGCATCAAAGATAGACACAATATTTTAAAGGATTTTTATAATTTTTCTTCTTAAGTCTGGACAGATCAGATTGTAGGTAGTAAAACCATGTACAAAACAAATGTTCTATATAATTGAATAAAACTTGCATAAATAATCATATGAAAAAGAATAACCAAGAACTAACATTAACAAAAATATGAGTAAGATATAGAATGAATGTATAAATAAATTGCATTATATAAAAAAACAATCCTAACTTTATTATTGATTTTAAATATATCATAAATATTGTCTGTTATTTTTTTATATTCATCACATCAGTATATACTTTGCTAACAAGATGGAAGTGCAATATTTTTAACCAAATTGTAAATATAAAATATAATTTAACTTTTACAAGTTGATCAATATATTGTGAGTTACAAAATATCAGGTAATATGGAAAATGATTGTCAAGATCTCAGATAACTCATGAATGATGCAAGTATATCAGATTAGCATGAAAGCATACATAATAAAATAATAAATTTATAATTTCAAAAGAATCAAAAGAAAAACTAAGGGAATGGTTAATTGTATATAATAACCATTATGTTTATTTGTAAAGAATGTAAATAATTTACTGTCAATGTAAAACAGTTTAATGCTTATTTTTTATTGTTAATGAAGTATTTAACTTTATATGTATAATTGTTTGTTATTATTATTAATGTTGTAAATAAATGAAAAATTTGATTTAAACATTATCATAATAATTTTATTGAGTGTGAGAGTCATTTTCATCACAAGGTTATATCAGTAAAACACATTATCTACATAGAATTATACATACCAAATTATGATTATATGCTTCATTTGAGAAACTATGCTTAAGACTTTATAATTAATACATTAACTTTCAATTACTTTAAATTATAGCTATAATAATGAAAGCTTATGGTACTTAATATTTTTATTAGACACAAAAAAAAATTGAAGATCTATATGAAAAAATATATTAAATATTACAAAATGGACAGCATATAATAGAAATTAGCAATATGTTTGAGAGTCACATTTTAATTTTGTAATTTAAGTTGAAATATATGTTATATCATAATTTAAAAGTAGTACATAATTTCAGAATACAAGCTACTAATAAAATACATTTTAATGTTTGTAATTCTGAAGAAGTTAATTACAGTGGGTGAATGCTAATTAATTAAGAGATATATTATATTGAATTAGAGTTGGTAGATTATAATCATGAGAATGAAACTTTGATTATAAGAAAATAAGTATTATAGAGTAATTATTATTAACATAAGTATAAGAACAAATCTTGGGAAAAGTAGATTAAATTATTTAAGTGAAGGTAATGAGTATTAATTTCCATGTCTTATTATTATCGTTAGACTAAGTTTAAAATAGGAGCTTAATCAAGATTAATAATAGTAAGTATATTTTTGTTAACTGGTTGAATCCCAATAAAATCCCTTTTGTGATTCAATTATTGAATTATCAATCAAATTGTTATATTGGATTTTAGAATACAATACTTATGATCCCTGAGATAGCCATAGGATAGCATAAATTATTTTATGTTAATGTAATTATGCTAATGTCTTTATTTTTGGATTCATACATTGTAGAATAGAGTAATTATTTTATTATTTAAATGAAATATTATGGTAGTAATTGCTTGTCATGGGAGTTTTCCTAATGATTATAATAGGATAGTAGTAGGAAAATTGTCACAATAGCATTGCCACTGTGAAATGTATTTTATATACTTCTGTATGTTAAAACCATTCTCTTGCAATTGCTCCTAAGATCTATCTTATGTCTTGATATTTAACAAGTTTCAACCCCATAAAATATCTTATATTTTATTGTTGTTATACTCAATGGTTTATTATTGAATTAATATAGTAGGGATACAATAATAAAGGTAGAGTAAGATAGAGAGGTGTGTTGAAAGAACCAGGGAGGATGGTTACATAATTAAGGGGTGTTTTGGCACACAACTGCATAGCTTTATTAGTGTCTAATCAGAGCTTATTCATAGTTAGCTGTTATATCAAATGATTATATAAATATCATTTATAATATTAAGCACTTAGAGCAAGAAGTATAAAATATAAATTTTAGTGATGATCATTTTTGGCTAACCATCCATATCTGTAAAAGAACAGACAATAATTATTTATTGTAGGATGGTTGATAGTATTGAACTATAGTATTAAATAATAAAATTCATTTAAGAATTTTAATTTATTTAATCTATAATTAAAAATAAATTAAATGTGATTTATGCTCTCTTGTAATTGAAGTATGTGGATACATCATGTTGAAAGCATTCTGATTAATCAATTTCAATATTTAATATTATATTCCCAGTGGATTAAGACTCAATGAAGAAGAAAATAATAATGTTAGAAGAGTTGAAATGACAACTTAGAAAATAAGTGGATTAAAATCTAGAATTGTATTTGTCAGTTGTGTGAGAATGATCATGAATAGATGCCTAGTGTTGTAATGAAGAAATATTGTTAATGATAATATAAAATTGTAATATTTTAGTTAAGTATTGGAATAGAATATTGATTCAATAGAAAAATGAGTGATACCCAAGAGGAAGAGTTAGATGAAGTTGTAAGTTTCAAGAGGTCTGGGAGCAATTTTAATGTGAAGGCAATAATATAATTTATGAACCAAAAATTTGATAATATGAAAGGAGAAATAAATAGAAAATTAGAAGAAATGAACAAAAAATTGGATGATAATAAAGAAGAAATAAGAGAAGATAACTTAAAATTTAGTATAGAGATATGAATAAAAATTAGACAATAAAAAATAAGAAATAAGAGAAAATAATTGAAAATTTAGAACAGAAATGAATAAAAAAATAGATAATAATAAATATGAAATAAAGGGTAATGTTGATGAAATGAAAAATAATGTGAATAATGTCAGTAGTAACTTGGAAATTATGAAAAGTACTTTTGATAGTACATTTGATAAAAATGAAAAGGACTTAAAAGCAGGATTTTAAAATGAATTTATTGTGTGGGAATAATGTTGAAATGATAGATGATAAAATTCATGAGTTCTACAAATTAACTCAAAAAGAATTAAAGATACATAGATATAATTTGGATAGCAATTGTAAAAGAGAAAGTGAAGCTATAAATATTAGAATAAGTGAGTTAAGTGAAATGTTGACTCATAATGAAGGAGATAATAAAGAGAGATTTTGTCAATTAGAAGAGAAAATAAAAATTTCTAACAATCAATTGAAAGAGAAAATAAAAGTTTCTAACGAGAAGATAGGTAGTTTTATCACTAATCTTGATTCACAAATACAGGATATTAGGAAAGATAGTGATGATACAGATGAATAAAGTGATTTTAATTCTGGGAAATTTAATGAAAAAATTAAGAAAAAAATATTGGATACCTTGTAGGTAGTAAAACCATGTATATAAAAAATGTTCTGTATAGTTGAATAAAACATGCATAAATGATCATATGAAAAAGAATAACTGAGATTGAAGATTAATAGAAAACATGTAATAGAGAGAATGAATGCATAAATGAATTGCATTATATGAAAAAAAAATTCCTGACTTTATTATTTATTGCAAATACATCATAAATATTTTTTTTTTATATTTACCACATCAGTAATAATTTTGTTAATAAGATGCATGTATAATATTTTAAACTAAATTTTAAACATAAAATATAATTTAACTATGACAAGATGATCAATATATTCGGACTTAAAAAATATAAGGTAATATGGAAAATGATTGTGAAGATTCCAGATAACTCATGAATGATTCTAGTATATCAGATTAGTATAAACACATACATAATAAAATAATTAATTTATAATTTCAAAAGAATTAAAAGAAATACTATGGGAAGGGTTAATTGTATATGATAAGCATTTTGTTTATTTGTAAAGAATGGTTGTCAATATAAAGCAGTTTAATGCTTATTTTTTATTGTTAATGAAGTATTTAACTTTATATGTATAATTGTTTGTTATTTATCCTTAGTGTTGTAAATAAATGAGTATTATGATTTAAACTTATCATAGTAATTTTATTGAGGATGAGAGTCATTTCTATCACAAGATCATATCAATAAAGCACATTATCTACATAAAATATACATACCAAATTATGATTACATATTGCATTTGAGAAGCTATGCTTTAGACTTTATAATTAATACATTAACTATCGATTGCTTTAAATTATAACTATATATAAAAAAGCTTATGATACTTTGTATTTGTTATTAGGTGCAAAAGATTTTGAAGATCTATATGGAACATACTATTAAATATTACGAAATGGAGAGCATATAGTAAATATTAACAATATGTTTGAGAGTCACGTTCTAATTTTGTTTTGATCAGTTATTAGTATAAACATGGAATATAATTACAATACATTAAACATTATTTTCATAATATATTCAATTTTATTTGTCTATTATTATTTATTGTAAATAAATTGTCATTATTATTTTAATAAATAGAAAGTTTTTTTTAAATATATTTACTTTAATAATTTAATAAGTGAAACACAGGCTTAATATATACCATGTGTCTATATATGTAATATAGGGTATATGAGCACAGACTTTCACATGACCCACCACTCTCCATTCTATCTAATAACACTGATACCCTCAAGCACATATATGCTGAAAAGATAAATAATCACCAATATACGTATTTCATGCTAAACCAGCAATCATCAGTTGGTCCAGATTACCATCTCCCACACATATATACTATAAGTGCTCAGATATTTATTAAGATAGACAATCTTCATACTTTAATGGACTGGCTCCAATCTACTACACACTCCAACTCTTCACCTGTCCATCCGATTGAAAATCTGATGATGGAAGGCTCAAAGGCCACCCTAAGGCCGAGATTCTTGTCACACCCATGTTGACCCAAGGTCAATCTGAACCCCACATGTACAGGACATAATCCATTAAATACTTATGCAAGGATGGGCAGACATCTCTACAATTTAATAATTTAAATATATTATCCAAAACTTTTATTTCAAAGAAACATAGTTAAACAAACATTAACTAATAAGTAATTTAAACATTATTGTCATACATTTATTTTATTTAATTGATGTTATTTAAGTTCTTATTTTCTAATTCATAGGAGAATCATGAGAGCTACCATTTTTTATTATTTTAAGCTACTTAAATTGTGTTTGTATAGATTAGTGATTTAAATCCAGAGCATTAAAATAAATTTTTCATTTAATCTACTTCAATATATTTTTTTTGCATTACATATTTTAAGTGTTGATTTGATTTTATGAAAGTATATCTTTTGGATATTTTGCATTGTTAACTGTGTCACATAAATTCATAAGACCAATCAAATAGTTTTTTTCTTATATTTCACTATTTTTATTTATGCCATAATTTGATATCTTGATTTGGGTACATAACAGTGCCACTCCCATTGCTCCCATGTATACTGGTACACTATATATATATATATATATATATATATATATATATATATATATATATATATATATATATATATATATATATATATATATATAATTTTAATAGCTGATTAGATGGAACTATTTAATGTGGAGTTATCTATTTATAATAATATAATTAGATTTTTTTTTAAACTTTGAACTTTGATTGACTGCTTTTCTAAGTAAAGTACTTTCTAATTAAATAATTATAAATAGATAATTCCATTCATATGTTAATTCTAATATTTTCACAGATATAAAAGATGTCATATTACTATTATTTGTGGGATATTCCATGTAGGGAAATAGCTAAATGCTGACATTTCAGTACAATATCAGGTATCTTCCTCAGAGCATCCTCTTTCTCAAATCATTTGAATGCATGTGAGATTTAAAATCATTTTCTTTCTCCTCATATTTAAATTCTATTAGTTGAGAAGTTTTAAAATTTATTTTCTCTTCCAATAACTTCTTCTAAATAATAATAATAATAATAATAATAATAATAATAATAATAATAATAATAATAATAATAATAATAATAATAATAATAATAATAATAATAATAATAATAATAATAATATGACACACACACATACACACATATATATATATATAGTAGAATAAGACTTATTAATGTTTATTAGGTAGCTCTACAATTACTATATAAATTATGCTAAAAAGATACCAAATAAATTTGTAAACTACAATCGATTAACAAAACCTAATTTTAGTGAAATAATTTTACCTACATTCTTAAAAAAATAAGTTTAAAAAAAACATATATATTAATAAAAATAATTTTTTGAAAAAGTTTAAACATTAAAATTATAAACAATTAGAATTTGTAGTTAAATGTAAAAATTTTGAAATGATTTAATAAACGTGTCCTTTTAAAATTTGAAACTTTTAAAAGCTTGAATCAATACTTATTTCTTCATTTATCTAAAGCCATTTATGTGACTATGTAATTATGTGGAAAATATAGTTATTGCTAAAAAAATTAGAAAAACAGGACTTTGAATCTACAATAATTTAAATATTCAAATGTTTATGGATAGCAAAACATTTTAAAACTAATTTTGCCGATTTTAAAATGACAAGAGGGGCAATGCTAGAAGATATTTTTTCTGCAATAATATTGATTTAAAGACACTTTGTTAATTCAATAAATGTGCTGGTTTTCCAATATTGTCAAGGCTAATAAAATACTAATAAATTATAGAGAATATTTACTATATATATATATATATATATATATATATATATATATATATATATATATATATATATATATATATATATGTTTACCTAATTACTTTTTTCTCTATATGTACCTAATTACCTAATTATGTTTTCTACTTCAAACATTTCCAGTCACCCATTTAACTACATATTTATCTGTCTATCTAGTTACCCACACAATCACCTACCCATTCATCTGTCTTTGTATCTATGTATGTCTTTAATATCACTTTATGTCTAGCAATCAATTTGACAATTTATTTATTTATCTATGTATAGATACACGAAAGTAAACTATAATGAGTTTGATTATATCCCAATATAGACTTAATATCAGTTCTCATTTATTTCAAAAATTGAGAAAATTTTTTTTTACTTATTTGAATATTACTAGCTTTCAGATAGCTTCTCTGATTCATTCCATATTGATTTTGTGCAACAAACCAAATCTTCTTACTTTTGCATTCTATCATTTTTTCCCTCACAAATCACTATAACAATATCAGGATGAAAACCATGACTATATTCTTTTTCATGATTATAAAATATAAACGAATCTATCAAATCACTTTTTAGATTTTTCGTACATAAAGTGATTTGCTGTGCCATTCTTATCCTCAAATTTGATTTCTTTTCACAGTAGTATATATATATATATATATATATATATATATATATATATATATATATATATATATATATATATATATATATATATATATATATATATATATATATATATATATATATATATATATATATGGGCATCACAGTTAAAGGTAAACCCATTGAAACACAACATAAAAATCGTCCTTGTCCAATGTGTAGCCATAATCTTTTGTAATATTTATTGAGATTTCACATTTATGGTTTCCTAAATCCAGCATTGAACTTATCTTCACATTTTGTTTTCAGTTTTATTTCCAATAAGCGGGTAATGCCTTCCATTTATATTATTTCTAACTTTTCCATTCTCATGCAAAATATATACTTAAATGTTCAATGCATATATACATATCAATTGCATTAAAATCACATTTTATCACATTAAAAATATAACTTTTTAAACTCTAATTTTTATCAGATTCACACTTACAAAAAAAAGTTTCAATGCAAAATTACTCTCAAACCTTCAAAGTTGTGTGCCATTGGTATATGAAATATACTGGCATATCCTATAACATTAAATGGTTTAACTGTCAATTTATAAAACAATAGACTAAGGTTCTGCTTTATTTTTAAATTCAGATAGACAATTTTTTCAACTTTCAGGCTCCATAGTCAAACTAAATTCCAATTTTGTGTTTAATTTATTAAACATACTAGTAATAACAGCCGATATTACACCTACAAAAACATCATCTACATATTTTACATAGTACAGTTTTTTTTATTTATATTGCTGTAATGTGTGAACAATTATACTATTCTCTTTAGATGCTAATGCTAAACTACAAATAACTGTACTAATAGACAAACCCATTGACAAAGTTTATTCTATCTCATATACATTCCCTCTAAATGCATTTACAATGCCATTATCAGTCCAAGTTAAAACATCATGAGTAAATGGTAGACAAATGAAAAAATTTGAAACAAGAATAATAACAGTATTAACTTATGTACAAAAATTCGAAAACTGATTTGATAAAAGGAAATGTATTTTATAAATAAAAAAAAGAAATATGGACATGGAACTGATACTAATAGTGTTGAGGTGATTAGTGAGACAAGTAATAATAGAAAACTAAAGATTAAGAAGATTTGGGTTATTGCATACAATCAATATGTGATAACAAATAGAGCCAATAGTGTTCAAATAAGTAAAACAATGTTGTTGTTTTTTTTTAAATATGCTAATGGTAAAATATTTTGAGTCATTTTTCTTGTTTGCTTTTAACTGTAGTGTAATGCTAAAATGTTGGAAGTGTCTATGGTTTACTTAATTAAATTTAATTTTATTCTTTGTTGTGAATATTTTAATATGATACTCATATATCATGGCTTAATTATCCTGACAAGAAATGATTTAATTATAATATCAACAAATTAAAAGTGTAGTAATAATAAAGCATTTTGCTTGTTTTCATATATAATGTTTCATGGTTATATGATGTAAATAAAGTGGTTTTCGGATTAAACTATGTGTTATATTTGATTACTTCCCAATGATTTGATGACAAAATAGCATCCACCATTATCAAAATTAATGTTTTTTTCGTTAATGTTTTTTTTTTTTTTTGAAAAGTTAACTCTAACAATGACAGACATTATTTTATCAAAACATAGAGAAGTATAAGAAAACATAACGCATAGTTTAACCCCAAAACTACTTAATATATATATATATATATATATATCACAGTATTTAAAAAATAATAAAGAAATTTGTTGATCTTGTTTAATTTTTATTTTACTTGATTTATGGATAACGGAAATGTTGGAGTATTAATATATCTATGGCAACTACATTATTCAAACAATATTTTTATTTATTATTAACCTTTAGCATCATCTGTTGTGATCAATTTTTGAAAAAAATATAAACAGGTGAATAAATAAACGGATTTTAGAAATATTTAAGTAAATCATAAAAGCTTACTTAAAGAGAATTAATATTATTAAGTATTATATATTTCAACTTCTGTTATTATAATCACCATAGCAACATCTATTATAAAATTAAATATGTTATGTTTTCTATATGTTTGTCATCAATTAGTTATAAATATTATTAAAAAAAACATACATAAAAATATTTATATCCATTAAAATGTAATACAAATTCTTTATTTTGGTTTAAAATTAAAAAAAAAAAAATATTAAACTTGTAAAACAGGATTACATTTTCACTGTGTTCATTTTTTCAAAAATCTCCATTTCACTTACTAATTATAAGCAAACATTTTTTGAACAAATTTTTCACAATAAAGTGAAATTTGAGCAATTTCCAACAGTTGTTGTGACAACAATAACATCATCTAGAGTATATTGTAACTAGAAAAGAGACACTGTAATTTGAATTCTTGAAATTTTATCATTGCCAGAACAGAAACATTTAAATCTATGTTTGAAAATTTATTAAATATTATAATTTAGGTGATTAATTCATAAAACTATGGAAGACTAAAATTTTTTACTATATGCCCATTCAATTGGAGCTACTTGCTGATAATATACCATGGGAAATGACAAGAATGTGAAATAAAAAAAAACTCATCAAAATGCATTGTATTGCAGATCAGCTATATAAAGATATTCTGTGGTTAAAAACATTGACTTATTTATGATGATATAAACTTCCATTGTATGTCTATGGATACCATATTTAAGATCAATGAATTTTACAATCTTAATTAACTCAACTTATGCATGATATTAAGCAATTTAAACTTCACTTTCATAATTTCCAAATAAAAAGCATATATTCATTCTTCACTTGAATAGAATTGAATTGTGTCATTGGAATAATTCTCTTTATATGTTATCATCAATCAAAAAGAAAAATAAAGTCAGTGATGTGTAATCTTATATTGACTAAATATCTGCTGTTTTTCAAAGCTTAGATACATTTATATGCATAAAAGACAATATCAGAAGTTAAATGCAAATGTTCTTGGATTCGAATTTTCAATATTTACCACTCATTGTCATCTTCTCTATTTAAAGGAAAATCATCCCTGCATCTAAGGATTGGAAAATTGAGAGATTGCATTAAAGAATAAATAGAGATCAATTTTCATTTGATCACATTTTTTTTATCATGTTATATGCAATTTAATAATTCCACTGAGGTTTTTAAAATCTTTCCTTCCATTTTATGTATAATATTATTGTCTGGCAACACATTTTTAGGGTGCACATATATTTTATTATTATTATTATTATTATTGTTTTTAGTCTATTGCAAACATCGAGTACTCTGTTATTTTTTTGGTTAATATTGTTATAAATTTTCATTATAAACCAATAAATTTAGAGTTGACTTAAAATCCAGTAAATCTGTCTAATTATTTCTTTTGAATGTGTAAGATAATTTTGCCATTAAAAGTTTGATCCAATATCAATCTTGTTAAACAATTCAAAACAAAGCAAAACTCGCCATTATGTGCTAGTATGAGATAGTGATCATGTGATGTTTAGTGGTTTAATATCAATCTTGGTAAGTGAAATAGAATTATATATATAGGTGTATATTTTATACATCATTTTTAACTGTGATTACATATAAATTTTATATTTGTTACTACATATAAATATTTGCTTATTTATCTAAGTCAACATTAGGGGTAGAAATAACTTCATTAGGTCAGAGTTGATTATTTATTGGTTTATCTTGCTGGATACAAAAATCTTAATAGATTTTGGTCTGTCATTAGTCAGAATGATCTGTCTTAATTACTTTAAAAAAAATATTAAAATGGAGATCATAAATTTCATTAACAAGTTTAACTTAATATTATCTTTGGCTTGGATAACTGACAATTATTATCATGTATAGTTTAATTATTATAAAATCCATTTCTTTATAATCGTCTGTTTGGAGGTTTAAGTAGATGAATAAGATCAAAGATTGTAAATCAGGAAATGTCCAATAGAAACCTATGGTACATTTTATATAATGTGATTAGGTGCTTTAAAAAGTGAAATTATCTAATAGATTTAATGATAATAAATTCTTGTGGAATGTTTTATTTTAGAATATAACTGAAGTAATAAATGCATATTGATATAAGGTAGGGTATGGATGAAATGTTAATATTATATTTAACATTTTATTAAAATAGATATAAAACTGAGCAAAGCTTTATTTCATTTAAACATTATAAATTTTGTGTAGTTTAGAAAACATTCTAAAAATGTAATTATAATTATTATGAAACTAGTTGATTTAAATAAAATGTCATTAAATATTAAAGTAAATTTGCATACTATAAATAATATTAGATTATTAATGTATGTTGGAGTTTACTTATTTATTGATTTGAATTTAGTTTTATTGAATTATCAATCATATAAATAGCTTAGGCATACACCATTGTTTATGGCAATGATAAATGATTTCACTGCTTATTGCAGTTTACTTTGGAACTGTGAATAGATTTGTTGATACCTCAGGTGATGATCTCATGTGCTTTATTTCGTATTAAATATAATCTTGATAAATTAGATTTTAATGGAGAATTTTAGTATTTAATGATAGTGTAGTGGAGAATTTAAATAATTATATATGGAAAATATTGTTACTGCCTAGTGTGATCAATAACTAAGCTAAATAAATTTGCAAAGGTTCTAACAGAGTTGCTATTTGTTTATTCATGTTTTTGCTACTTGATAAATAATAAAAATTTAAAATCCATTTCTTTATGACAAATATTTTCTGCACAAACATAGATAGGTAATATTACAGAAAATCCATTACTAATGTGACAAAGTAGCTACTCAATGCTAGTCAATGATGATCATGTACATGTATGTAGCAATTATTACAAAATTCCAAATCAACTTTGGACTTTCATAAAATGACATTCCACATTTAGGCTAGATCTATATCATTATAAATGATATTTCAATTCTGAGACATAGTAATGAGGTTTATATTATCATCCCACATTACAATCAATTGTCCATTGCAAAATGGTGACCAATGTTTAGGCTATGTTTTATTCAGATTAGATCAATCATCTCCCCAACATCAATCATTTATTGTCATGTTACAATATATATATATATATATATATATATTGTATACATGATATATATATATATATATATATATATATATATATATATATATATTATAATGGTATACAATATGCAATTACATTAATTTAAAATTAAAATAAAAATTTAAGTTCATAAATAAAGACTAAAAGCTAAAAAAATTAAAGAGTTGTTAAACATATATATTTATATATATGTTAAAATGAATATTTGCACAGGTTAAATATAAAAAATACATATTTTGCGGGTTCATCCATGTTAAAAACTTTTAATATTAATATACTGACGTTTCGACTTGGTCACACAAGCCATCCACAGAGTTATAAAAAGTAGAAAGATGGTTGAAAAGGCACTACGATCACTGATTTGAATAAAATGTTAAAATTCCACCAATAGCAAAAAATGTTAAATTTAGGAATGTTTTTTAAAAAAATATTTCCAAATAGGAGGAAGTTTACATGTATCATCTCGCTTATTGATACAATCTGGCCTTTTAAGTATCTCAATGATTTCTCTAATTTTGCATTGGTAGAGATTATCACATCTGGATATGATCCTGGTACTAGAAAAATCAATTTTATGACCTGAATCTATAGTATGGAGGGATAGTGCTGATGATGATGAGTGTTGTTTAACTGCATTAGCATTCTCATCTCTCCTAATACTGAAGTGATGATTACTCATACCTATGTAAAAAGCTTTACAATTTTTACATGAGATTTGATAGACACCATGAGATTCAAGAGGAATTGAATCCTTAGGCTTGGTTATTATATTGCTGATCTTTTGATGAGCAGAAAATGCTGTATCTATATTATAGCATTTTAATATACGTCCGATACTGTCTGTAGTTCCTTTTACATATGGAACACAAATCCTAATAGCTGATTTATCACCTTTTTGTTTCCTATTTTTTCTATTTTGGGCTTGAAATAAGGCTTTTTTATAAATTTGAAATTATAACTATTTGCTAATAAAACACTATTAATATGATTTATTTCTTCTTTCAGATGTGTCTCATCTGAAAGGTTAATTGCTCTATTTAAAAGAGTTTTGGCTACAGAAACTATCTGAGTTGGGTGATGATGAGAATGGAAATGCAAATATCTGTCTGTGTTTGTATCCTTTCTGTAAATAGAAAAAGATAAACTGTTTGGTGTTCTGGTGAATAGAACATCAAGAAAAGGGAGTTTTCCATCAGACTCTGTCTCCATTGGAAATGTAATATGTGGATGCATATTATTTAAATGTAAGAAAAAATTATCTAATTTATTTTTTCCATGTTGCCATATGACAAAAGTGTCAATCTATGTATCTGAGACAAATGAGAAATTTTAAAGATGATGATTCTAAAGCACGAGTTTCTATATATTCCATGAATAAATCAGCTATTACTCCTGAGATAGGTGAGCCCATAGGAGTACCAAAACTTGTCTGTAATGCTGTCCATTGTATACAAAATATGTATTTAAGAGACAATGTTTAATTAAAGCAACAATATGATCTGGTAAATTGCAACGTTGTGAAATTATATTTAAAGCTTCATCAATTGGAATGTTTGTAAACAAAGACACGACATCAAAACTGACCAGATTGTCATTAGCATTAATTTTTAAACTTTTTAAAACAGAAATAAAATGAAGAGAGTTTTTAATATATGATTTAATAGATGGGATTGTAGGTTTAATGAAATCCAATAAGTATCTGGCTAAAATATGAGTTGGAGAACCTATTGCACTTACTATTGGATGAAGGGGGGTATCTGGTTTGTGAATTTTTGGAAGTCCATAAAATTTTGGACAGACACAAGATTTTTCACGAGGGTTTATTTTATTTTTTATCTCTGGTGATTTATTAATAATAGCTTTTGTTGTTTTTTTCCAAATACGTAGTATGATCTCTTTTTGATAGTTTATAAGTTTTATCATTAAGCAGATCTAAAATTTTATTATGGTAAATGCCATGATCCATTACGACTGTGGCATTACTTTTATCAGCTGGAAGTACAACAATTGATTTGTCCGATTTTATATTATTTAACGCTTGTCTTTCTTTCTTTGAAATATTATTTTTAGGAAGCTTAGCTTTTTTAAAAATATTACAAATCTCAGCTCTAGCCAAATCAGCCGATGTAGAATCAATTTTATGGAGAGCTGATTCAACATTACAAACAATTTTCTCAAAAGGTATTCAGGAAGGTGTTAAAGCAAAATTGAAACCTTTTTCTAAAACCGAAATTTCATCCGTAGAGAGGGCTTTCCTAGATAAATTATAAATGGTTTTTTTGATTTGGATACATAATTTTTGGGGATTGTGTTCTAATTAGCATTTGCGATTTTTTCTTTTGCTTTGCTGTTACAAATTCCGAATCTTTAAACGATCTAAAACTTGCAATATGATCAAAACTAGTCCACAGTAAAGGATGTATTTTATTACTAAGGAATAAACGTAAATGTACCAATACTTTATCAATTTTGTCTAAATTTTTCCGAGGTTCTTTAATAAAAGAGTTTAAAATAATATTGCTAGTTTTCCTTAGAATGCTCATCAAAAGATCAGCAATATAATAACCAAGCCTAAGGATTCAATCCCTCTTGAATCTCATGGTGTCTATTAAATCTCATGTAAAAATTGTAAAGCTTCTTACATAGGTATGAGTAATCATAACATCAGTGTTAGGAGAGATGAGCATGCTAATGCAGTTAAACAACACTCATCATCATCAGCACTCTCACTCCATACTATAGATTCAGGTCATAAAATTGATTTTTCTAGTACCAGGATCATATCCAGATGTGATAGTCTCTACCAATGCAAAATTAGAGAAGCCATTGAGATACTTAAAAGACTATATTGTATTAATAAGCGAAATGATACATGTAAACTTCCTCCTATTTGGAAAGATTTTTTTTAAAAACATTCCTAAATTTAACATTTTTTGCTATTGGTGGAATTTTAACATTTTATTCAAATTAGTGATTGTAGTGCCTCTACAACCGTATTTGTACCTTTTATAACTCTGTGGATGGCTTGTGTGACCAAGTCAAAATGTTTGTATATTAATATTAAAAGTTTTTAACACGGATGAACCCGCAAAATATGTACTTTATATATTTAACCCGTGCAAATCTTCATTTTAACATTATTAACCTCTATGGAGAGGAAATTTTTAAACAGCTTCATATGTTTGAAAGAATGTGGATTAAGAAATGAAGGTTACTTTGTAATTTATCTTTTTTATTAGCGTGCAAAAATCACAATATTATACCCACATGCTGTAAAATTGTGTTTCACAAGAACAATTATAATGTTAGTAAAATTCTAAGGAAAACTAGCAATATTATTTTAAACTCTTTTATTAAAGAAACTCGGAAAAATTTAAACAAAATTGATAAAGTATTGCTACATTTACGTTTATTCCTTAGTAATAAAATACATCTTTTACTGTGGACTAGTTTTGACCGTATTGCAAGTTTTAGATTGTTTAAAGATTCGGAATTTGTAACAGCAAAGCAAAAGAAAAAATTGCAAATGCTAATTAGAACACAATCCCCAAACATTATGTATCGAAATCAAAAAACCGTTTATAATTTATCTAGGAAAGCCCTCTCTACGGATGAAATTACAGTTTTAGAAAAAGGTTTCAATTTTGCTTTAACACCTTCCTGGATACCTTTTGAGAAAATTGTTTGTAATATTGAATCAGCTCTTGATAAAATTGATTCTACATCGGCTGATTTGGCTAGAGCTGAGATTTGTAATATTTTTTTAAAAAGCTAAGCTTCCTAAAAATAATATTTCAAAGAAAGAAAGACAAGCATTAAATAATATAAAATCGGACAAATCAATTGTTGTACTTCCAGCTGATAAAGGTAATGCCACAGTCATAATGGATTGTGACATTTACCTTAATAAAATTTTATATCTGCTTAATGATACAACTTATAAACTATCAAAAAGAGATAATACTACGTATTTGGAAAAAAAACAACAAAAGCTATTATTAATAAATCACCTATTGAAACAGAGATAAAAAATAAAATAATCCCTCGTGAAAAATCTTGTGTCTGTCCAAAATTTTATGGACTTCCAAAAATTCACAAACCAGATATCCCCTTTGTCCAATAGTAAGTGCAATAGGTTCTCCAACTCATATTTTAGCCAGATACTTATCGGATTTCATTAAACCTACAATCCCATCTATTAAATCATATATTAAAAACTCTCTTCATTTTATTTCTATTTTAAAACAGTTTAAAAATTAATGCTAATGACATTCTGGTCAGTTTTGATGTTGTGTCTTTGTTTACAAACATTCAAATTGATGAAGCTTTAAATATAATCTCACAACGTTGCAAGTTACCAGACCATATTATTGCTTTAATTAAACATTGTCTCTTAAATACATATTTTGTATACAATGGACAGCATTACAAACAAGTTTTTGGTACTCCTATGGGCTCACCTATCTCAGGAGTAATAGCTGATTTATTCATGGAATATATAAAAACTCGTGCTTTAGAATCATCATCTTTAAAACCTCTCATTTGGCTCAGATACATTGATGATACTTTTGTCATATAGCAACATGGAAAAAATAAATTAGATAATTTTTTCTTACATTTAAATAATATGCATCCTCATATTAAATTTCCAATGGAGACAGAGTCTGATGGAAAACACCCTTTTCTTGATGTTCTAGTCACCAGAACACCAAATAGTTTATCTTTTTCTATTTACAGAAAGGATACACACACAGACAGATATTTGCATTTCCATTCTCATCATCACCCAACTCAGATAGTTTCTGTAGCCAAAACTCTTTTAAATAGAGCAATTAACTTTTCAGATGAGACACGTCTAAAAGAAGAAATAAATCATATTAATAATGTTTTATTAGCAAATAGTTATAATTACAAATTTATAAAAAAAGCCTTATTTCAAGCCCAAAATAGAAAAAAATAGGAAACAAAAAGATGATAAATCAGCTATTAGGAATTGTGTTCCATATGTAAATGGAACTACAGACAGTATCGGATGTATATTAAAACACTATAATATAGATACAACATTTTCTGCTCATCAAAAGATCAGCAATATCATAACCAAGCCTAAGGATTCAATCCCTCTTAAATCTCATGGTGTCCATCAAATCTCATGTAAAAATTGTAAAGTTTCTTACATAGGTATGAGTAATCATCGCATCAGTGTTAGGAGAGATGAGCATGCTAATGCAGTTAAACAACACTCATCATCATCAGCACTCTCCCTCCATACTATAGATTCAGGTCATAAAATTGATTTTTCTAGTACCAGGATCATATCCAGATGTGATAATCTCTACCAATGCAAAATTAGAGAAGCCATTGAGATACTTAAATGGCCAGATTGTATCAATAAGTGAGATGATAATGTAAACTTCCTCCTATTTGGAAATATTTTTTTAAAAAACATTTCTAAATTTAACATTTTTTTGCTATTGGTGGAATTTTAACATTTTATTCAAATCAGTGATTGCAGCGCCTCTACAACCATCTTGCTACCTTTTATAACTCTGTGGATGGCTTGTGTGACCAAGTTGAAATGTCAGTATATTAATATTAAAAGTTTTTAACATGGATGAACCCACAAAATATGTATTTTATATATATATATATATATATATATATATATATATATATATATATATATATATATATATATATATATATTCACACAGATGCAAAACTTGTATTTAAGTATTTGAATGTACTTTTTTATAAAAAAAGTTAAAGATGTAAATATAAAATATTTTTAGTAATATAAATGAAAAAGATTCCTATGTAATCTCAGTAAATGGAAATGATTGTGTTATGTCAGATGAAAGATATAGATAAGAGAACAAAAAATTACATGTCCAATAGAAGCAGCAACCAACACTCGGACCTTACTGAAAATTTGGAACAGGAAACCATGTTCAGTGAATCTGGACGATTGGTATAAAAATAAAAAATATTCAAATTAAAACAGTTCCAGCTTGATTTTTTTTTAAGATGGGTGACAAGGTGCACTTTTCATCCTCTCTCTTATTTCAAATGAAATGACTGATGAAATATGAATGGTACTATTGCATATCCTGAATCATATGGGTTCTGCAATAAAATAGTACCATAATTGAACCAGCTAACGCCACCTCCAGAACAACAGATTGGTCTTCCAATAAAGACTTCATGGGAATTGGCACCAGGAATGGGACTCTTCTACTGTAAGAAATAAACTGTAAAGTTTAAAAGTAATTAAAAACTTTCATCAAGATTTGACAAGCTTTTAATAATCAAGTCAACCTAATTTTTAAAATGTACTTTTATCTGACTTTTAAGATTTCAAAATCAATTAATAATTTTTAATTTTATATAATTGAGTTTGCTAATTTAATCATTTCCATTTTTTTATTAATATCTACTGACTAAATTATATAAATGTTAAATTAAAGTTGGGCATGAATGGCTGTGTAGATTTGTAAAGTTATATTAATTAATTAAGGGAGGGTTAATCTTCGGTTATTTGTTTCATAGTTAAATTATTGGTGTAATTATTAAATGTAGCATGAGATCCGCTACATGCAGGATAATATTATACACTGCACTTGGGCAAAATAAATCCCATTTCTCATCGAACATTGGAAACAGATGGTATTCCCTGCACCTTGGATCACCCCTTAAGCCTATGGAATGGGATAATAAGATGAAAAATGTTGTCCCTTTCAATGGAGTTATTTTACTGTTCTTCTCACCAGACAGATGTACCATTCCTGTACTGGATGAGAGTTAATGTATTCTATAATCATGCTGTTCAGATGTGCATTCTTCATAGTATGTTATTGTGCCATCGTATTCATGCTGCATTGAATACATCAATATATCAGATAGATTGGAGTTAGTTTGAATGCAAACTTTTGGCCTAAGGTTAAATAAGAGATAGAATTTTTTTTTCAAATGCAATCTATGTAGTTTATTCATACTCAACACTCTAATAAAATATTATTAAATTTATCTGTATGGATTGTTTAAAATAAAAATTTAAATTTAAAAATTAATAACCAATCTAAAATAATAAATTGTATTCCTTAATTTTATTTATATGTGTGTTAATAAATGTTTGTGTGTTAATTACTAGTAGTGGCTTATTTCATTTTTTTTAAAATATTAATATATTTCTTTTAAGCATGTTTTATATTAAATCTCTGTGTCTTCATGAGCTAGTGCCATGTGCTGATGGTTGTAATAAAATATATGTATAAAAGTGAGGTCTTAACAGTGTGTATCTGCATCTCTATAAATTTTCCAGATTCAAATAGCCTGGTGGCACCCTGTAGCACAGATACGGTAAGACTCTATGATTGGCCTGACCATTATAATAATTTTTTAACTTGCATTTAGATGATCACTAGATAGAGCTTCCCAATAGCTCTAATCAAGTTTTATTTTATGTGCCAAAAGAGAAATAATTCAAAATCTCTATTCTAAAGTCCATATCTTCAGACCAATTGTTTTTGAGCTTATGGCTCACCACAATGGAGCACTAAAATTTTAGAAACTAGATCTAAAACATTAACTCAAAAGTCAGCACTTAATAAAACACATTTCTATCAATTTGAAAACCTTCACTTTTCAGACATGTAAATGCCTTCAAATCCAGCTTTACAAACCAGATAACTATATGGGTCTGTTAAATAATAACATGATTTTAATATAGGAATATTTTAGTGAGTTATAAATGATTGTAGAGAGTAAACAATTATAAAATAATATAACCAAGTTGCTTTTTTCTTTCCTTCTCTTCAGTAATTATAATTAATTAGTTGTTAAATTTAATTGTTTCCATATAAATGAAGAGATAATATCCATGAAAACAAAAATCATCTTTAACTGTTGATATTCCAAAAAAATATTCATTACTACTAATTGACAATCCCTGATACTAAACAAGTTTTACCCAATAACCTATAACAGTGATTTTGCTGGAGTATTTTGTTGAACTAAAATGAATTCAATCAGTTACTACTAATTGATAAAAACCACCACCAAAAAGCTATTATAAGTTAATAAGAAAAGTTGTTTAGCCTCAGAGATTTTCAATTAGTACAAATTAATATTATCTTGGCAACATCAAAGGATAAAAGTGATTTCTGTTTCCATGGATATCTCCTCATTTTTGTTCTTTATATATAAAGCAGTGTATTCTATCCCTTGTTTCTATAAGAAAGTTTACATAGGTAAGAGTAATTTGAGTTTAAATAAAATAATAAATTTTCATAAAAGTAAAGTTAGAAATAAAGATCTTAGTTCTGCCTTGCATGACCATGGAAAAGATAAAAGCCACACTATTAATTTTGATGAAGCTAACATTGTCTTCTTTGAGAGAAATGAAATAAAAAGAAGAATTAAAGTATCTTTATTATTGAAAATTTATTATTCTGAAACAATTAACTGGAATCAAACCCATTTCCTCAGCCTCAGATCAAACCCCTAATAAATAGCATCTAATGATGGCACATGAGAATTTATTTTAAAGTCCGGCCACTAACAAAGTGGAGAAAAAAATGAGACTTAATATTAACTACATTATAACTAAACTTAAATATGCAAACACATGTTTGTACATGTGAAAGTGGAGAAAAAAGAAAATCGAATGACACAAATAAATTAGACAATAAAAATAGTTTAATATAACAAATTAATTATATACATTAATGGGTGCGGGAATGGGCAGACTTCCAAATGGTAGAAAGTTACATAATGAAATTCAAGCTGTGTATGGTATTAAGATACCAATCATTTATTTAAAAGATTATATAATATTGCTATTAACACTTTGGTTTTTGGTTTATAAACATGATGACTAACATATTTTTCAATGAGCATTCTGAGATTGATTTCATATATAACAAAACTATTTACACACTGTTGTGATTGTGAAAATAAATAAAATACATTTGAAAAATTATATTTGATTATTATTGAAAAATTATCTTAATTAACATTTAAAAGAAAGAAAGCTTGATTTTCCCAAGGCAGATAATCTTAAATACAGATATAATAAATTAAGATGGTGAGATTGTGTAATACGACTGAAATAACATTATTAATTAATAAAACTAGTGATATTCCGCATATATATATATATATATATATATATATATATATATATATATATATATATATATATATATATATATATATATATATATATATATATATATATAGTGTGTGTGTGTGTGTGTGTGTGTATGAGCAGAGGGCAATTTTAATATTATAACTTCAAAACAGTGTCGTGAAACAAAAGAAATAATAAACAAAGAAGGGATGGTACTGACATAATGGTGGATCAATCAAAGATAAGGTCATGCTTCCGAACAAAAAATGAAGTCAAAGACCCTTTTCTTAAGACAGTGCTTAGAGAAATATGTTTAATCATGGTGTGGATGTAATTGATACACAGAGGCCTTTTTAATGAAGATGGTTCCAGGAAATTCTACTATATGCAGGACAGAATATGAGAAATAATCTGTGGGTTCGATCTAGTCACAACCCCCAGATTATAGAGAGAAGATATTGTTTAATAAAAAAATATCTTAAGATTATACCCCCTTTTTTGCCACTTAAAATAATTCAATCCCATTTCTGTGGATCTTTATAATATCTAGAATATTTTAAGAGTATAAAAAATAAAAAAGCACTAGCATTTGTATCGAAAATAAGTAATAGATCACCCTTTCGAATTTAAATAAATAAAATTTTTGAAAAATTTTGAAGCATTAATTAGCTTGAGTGATGAATTTACCACATGTAGAATTACTTCATTCTGTTTGGAGTTGAACAAATAACAATTTTATATAATAAAAACAAACAGAAAATGTTGATTTGTAAAAACAATCTGGTAAGCATATTAATTAATTATACATAATATTTTGTGGGGACATTAATAACATTAATTCATGAAGGTTTATTTAAAGAGAAGAAATAAAATATTTTAAAAATTCAATTCACCAGGGTGCTTGAAATTGGCTTATTATTAATAATTAAAACAGACACATAAAAATCAAATAATAAATACATATAAATAAATGAATGCACCAAAGTTAAAGAAATTTGAGCATATGAGATAGGATTAGATTAAAAAATCATTTGAGAACAATTTACATTTTACAGATTATAAAGAGACAAAGTTAAACAAAAAGTTAAGAGAAATCTTGATGATAGGATTTGAGATTAATTGCTACATGAAAATGATTTACCTTGCACATTTCTTAGAGTCCATTTTTAAAATTCCACATTGTATACAACAGTTTAAGGATCCATGCAAGTTCTTATATAACAGCCAGCTTCTGGTCAGCACTCCAAAATTCTCAGGTCAGGCTTTCATTTCAGTTTTAGACAACATGATAGTACATCAGTTGAAGACAACCTCCATTGGTTGGAAAATATGGTGGGCATTCAGGAACAGGGTGGGACATAAAGTTTGAATATTGGATAGTAGTTAATGAGTGGATAGAACCATGAAGCTCAATCTTGGGCTAATATTAACTATTCCAATGTGTGTTATATATATATATATATATATATATATATATATATATATATATATATATATATATATATATATATATATATATATATATATATATATATATATATATATATATATATATATATATATATACTGTCTTTTTACAAGCTATTTTATAAACACTTATTTACAGAGTATCATTTATCTCATTAATCTCAATTAAATTTGAATCATCTTCGAATTATGACAGAATGTAAAAAGAATTAGCAAGTTTTTTATGAAAATAACTGGAATGTTTATGAAGATTTGGAATAGAAACTGTTAATTATTTTTTATTAATCACATTTTATTAATCAATGATCACTTCCTGTATTAAATCTATTAAGATCATTACAATCTTGAAGAACATATTTTCTTTTAGTCAAAATATAATCCAATTCCAGTATATATTCATTCACAATAAATCCAGGAGGACTTTTATTTAGTATTTTTTCTCAAATAAAATTTATAATATGTGTTTCTTTTCTGCAAACTCTAAATTTTGTCTCCATTCACATTTTTATTACCATAGCCAATTTTTACCATTTCACTTTTTAATAATTTATCAATTATAGTACTGAAGTGTCGTATGGATATTTTAAAACATTTTGTTATATTAAATTAATTTGAGTACATTTATATACAAAAAAAATATTTCTTCATAACAACAAACAGTTGTTGATGAAAAATATGAATAATCTGCATTTGAAATCTTATTTTAATTTGATTCACAAATATTATCTCTCAGACTGATAATGTACTAATATCCATAATGCTGTTCTCTTTTCATTTATAATATATATCAATTCATTTGTGCTTCCAATACTTGGATTTTATTGTAATTCAATTTTCAAATCAATTTTGCACTCATTATTTTCAAGTTCTTCATAATTCAATGTTGTTTCTATTGACATTTATTTTTTCAATTCATGTATTATTTCTTCACTTGAAAGTGATATGCAGCTGTACATAATAAATAAATGATTATCTTCAAATAAGAGACCGGGACAACAGTCAACATATTCTTAGCATTTTTTGCATTTATCCATGATTTGATCTAGATTATGACTAAGTTTTCAGTAAACAGTAGTATACTTTACTTTTTCTGTCATGATTAAAGTTGTAAACAATTTATTCACACAGATTTTGATCCTGTCTTCAAAAATGCAATTGATATTTAAATTAAACCTAGCAAGTAATTCAGAAAAATAATCAAGATGTTTGTACTGTTAAAGTTATTGGAAATGTATACACAAATTAGGATGATGGGTAGTGGCATGGTCTTCTACCATACAAATAATCATATAACAATAGAAGCTGCAATGACAATATTATATCAAATGTATATTAATTGTTTGCCTTTTTCACTTCCTTTAGGTACACATCAGATGTAAGCAAATCATTTTTAATACATAATATTTATATATAATATTTTAAAAATTATAAAGTATTACACATTTAAAATGTATTTAAAAAAATTAAACAGCAAATACAAAAAATGCTAATTTATTTTATCATACACACCATGTTGAAAAAATTTGAAATATGAAAATAAAATGTATCTTGTTACGCTCTGACACTTTCTATTCTTTAATATGGTAAGTGTTTTAAAAATGTTGAACCTCTCTGTTTTTATAAAATTTTTATTTTCACACTAAACCAAATAAATTGGAATTAAGCAAATAATATTCTAAAAAAATCACACCTCTAGGTTTTAAATATTTAAAAACTGACATTTAATTATAACAATGTACCATATATGTCATCAAAATATTTATTAAAACAGTAAAAATAAAATCATTTTAATTTTAAGTTGTTGTTTTTTTATATTGGAGAATGTAGGTAGCTTCATGTCAAATCTATAAAATTCTTTTTTAAAATATGAAATTTTCTTTCAAAAATTATAATATTTTAGCATCAATCTTTTTATTCATTTTTGTTTTATCTATAATCTTTGTACATTATCCTATTAAGTGTCTCCAAGCTGAATAAACTTTTGAAACCTAGACATATATTATTTTAATATAATTATTTCAATTTTCTCAAAATTAATTCTCTATATTAAAATTAATTTACTGTGAATTTATTCACATTAATAATTTTATCAAGATGTTTTTAATTAACATTTTCTAATTTATTGATATTAATATTTAATTGTTCTTTTTGAAAACCAATGAAAGTAATTATTTTATACTTTTTAATAATTTTTTTCTGGTCACAATGTTTTTTTTTTTTTTTTTTATCTGATAGATCTTAGAATAATTTTTGAAGCTTTTAATTATTATTGACTATAAAAATCGCTAATCATCTGTAATTCCACTTAATGTATTTTTAACTCTTTACTTCCTATTTTTGTTGATAAATATTTATTTTATAAACTAAGATTTAATTGCATTTATTATCTCCTTTTGAATTATATAGTATTATAATTGATATTGTTGTTACAGACTAACTTGCATTGCTGTTTTTATTAATATGTAATTATTTTACATTTCCAACATACGTTTTTGACATCTTCAACATTTAGAATAAGTGTGTCTGTCATACAAAATTTCATGAATCTATTAAAAAAATTGAATAATGTTTTTGCTATTATTAAAAACAAAATCCATTTTGAATATTATAAAACATTTCCATACCATTTTCATTTATGACGTTTTTAATTAAAAATAATTTATAATAAACTTGTTACTGTTTGAAAATTTATTCTCAGCATTTTTCCACATAACCTCTTTTTATTTTACATTTATTATGACAATGTTCAATTTGAATAATTTTGATATTTTTATAATCAAATTTAAATCCATATTGACAAGATTTATTATGATCAAATATAACAGATGATGAAGGCTTATTTGAATCTATTCCAGATTGTTTCTATTTTTGAATTCTATTATGTAAAAGCATATGCTCCTTTATTCTCTTCTCAAATGTACACTTAGATTCACCGATGTATTGTAAGTCACATCCACATATCAATTTATATATAATAAAATTTTGATTAAACTTTCAATTTTGAATTTTAGAGTTATTAAGTAATCTATTTATATAATTTGTTGAGAAAAAACAATATGACACAAACCATTCTAAATTCTTCTAATAAACTTGACCTGATTATCCGATATAAATGATATTAAAATCCATTTCATTTTGATATTATTTTTCTTTTTAATTTTATTATGGGAAATCTGAATTGAACTATGGGTATTTTTGAAGGTTGTCTCATTTTGATTATTTAATGTTATATAGTTGATAAAGACTACCTAATGTTTAGTTGAAAGCACTTCTAAAAATAATACAATTTATGTAAATTTTCCTCTATTTTGATATTATACATTTATTTAAATGCACACTGATTACATAAGTAATATTTACTAAGGCTGTAACCTCCAGAATATGTGTGTAAAAATGTGATATTATGGACCTCTACAGGTCTTAACCACAAGCTTATGCTTTGGAAGAAAAGAGGGAAACCCCTTCTTTACTGCAACCTACTTTCTATTTAAATAGGTGAAGCTGAAGCAGTTAGATCTGAGAGCATCAAGCTATTCAATACTTCACTGATTAAGTCCATATTTCTTATTACCCATTAATACTCATGAAATCTTTCGATTTTCATATTGAGAAATGAATACAGATATCAAACTTAATTTATTATATATATATATATATATATATATATATATATATATATATATATATATATATTCACTAGATGAAGCTTACCACTAGTTCCAAACATGTTTTAATTATAAGTGCCAACAGAGAAGTAATTCAAAATCTTTATCAGAAAGTCCTCATCTCCACACCAATTGGTTTAGAGCTAAATGGCTCACCTCAGTGAAGATTTATGATTTCAGAAACTAGATCTAAACCTCCAACTCAGAGCACTTATTTAATACGTTACTACCAGTTTGTAAACTTGAATTTTTCAGACATGTAAATGTCTTCAAATCTAGCTTTACAAACCAGATAGCTATATTGGTCTGAACTCAGTTCAGTTTCACCATATATTAATAGATAAAGCAATATTACATTGAAAATACCTTCAAAGTTACACTTATAATAATTAATAAAATAAAACCCAAATTGTGAAACTTGCCATTAAGCTTGTGCTAAAATGTTCACTAGATCGAGCTTACCACTAGCTCCAAACAAGCTTTAATTATAAGTAACAAGAGTGAAAAAATTCAAAATATCTAGCTAAAAATCTTCATCTCCAGACCAATTGTTTTTGAGCTTAATGGCTCACCTCAGTCAAGAGTTAGGATTTCAGAAACTAGATATATAACTCCCACTCAGGGCTTTTTTTTAAATATGTTACTATCAGTTTAAAAACTTGAATTTTTTAGACACGTAAATGTCTTCAAATCTAGCCTTACAAACAATACATTTATATGGGTTCAAACTCAGTTTAATTTCACCATATATTAATAGCTATAGAAATATTACATCGCAAAAGTCTTCAAGTATACACTTATAATAATTAATAAGATCGAAACCAATTGGTTTGGAGATGAGGATTTTCCTATAGAGATTTTGAATTTTTTCTCTGTTGCCACTTATAATTAAAGCTTGTTTGGAGCTAGTGGTAAGCTCCATCTAGTGAGCATTTTAGCATAAGCTTAAAGGCAAGTTGCACAATTTGTCTTGTTATATATATATTTAGTACAGATATGTAATCTGTACATATATAATTTTGTCTAAAAATTATGAAAATTAGAAAATTCTCATAAAACAATGTAACATTTCATTGTGATAATAAATAGTTAAAAGTTTAATAAAGGGAACAAATTTAAAAGTTTAGAGTTTTTATAAAATAAAGAAAGAAGAAAATACTGTTAGCCCAGGAGAAAATTAAGCCTACGTCACTCATAAAGTTTTTAGAAATAATTGAAAATATCTCTTTCATTTGAAATAGTAAAAAAAAAAAAAAAGTAAATCTATCATTTAAATGAACTGTTACAATAAAATATATATGTGCGATTGTAAACATAAGGAGGTGTGCATGTTGATTGAATGAAATAAAAAAGTTAAAAATATTGTAACACATAATTTGAAATGGCTATGAATTAAAAACAACAAATTCGCAACGGCTATTAAGTTAAACAAAATCTACAAAACAACAAGTTCGCAATGGACACTAATTAAAAGATCTCCAACAATAGGATTACAAGCTTATATAAAAAATTTCAACAACAAATATAGCTGGAAGACACCAAAATGACAACAGTATATTCAAATAAATCGTCCAGTTTTTTCATTAGATCACTGTAACAATAATCAATCTACAGACATTTGGTTTACATTGCCCAACTATACCAATGTTTATTTAAATGATGAAATAATCTCAGGGCTCTATTATATGAATAAAAGTCAATCTTATTATAAGATGATTATTAAGTAATGAGGACTATTGTGAAACTGACAACTATTATAATAAAATAAAGGATGGACAATGATAGAGATCGGGTGCGTTTTTATCTCACATCACCATCTATTTTAAACAAGATAAATTCTATATCTTGGCATAATACAATCTTTAGATCAATTAGTTCAGTATTATTTAGAGAGATTATATTTACTATTAAACTGATAATTATTACAATTAGATTATTTTGAACACGTGTGTGTGGAAATGGTCAATCAAATGTATATGATAAAATTATTCAGAGGGAATCTTACTTCAACAAACTTTTATTACAAGACACATTCTTTTACAAACACATCGATGATGATTAACATTAATTTCACATTAACTACCAACTTGACTAAACAACATGTAAATTATATAAATCTCATACTCTTAATATTTAGATGCTCTCCCTCTTATTTTTTATTTCAATAATATTTATAACTCTATCTCTTAAATTACTAGTAATACAAAATAATTATATATTTACATACCAATGTTTATATAATTTATTCCCATTCTGTTCTCTCAATGAACTAAAAAAACAATATCAAATAATGAATCAATGCCATTGAAATTATTCCCGTCTTCTATAAATCTATATTTACTATATGAAATTAAGTAATAATTTTATTAAAATTAGCATTAATAAAGTAAAATTTTTTAATCCAATATTACTTTTCTACTGGAAGAATTAATTGCCAGTAGTAATAATAATTGAAATAACGATAATGTGGGTGATATGATTCGGCAAGATACTTTGAACTTACAATTCTAGCGATGATCTCCTTCCATAACTTTAGATTTATTATATCTCTGAATGTATGCACATTTAAAAATTTACAATCATAACACATTTATTGATTACATTTTCTATCGGTTTACTTGAGGAATGAATACACTTCACAATATGGATAGTACAATGCGTAAATCATTAATTATAAATCCAACTTCAGGTATATTACAGAAATCACTATAATCTTTATCTGAAATAACTAAAATATACTACATAATGATAAATATATGGAAAGAAGAGGGAGATTAAAATAATATCAAATAAATATTTACATTATAATGGAACCCGCTACCCCAAAGTTGATAGTGCAAGATTTACCATAACCACAGGATACACCATATGATGATGTGAATACCCCTAAGTATTTGGATATTTTGGATGAAATGTGTCAACCAACCTACAACAAGTCATATCCAAAATTCATGATGTTCCTGAATCAAGAATGGCATATAATAAAAAGGAGCACATCTCACTACTGTCAAACCTAGGTCTTCAAATAAGATGCTAAAGATGTCACAATGAAATGCCCAGTTCCAAGTCACATCTACTTTCAATATACTAATGTATAATTTACAAACAAGAGTTCAATGTAACTTAGACCAGTGCATAATCATTACACCTCTTTTTTTAGGCCCCATTTCACCACAGAAATTGAACTCAGGGAGTTCTTGCAGTCAGATCTCTTCAGCGATGGACTTGCTCAATTGTAAACCAAATTAGTCTATATATAAGCATAGATATAGAAAAATACTGATGATGATCAATTCTTTATAACAGCAATACACAATGATCATGATGATCATCAAACCCTTATGAGTGTAAATTCATAATGTGATGATGATGATCAACATCTAATGGTATAAATGACAGTGATGATGGTGATGATCAAACAGAGATCAGATTGATTTAAACAACTTAATTTATTAACAACATATAAAATAAATATTTAGAAACAAAAAATAATATATATACATATATATATATATATATATATATATATATATATATATATATATATATATATATATATTTTTTTGATTATCAAGAATGTTTTTTCTATCATCTTGATGGCTTCATATAACGGAAACAAAATAATTTGAAGTATATTCTATACAAAACAATACTATATAATTCATTAAATATGTACATAAAACAAAATAAAGCAAAGCACAATGAAAGTTCACTAATTATATAACTACCCCATTAATACAATTATTATAGTGATGTTTTTCAGCTAGGGTAAATATATTATAATTATATATTTTTTTTACCAAAACATATATATATATATATATATATATTTCTGAATGCACAATTAACCCACTGAATAAATGGTCTTTATCCTATCTGTCATTAATTCTACCATGACTTACACACATACACACACTTTTTTTTATATATATATATATATATATATATATATATATATATATATATATATATATATATATATATCCACTCCTATTTGTATGTGTGTGTAAGTCATGGTAGAATTAATGACAGATAGGATAAATACCATTTATTCAGTGGGCTAATTGTGCATTCAGAAATAAAACAAAATTACAAGTAAATATTAGAAGATTATTTAGTCTTGTTGTCCTAAAGATTTGCCCTCAATGTCAAATATATTAAAAAATCCTTACTTGAGATGAGGTCATCTTAGTGGATTAATGTGGAATTCTAGAGGAATCTGAAAATTTACTTTTATTAAAGAAAATACATATTAATAGAAGAGGATTCCTTTTTTAATTTACATCAATATGACATTTATCTATCAACTGGTTCTACTTTTAAATTGCATGTGATAAAATTTGAAAAATGAATTTTAAACACACAATAAAAAAATTACAATATATAAACTTTCAAATAAAAATGACAAAATCCCCCCAAAAATAATCCTCACGTGAATTAAATATATAATTTACCTTGAGTAAAGCAAGCATTCATTCCAAAAAATGTGAATATACATGGCTAACATTCATATTTTCCAACTCTGTTGTTATTTATATATTTCATGCTCCTTGATTACATACATATGAAATATCAATTCTGATCATATATATAAATCCATGGAAAATGGCTGCACACCAGCGTTCTACAAGACAGACATTCTGATGAAAAAAATTATAATTTTATAATTCCATACTGAATTTGAAGCCAGCTTTAGGAAATCCTACAGGACTGTTTTTCTTTACTCTGAATACATTGTATTGATTCTTTTTATAAACTGTTATGTATGATGTGGTTTCATTATATATAAAAATAGCTTTTAAAAACAACAGTTAATTTTTAGTTGTTTCAGATTTCTTTTGCATCATTTATATAATAAATAAGTCCAGTTTGCAGAATAAATTAAGTCATTAGTTTCTTGCTAACTATAATTTAAATGTTAATTTTTCAGTTTTCTTTTATCCAAAATAAGCATTTTATATAATGTTGAAACTACAAATATTAAAATTACTGTTTTTAAAATGCTAACAGTTTTTCTTTCTTTTTCTTTAAAAGAAATAACAACTTAACTTTTTTTGCTGTCCATTAAATTCCAGATTTTTCCAGTCAAGAATGCTACTCTCTCTCTCCATTTAATTGTCTATTTTTTCCAGTTAGGAGAGTCGCTCTCTTGTCACATGCTTGCTAAGAAACCTAATATTACACCTTGTTTTAAAAAAAAAATCAATGTATAAATATTATTATATTTATTTTGTTTTTATTATTCCAAACTCGATCATTTCACAACAATTTAGACTTCATGTAATTTTTTTTTATCTTATGTTATGTCCATTTTTATAAGTCAATTAGTATGTTAATTAATAACTTAAATGAATAAAAGAAAAACAATTAATTTCTACCAATAGACAAACATATTATTTTACATGTATGTTTATATATATATATATATATATATATATATATATATATATATATATATATATATATATATATATATATATATATATATCATTATCAACCATTATCAATCCACTGCAGGATGAAGGTCTCTCCAAGTTTAATCCATCTTCTCCGATCTTTAGCTTCTCTTCTCCACATCACCCCTGCACACTTTCTTATTTCATCCATCCATCTCACATGTGGTCTCTTTCTGGGTCTTTTACAATCTCTTGGAATCCAGTTTAAAATTTCAATTGTCCATCTATTATCATCTCTTCTAGCAATATGTCCAGCCCAACTCCACTTCAATCTTTTAATTTTTTCAATGAGGTCAGTAACACCTGTTTGTTCTCTTACCCATACATTGCGTTTTCGATCTCTTCTTGTTACTCCCAACATACATCTCTCCATACTTCTTTGAGTGGTCTGAAGTCTCTGTATTGCTCTTCTATTGAGTGTCCAAGTCTCAGATCCATAAGTAAGAACTGGTAAAACACATTTGTTAAAAACCTTCCTTTTCAAACACATAGGCATATTTCCTTTTAGTATCAAGTTATTTCTACCAAAAGCACTCCAACCAAGTTTAATTCTATGATTAATTTCCTCCATTATGTTTCCATCTGTATTAATAATCTGACCAAGGTATTTGTAACTGTTAACTTCTTCTAATTCATCATAATCAATCTTTATTTTCATATTTTGAGCAAATCGATTAAACATTACTTTAGTCTTTTTAACATTTATCTTTAGTCCTACTTTCCTACTTTCATCTGATAACTCCTGCAACATTTCCTGCAGCTCTGAAGCATTATTTGCAAAAACAACTACATCATCTGCGAAATCTAAATGACTTAAATAATCTCCATTTACTTTCACTCCTTTAGTTTCCCATTTTAATCCACAAAATACTTCTTGCAGCACTGCTGTAAAAAGTTTTGGAGATATGGAGTCACCTTGTCTTACACCTTTCTCAATGTTGACTTTCCCAGTATCATTATGTAATCTAATTGTTGCTGTTGCATTTTTATAAATATTCTTTAAAATATGACAATATCCTGGATCTATACCTTGATGATCCAATGCTTTAATCACTGAAGAAATGTTTATAGAATCAAATGCCTTTTCATAATCTACAAATCCAAAACATAATGACAACTCATATTCATTTGTCCTTTCTATAACTTCTCTCAATACCTGAATATGATCTACTGTACTAAAACCACTTTTAAATCCAGCTTGTTCTCTTGGTTGGTGGAAATCCAATGTTCTCTGTAGACGAGTTGTAATTATCTTGGTAAAAATTTTATATAAAACTGATAAAAGGCTGATAGGTCTGTAATTTCTAATATCTTCTTTATCACCTTTTTTAAATATTAATATTATTACTGCATTCTTCCAATCATCCGGTACATCTTTATCATTTAGACATTTGGTATATAACTTTGCTAAAAATTTTTCTGTTTCTTCACCTGCTTCTTTTAATATATCAATTATAATTCCATCATTACCTGGAGCCTTTCCTTTCTTCATACATTTAATTGCATTTCTCACTTCTTCATTTAAAATTCTGGGCAATTCGGAAGATGTAATAGATATAGGAGGTACTTGTTCTTTATTACTATATAATTCTTGATAAAAATTTTCTACCAATTTCATGATGTCATCTCTCTTTTTAGTAATAATTCCATCTTTTTTCCTTATTGCAGATATAAATTTCCTACCAATACCAAAATGTTGTTTTACATTCTTAAGACTTTTATTTTCTTCTACAGCTTTTCTTGCTAGTTCACAGTTATACTTTCTTATATCATTTTCAACTCTTTTCATCACCATTTTACAAAATTCGAGATATTCAATTCTTTTTAATGCATCATTTTTGTATATCTTCATATTTCTTCTTTTCTTCATAAATTCTCTAGTCTCAGTAGAAATTTTATTGGTCAATTGCTGCTTTTTTCTACCAGCTATCTTTGTTGCAGTTTTTAAAAGTGTATCAGTTATTTTCATATTAATTTCATTCAAATCTGAATCATGTTCAAAATCTACTAATACTTGAAACCGATTTGTAAGTTCTAATTTAAATTCATTAGAATGTTTCTGAAGATTAGGAATATCAACTGTAAATATTGTTTTTCTTAACAATTTTTGTCTTTCTAGTTTTACATTAACATGTATCTTGCACCTTACTAATCGATGATCACTTCCTGTGTTAAATCTATTAAGAACATTACAATCTTGAAATATGTATTTCCTGTTAGTCAAAATATAATCCAATTCTGCTGTACCTTCATTTGGATGCTTCCATGTCCATTTTCTTTTAACATTTTTCTCAAAAAAAGAATTCATAATATAAAGTTTTTCTTTTTCTGCAAACTCCACAAGTCTATGTCCTCTCTCATTTCTATTACCATAACCAAAATTACCTACAGCACTTTCATCTTTCATTTGTTTACCAATTCTAGCATTAAAGTCTCCCATAACAATTTTAAAATGTTGTTTACTCTGATCAAAAGCCTTTTGTACATCCATATAAAAATCTTCTACTACTTCATCACTATGAGAACTTGTTGGGGCATAAACCTGAATTATCTGCATTTGGTATCTGCTATTAAGTTGTATAACTAATCTTGCCACTCTGTCTGATACACCATCAATCTCCACAATATTGTTCTTCCACTTTTTATTTATAATGAATCCTACTCCACTTGTATTTCCAATATTTGTGCCTTTATAATAGAATATATGTCCACTTTTTAAATCAATTGTCTCTTCACCTTTTTTTCTAACTTCACAAAGTCCAATAATATCCCATTTAATATAAGAGAGTTCTTCTTCTAATTCTTGCAATCTTCCTTCACTTGAAAGTGATCTGCAGTTGTAAGTACCTAAATAAAAAGTTGTCATCAAATGGCAGCCTGGGTCCACAATCAGGGGATTCTTAGCACCCTCCGCCTTCAGCCACCAACCGCTGCCTTGGTTGGTGACTTTACAGCCTCCTGGGAATAAGGGCCATAATTGTTTATATGTATTGAAAAAATATTTATTATTTACACAAACATTCATTCTGCCTTATCAGGCACTGAGAAGAAAGACCATGGTGTTTCTCAATCTTAAACTCAGAGGTGAGCAGCCCATCCATCCCTACACTGACGCTCGTTCTGGTGAGCAGCCCATCCATGTTCGTATACTATATGAATAAACATATAGTAATAACAGCTGCAACGACAAGAACGTATGGAGTGGACATTAGGAATTTGCCCTGCTCGGTTCCTTTAAGGCCTCCAAGAGGAATCAAAGGGTCTCCTTTCAGTTAATAGCAAACTCCTTTCTGCAGCCTATATATATATATATATATATATATTAATATATATATATATATATATATATATATATATATATATGTTAAAACGAAGATTTGCACGGGTTAAATATATAAAATACATATTTTGCGGGTTCATCCATGTTAAAAACTTTTAATATCAATATACTGACGTTTCGACTTGGTCACACAAGCCATCCACAGAGTTATAAAAAGGTAGAAAGACGGTTGTAGAGGCGCTACAATCACTGGTTTGAATAAAACATTAAAAATCCCACCAATAGCAAAAATGTTAAATTTAAGAATGTTTTTTAAAGAAATCTTTCCAAATAGGAGGAAGTTTGCACGTATCATCTCGCTTATTGATACAATCTGGCCTTTTAAGTATCTCAATGGCTTCTCTGATTTTGCATTGGTAGAGATTATCACATCTGGATATGATCCTGGTACTAGAAAAATCTATTTTATGACCTGAATCTATAGTATGGAGTGAGAGTGCTGATGATGATGAGTGTTGTTTAACTGCATTAGCATGCTCATCTCTCCTAACACTGATGCGATGATTACTCATACCTATGTAAGAAGCTTTACAATTTTTACATGAGATTTGATAGACACCATGAGATTCAAGAGGGATTGAATCCTTAGGCTTGGTTATTATATTGCTGATCTTTTGATGAGCAGAAAATGCTGTATCTATGTTATAGCATTTTAATATACGTCCATTACTGTCTGTAGTTCCTTTTACATATGGATCACAAATCCTAATAGCTGATTTATCATCTTTTTGTTTCCTATTTTGTCTATTTTGGGCTTGAAATAAGGCTTTTTTTATAAATTTGTAATTATAACTATTTGCTAATAAAACACTATTAATATGATTTATTTCTTCTTTCAGATGTGTGTCATCTGAAAGGTTAATTGCTCTATTTAAAAGAGTTTTGGCTATAGAAACTATCTGAGTTGGGTGATGATGAGAATGTAAATGTAAATATCTGTCTGTGTGTGTATCCTTTCTGTAAATAGAAAAAGATAAACTATTTAGTGTTCTGGTGACTAGAACATCAAGAAAAGGGAGTTTTCCATCAGACTCTGTCTCCATTGTAAATTTAATATGAGGATGCATATTATTTAAATGTAAGAAAAAATCATCTAATGTATTTTTTCCATGTTGCCATATGACAAAAGTGTCATCTATGTATCTGAGCCAAATGAGAGGTTTTAAAGATGATGATTCTAAAGCACGAGTTTCTATATATTCCATGAATAAATCAGCTATTACTCCTGAGATAGGTGAGCCCATAGGAGTACCAAAAACTTAAAAGGCCAGATTGTATCAATAAGCGAGATGATACGTGCAAACTTCCTCCTATTTGGAAAGATTTCTTTAAAAAACATTCTTAAATTTAACATTTTTGCTATTGGTGGGATTTTTAATGTTTTATTCAAACCAGTGATTGTAGCGCCTCTACAACCGTCTTTCTACCTTTTTATAACTCTGTGGATGGCTTGTGTGACCAAGTCGAAATGTCAGTATATTGATATTAAAAGTTTTTAACACGGATGAACCCGCAAAATATGTATTTTATATATATATATATATATATATATATATCATGTAGAAAACAAATTTCTTTGCTTTCTCACAATAAATAAAAAAAATAAGAATTTATCAAACATATCAGTCTATATGTATGTTTATATATGTATATACTACTATGATATAAGCAAGTATGTAGGATACCCTATTTGCCTACCACATGGTCTGAATTCAAATATTGAAAAAGAAATTGGGTTAGGTGTGTAGGTAAGTTGTAAGCCATCTCTTACAACACACCCCTCTTAAACAGTTAAAAATTTAAACTAGCTTTCAAATTTTAGCACTAACAAGTACAATAAAAATGTATGATTACTTTGGGTTTGGTGAAGGGTTACTATATTAATTTCCTTACTTTTTAACTTTTTCCCCTCCTTTTTTTAACTGCTGGTTTTGGGAAGTTCAAATAGTGTGCTGGATTAGAGCTTTGATGGTTTTACAATAGAGGCATTACCAAGAGTATGTCTCTGTTACAGAAGGCACATGAAATTATTTATTTGCTATGCTTCTCCATGCTCCTATGAGACTTATTGGGCACTGAAGGTCTAGCCAAATATCAAAACATGTTTATTTAAGTTAGCATCTATTTATCCCCTTTATTGCATTTATGTCTTCCTTGGGAAATACCCTCATCAAATGTAATTTCCCTAATCCTGTACTATATATGTGTTTATACACATATACATATATTTTTTATAATACATTGCACTTGCTATTGTGATAAAGTTTACACATTTTTTGTTATTTATAAATCTCATCTATATTAAAAAAAATCCTGATATTATCCTGCATTCTTTCTAACATCCAAAATAAGGCTTTAAGATATGAGCAATATATGTGCCAAGAATCTCTCCTCCTTGGTTTACCCAAAATGCATTTGGACCTGACTGCTTAACTATGGTGTATTGTCCCTCAGATGTATTGCTAAACTTATGATATTTATCTACATGTGGTTTACTGGGATGTGGAGTTTTTATTAGCACTCTGTCTCCAATTCTGAATTTATATTTAGATCTTGTATTCTAATTTCTATGATTTAACTCCATAGCAAATTGCTCTCAAGCTTGCAAAATATTTTATTATTTAACTATTATAATCCACATGGCTACAGGTTTCTATTTGTTGTAACCATAACAATTTGAAAACATTCTATAAAGAATGTTAAATAAATTTATTACTTAATCTAAGACTTGTATTAATTTAAAACTTATCTTCATTTAAATGACTGAGTAAGTTATCATTTTACATTTAAAGAATAATATAAAAAATCTAAGGTTTTATAGAATAAATGAATGTCTTCATTTATGGCATATCATTGGGCAATTTTTTTTCTGTCAGTATCTATCATTGTCAAAATTTCTCTATGTACTTTACAAAATTTTAGTGAAATTCAGTTCCTATTCATAGTCTTTTTCATGTTCCAATGGTCTACAATCTTTTAAGATCCTTCTCAAAAATGTGCCTTTTATTTTAAGCCATGTTATTCACATTCCTAATGTATGTGAATGGGCTTTTATATGTGTTGCACAACTTGTGAAACTGTATAGTTAAATTCAATTCCTATTCATAGTCCTATTCATCTTCCAGTGGTCTACAATCTTTTAAGGTTCTTCCCAAACATGTGATTTTTCTTTTAAGCAATGTTATTCACATGCCTAATGTATGTGAATGGGCCTTCATATGTATTTCACAGCTTGTGAAACTGTATCTGTTCGATTAATGGACTCCAACATGATGGTTTGCCTTTCCATCGTTGAATTCTTTATACCCAGATCATCATCGGGATCATAAAGAAGTTTAAACTTCCTCAAAGTATGACTAAGATGATCAAAGATATAACTTTTAACTACATAATCAAATTTAATACTTTTGAAAATGTGCTTATCTCTTGAAATGGCTTCTTGAGTTGACACTATTTTATTTTGAAAACCATCATCATGACTGTAAGTGTTAACTTGATAGCTTATTTTAAACTTCCAGCAGTGTTTATTCAAATCACGCTGAGTTCCTTTGATGCATGGTTTAACCATTTCCACACTTCTTGTACATGAAATTGCTGTGTGAGCATTAGTGCCACGTTTATTCATCTTTGGATTCAACCTTTCTAAATTAGGCTTGAAGGAATAATACTCAATGCAATTTTCGAAAAACTGTGATGTCTGATCAGTGGAAAATTCAGAATCAAGTGAGATTTCTGCAATGTAAGAATGTCTAGTACCCTGAGAAGATTCAAAAATGAACCCACACAAATCATTTTGCAAGACAATGACTTGTCATCATTTATCTAAACTGGGAATTATAATCTCATCATTTCCTTCACAGATAATAGACCACTTTCCAATGCCTAAATCTGTGGAATCAGATGAGAATAGAATAAGTTGACTAAAAGTGTCAAGTTTATCTTAATTGTGTGTAGTCTGTGAATTTTTTAAAAACTGTTTTCGAGCTTCAAGCTCATCTGAGGCATCCATGAAACTACCACCAGGACACATCGTAATATATTTCCTATTTATAAGAAACCTAAAGCAACCAATATTACCATTGGATAATTTCAAAATTGCGATATCACTCCAAAAATAATGGTAATGTTGATTATGTGCATTGTACCAGTTACACTTACAATAAGGTTTCTTCAGCAATATCTCTTTTCTATCTTTAAGCATAAATTCTTCAACTGCTTCTTTATCCAATCTTGAAGTGGTTACTGAGATGTTGTCTTCATATTTCATTTTCGTGGAGTTTATTTGTGGGGTTAGTAATGGAATAATTAGATTATTCTAATCTATGTTTGGTACCATCTCTCCTAAAGTAAGATTTATAGGATGCTCTTAAGTCTCATCTTTAGAGACCTGAGATATCCAACCAACAGAAAATTCAGCATCAAGTAATTTTTTTCCAATAAAAAAATGTTTAGTGCCATCATTTGATTCAACTTCTTCATCTCATGCATTTGAATGATGATCCAACTTTGTATTAATGGATTAAAGTTCCTCCATTTTTGCTTTCATTTTTGCCTCTATCTTATACACATCACTTTTACATTCTTCTCTCAAGAGACATATATCTCCCTTTATTTCTGCCTCTAACTTGCTCACATCATCCCTAGTGGCCATACTTTTAACATCACATTCATATCTTCCCTCATGGCATCCATTTTATTGCACATACTAGCAGTTATCTTTGCCTCCAGATATTCATGTTTGATTATAAAGTTGCATTTATTCTCGACTTCATACTATTCATATTTGATTCCAACCTGTCCATTTTTTATTTATGGCATTGATATCAGTTTTCATACTATTGATACTTGTTTTCATTTCTGTTTTCATATTATTCATCTTTTTATTCATACTGTTCATATGGACCATCATTATCTTGTTCATCGTTTCTTAAAACATTTGTGGTGCAATGAAATTATTTTTAGTATCCTGTACTACTTTACTTTCATATGCTTGAATAATTTTGTCAGTTGGGACTTCTTGCATCTGGAAAGCTATTTGGCTTTCCTCCAGTCTCTGTGATTCATTCTCCTCCATCATAGACTCCCCCAGGAGTTTGGATCAATAAACAACCCTCCCCATTACTATTATCAATATCACTCTCCCCTTCAACAACACTAATATCTAACATCTCTTCCATAAATTTCTATACTTTTACTTTTAAATACTAATCCAATTCAAAGTAACGTTTATCTAAATAATTATTAAAAAAATTTGTACATATAAATATCAAATACAATACTGTCGGGCTTCTAACCACTTCATAACATTATTTACTTATTTACTATCTATTTTTTTAAACTGGTGTTTAAGCTTGTCTAATTCCTATATTACCAATTTCACTTATTGATTCTTTATTAAGACATTGATCTATTTGTTCTCTCCATCACATGTTGCATTCATCACTTAGTTTGTTATTTACTTTTAATGTGAATTTTAAATTTCCAAAAAAAATAATTGATATATCTCTTCATCATCATTCCTATCGAATATATACTGGTCTTATATAAAAGAGTATGTCCAATATGGGTTTAAGATTTAAAGCTTAAGGATAAAACAATATATATATATTCTAACCCAGTAAAAGAGCGAATGATGACTTCTATTAAAATAAATGTGCGAATTCAATAAAGAAATAAACGAGACTTCTTTTATTATGAAAGAGAATTCGGAAAGCCTAATCGCTTCCTTCTATGATTCGGGTAGCAAACCCTATATTTTACCTAATATATCTCGACGTTAGGTTAGTTATAATAATTCAGCTACAGCAATATGCAGTTCAGACAGAGATAGAATAAAAAAAATTATCATTAATAAATAAATTTAAAAGGAAAATTTAGAATAACTAACATTCTTTCTCTATCCAAAACTCATTCTCTGAGCTGTAAGTACTTGCACGGTTTGACAATGATGATGATGATTTCATGTTATTGTTAATATTACTGAGTAAAATAAAACATTCATTAATTTACCAATATGATCTCAATATTTTGTTATTATACAATTAGAAGTTTCAATCTCTTAAGCCATGCCACGCTTGTAATATTGATCATAATGAATCAATTCTAAATTTAAGAGCACTTATAATAATGACACTAATCTCAGGGTTCTCTGTTATTTTTAAAGAAAAATGCTCGGCAGTATTGTGTTGTCGCATATGACTGACATTCTGGTCGGCTATAGGAAACATTTACCTTATTTAAATTCCAGGTGTCTTCATCCACATATCAACTATTATAATATTTAATGAGATGATAACCATATTCAATAACAACGCATAATTTTGAATAATACATCCATTTTATCCAGAATCTCAGTGGGAATGATGAAAAGACAAGGGTGATTTTGTGTCCTTTCATTATCCATGACAACACAATAATTTAACTAAGATTTATTACTTAGACACTTCACTTAATTGTGTACGGAACAATGTGCAACCAAAACCTACTAGTTTGGGAATAAAATGATTTTACACACACATAAAATAAAATGTCTTGGTCTGAAGTTTTCAATTCCATAAATAATTCTTATTGAATTAAAATATAACGAAATATTCTGATCTGCTTACAATTGTCTATCTGGTGTATTGAATTTAAGATTTCATAAATGATTTTGGACTTAAGAAAGTATTGCAAGTATTATGCCAATATACTTTTATTTAGCACACAAGAAAAATGACTCAAAACAACTTGTAACAAGACTATAATTTATTATTAAATTTTAACAAGATTATAATTTATTATTACAGTTTAACAAAACTATCCTTTGTGATTAACATAATAAACAAACATATACAATTTATTCGATCCCATATGGATAAAACAAAATATAACTAACATTACTTTGTCTATACTTTTAGACCTGGATTCGAACTACTTCTTCATCTTTTTACATTTATGCAATTTGAATACACACAAAAAAAATAATACATTTTATTATCGATACATCAACTCATCCATTTAATGTATCTTATGTGAACGGCTACTTAACTTTATTAACTAACTATTTATTTTAAAATAAAAATAATATGATTCTAGGCAATGCGTACAAATGATTTTTATAATCATATCATTTAATTAAATGATAGTTTTTATTTAGATAACTTATTATAATTTATGGGTTATTTATCAGAAGTTACACTTATTATTTTAATGTTTACCTTAATAACAACTGAAGTTGTTATACACAGTGTATTCCTCAGTATAAGTTATATTGTGAGTGCTAATTAATCATTAACCCAAATTAAACCTAGTATTTGAACCCTCCATTGACAAGTAAAAATTTCTAAATCACGCAATTTTAAACTTACTCTCTCCATTGACTTACGTGTGGATTACCAGCACTATTCCGCCGCACAATCCAGACATTGATCATATATACTAGCACACTATTTTTACTAAATGGATCTTGGGGAATTAACCTCCAATACACCCGTTATCTTGCCATAACTTTCTAAACAAAACACAATATTCAACACCTTCCGTTGTGGAATTATCTCTATTTTCTCATGAGGAATATGGAATAACACTGAAGGTCTGTAGAATTAACTACTACATTAAAATAGTTTGGTGGGTCCTTGCCTCTTACTTGGGCATAATAGGAACACACACCAAGTATAATCCTCTCCTGGGATTTTTAACGAATGAAATACGCTAAATACGATATAAATTACTGATCGTCCTAACTCTGAGAAGCGATCACTTGGGTTATAAACATACCCGAATACTAGATTTATCTATTCCCCTCATGGAAAATAAAGCTTTTGGGGAGATCATTTTCCATCCCACAAAATAGATACATTACAATTATTACTAATGCGAATATTAATCATATACTGATGCTATATCGGGGCAAGACAAGCAAATACACTAATTACACTAAATTTATGTTCCAGGGTATACTTAGATCAACGTCTGAAATCAATGGATAACACAGAATAAACCATAATAATTTTCACCTTTGCCAAAGAAACATTCAACAAGTAATTGGTAGTATAGTATCTTGAACTAAATTAAGTGAATGTGTTAATAAAGAATAATTGGGAATAAGTTCCGCAATTAACATAGTATAAATTTGTTTCAAACTTTAAATAAGTAATATCCTGTATAGCACTTCCCTTTAATTACTTCTGATAATTTTAACTAGATATTTTACCTATTAATTATCTAAATTTTTCTACTTTTACACATCTAACATATAAATTTATACCCATAATTGCATATCATAAGTAAACACATTTTATAAAAAAAATTTTTTCCATGTCAAATATAAATTTAACCTAGAATAATTACAGGAAAACATACCTTTATGATTACAAGGTCATTTAAATATTACTTGACCATACAGCCTTTAACCTGTAGATATAAAAAAAAAATACACATAATTTTACAAATTAGTAAAAAAAAATCATTACTTAACAAGTGATTATTATCTCACTAGAAAAATGTTTTTCCGTTGGGCAATTTATCTAGATGAAGAACTTGATCCGTTCGTAGTTCACGAAGCAAAATTTAAAATAAGAAACACATTTTATTATTTCATTTATATAAAAGTTGCCTCCATTCTAGTGCAATTAATAAATTAGGCAAAGAAAACATAGCAGCATTGGATATTAACTCTTCCTTGAATTAACTGATATAATTTTGGGATCCAAGAAAACAATACATATTTTAACATGACGAATATTTGACGATTGACGATCACATATACAATTCTTTTCTTTTTACTATTGGCGATACGTATCATTTTTAGCTAGCTGGCTTATGAATAAAATAATATGTGAATTTTCCAAAATAATATTATTATAAGGACTGCAGCTGACTTACGTGGATATAAAGTTTTAACGACTCCCGTTGATGTATACTATAACATATTATATTAGGGTTATAATTAAGTCACTAATGTTTGTAGTTTTTTATTCCTACTCTAGGAATTGTAATTTGTCTTTTATAAGGAATTCTCCGTAAAATGCACACATACAAATTTTCCGATATTTGCCTTGAGAAAATTTATATTTTCTTTTTAAAAAATATACAGGTGCATAAGTAAATATCCTTGATCATTAATATTATTTTTAGATAATTTTCAGTGAATAAAACATATTTTAACGTGGGAAGCTTACATTATTTTCAAACACAGACAATTTCTTTTAGAAAGAGCGCGAAATGTTTCTCGTTAACTTCCTTTGGCTTTTATAATATTTCTTTTAATTATAATTTTTCTTTTATACCATGAAAAGATTATTAAATAAGGTAAAGTTAACAAATAATTGTTTATTTCCTGGAAATTACTTATATTGCTTAATTTAAATATAATGATGCTTTCTGTGATTACTGTAGTTAATACGGTCATTTTGAACTTTAGCATACGATAGTATATTTTTGCGTATAAAAAGCTTTAAATAGGTAGATGGCCACAGAAAACAGAATATCTTATCAAATAAGATTAGCAACACATGATATTAAAAATTTGCTTGACTTATACTTATTTCTGCAATAAAAAATAATAAAAAATTTGTTACCGAATTTCAGTACTGCTTCCTCCTTGTAAAACTAAAGTCAGACTAAACTTTCTTCAAAATTTGGCGGTCTTCTTTTAGCGACCTCTTACAGAAAAAATAATCATTTAATTATAACATAAACAAAAGAAAAAGAAAAAAAACTTATTACAGTTATATATTTCCGTATGATTTAAATGGATTACAGAGTAATTTGACAAATAATGAAAAATAATAAATATACTTAATTAATAATTAGTGATGTATATTTCTTTTACATATGATTTTCTACAAAATAAATTATCAGAAATTATTGTGCGTTATGATAAGATACTCGTCTACTCTCCCCCTCTATCCATCCAAAATCAATTACTGTTTATAATATGTGCTTTTATACTATATTAAACTGCTCTTATTGTTAATATTTTAATTAAATTATTCATGCTCTTCTTCAAAATGACATCACATTACTAAATTTATTAGTTATTTGCTTAAAACACGTTAAAGTGAGTAAATAGTATACCTTATTAATCACTTAATAATATGATTATTTTATCTTTTTATTTTCTAAAAAAGGATAGCATTGTTTTCCTGTGGAAACAATGCCAAATAAACCAAGTGTCAACAACACTAGGTTACAATTCTCCCACTGTTATGAAAAATAAAAATAAAATAATATATGCCTTATTAATATTTCTTATTGTATTGCTAGGTCTATATCATACTTCTCTTAGAAGTTAATCAATTCAATCTTACAGATTTAATTTTGTTTAGGATATGGTAGTAAGCTTCGGGCATTATAGGTATCTCTTGTTCCATCAGGGGTTGAGACTAAAAAGGCATTCTCACCCACTTGTTTCACAATTTCATAGGGGCCTTCATAAAGAGACATAAATTTTCGAAACATATGCTTCCGGAGATTACTCACATGGGGAGTTCTAATTAAGACAAAATCGTGGACTTTAAAAGGATGTGGACAGGTTTTGGAATAACGAGTGCGTTTATCACCCATCTTTTTCAGGTTAATTCTAGCCATTGCGTGGTCATGTTCCACATTAATATTTTCCTCTATTACAGGTAACGGTGTTTTTATTAGTAAAGGTTCAGGTCTATATTATTAATAATCCACATCATGCTGTTCCCCATATGTTTAAAAATAGGGCCCCGAAGTGAGGAACATTCCTGCGAGGTCCTTTTTAATTTAATGCCCCGCTATTTTTACTACCTTTTTTATTTTTCTTTGGCATCGTTGGGATACCACTAGTAGAAGGTTGATTCTCATTTAGAATCCTTCTCTTCACTGTCGGCCTACTAAGGTGGCTATTCGGTCTACTATAGGGATTCGTCCTATAATATCCCTTTTTTTACTTAATTTCCTTTTTCCCACATAGGACCTATCTGTAAAATTAATATTGTTTACCATAGGATGGGTGTCCCTATTTATCCTACTCTTATGATCCATATTCCTATCACTCGTTTCTAGCGAATCTAAAATTTTGACGACCTCTTCTATTGTATGCCTGTCCACAGCAATCAAGACCTGCTTGATATGCCTCAGTAAATTATGGCGAATTATTCGTCCAATTTGGGTCTCAGACAACGGATAAGCTGTCAACGTTTTCAGTTTGATGGCCTGACTCCTGAAAAACTGAGTGTAACTGCCCTTATTTACCTGGTACTTTTCCTGGGATATCTGATACCTGAGGTTGTCTTGGCGGTCTTCCCCCCAAAAAACTGGCTAACATCAGATATTTAAAGTCCCCATATGTTTCCGGTTTTATAAATAATGATTGCCACCAATCTTTAGATGCCACACACAAATGGTTTGTGGCAATGGCAATCTTCTCTACCTCAGACAAATGACATAAGGTGAACAATTCGTCTAAATTTTGGAGATATTCATGTGGATTCTCCAGGTATTCTCCTTTAAAGAATTTTATTTTGAGGAATTTCAAGGCCATGGAGCTATTACTTTCGGGCTCTAACATGACTTTATGTCTGGTCTCATTCAATGGATTGTACATTGATTCAAGTGGACTAATCATTGTATGTAATTCAGAGATTACGGGTTTATTATGACCATTATTAATTTCTTTAACCTGAGTTTCAGATACATTTCTACTATGAACAACTTTATCCATATTAAGGTCCGTAGCTTTCATACGACTTTCTAATCCCAATTTATAATTTTGCCATTCACAGTCTATTCTTGTAGAACTGTCCTTAAGGCCTACATTTAAATGTTGAATTTGTTGCTTTAACTGGTTAATAGTTTCATCTTTCTCTAACTCAAGTTTATCTTCTAGTCTTTGATATATTGTATTATCACACTGATTCATATATTCCCCTATTTCTTCTTTGAGATCATTTTGTAATATTTGTGAATTATTCTTTAATATCTCATTAAAATGTTCTACCTTTCCTAGAACTTGAATTAGCTCACTTTCTATATTTTTATTAATTTCACATTGGGTTACCTCTTGAGTTGTTAACTTAGCTATTCTGCTAGTAATCTGGCTATTTTGGACTTCTTCTTTTAAGTTTCTAAACTCACTCCTAGCACTATCTAATTCTCCTCTAATACATTCTATTTTATCTTTAACTTCACTGTTTAATTCTCCATATTGACTTATGAAGTCCTGCTGAATAGCTTCGATCAAATTTTCGGCCCTTTCCGACTTTATTTTTATTTCTTTCTTAATTTTTATTTCTAGTTTTTCAGGGGTTTATAAGAGTGATACACAATGATGATGATCATCAAACCTTTAATAGTGTAAATTCATAATGTGATGATGATGATCAACATCTAATGGTATCAATACACAAATATGTATCCATTTTATAAATATTTAATTAAAGAAATATTTTAGTTTAAATTATTTAGCCAATTTTATTGTTAGGTTATTGAAGTCACATATGTATATAAGCCATTTCTGTTATTATTCTGCATGTATGGTAATAAAATTAGTTTTCTACTCATTATCAAAGTAACTTTCAATTTTTGTAAACAACTTTTAAAATAGATCACACAATAATTCTAAAATAGCATGAACTTGATTTTATAATTCTAAAATGTTAACAATTTTGCAGAATTTTATAGTATTGTTGCAATAAACATCAGGAGAGAAAAATAGAAAAACAAAATATAAATCAGTTGTCATAATTAAAATAGTTTTTCTAAAATAAATAAATGTTTTTTTCTACTAGTTTTAGCAATTAAATATATTTTTCTAAAATAAATAAATGTAGACAAGCTTGTAAAAATAAACAGGTGGCCAGAGTTAGAAAGGTATAAATACATAAAGTTTTGTTGTCAAGGATTGATCATATATATAATAAGTGAATTGTAAACAGAACCTATGTTCATTTTATGTTCAAAATGGAGGGATTGTAGGCCATAAACCACCAACTCTGCCCTTATTGGATGGGAAGAATTTTGGTATGATAAAATATAATGCTGTACACCAGCTAATCAGCCCATGGAAAAACCTCCACTAAATTTAAATCATCATCAAAAGTATCAACTTATTATCCTCCCAAGTGCTCCAGAACTAACTACAGTGAAGACAACAAACTGGTAAATTGATAAATTTTCACTTAAGGCTCTGTTCACAAACTGTGACTTTCAATTATTTTGTTTTAAAAGCTAGCTATTTATTAAATCTGCCTTTCCCAAACACCTTTCCTAAAATCTGCAAAGGCAACTGCTGAATGCTATAGTTTAAATCTTCTCTGATTGTAAAACTTGTGATTTGGAATTTTCTTTTAAAATGCAAAGCCCTAATAATCTATTTTAAATTAAATGTATATTTTTCTGTGGTATTTTATGACTATTTCTAATCCATCTAATTTATCCTATAATTTTATCATTTTAATATTATATGTATTTAATATGCCAAATAACTCAAAACCGCACGTATTTATAAGTATATTTTCAGCTTATGGATCTGCAAAGATAATTTCAAATCTTCATTATCATAAATAATTTAAATTATTAAATTTCTCACTTGCTGTTTCAAGATCATGTTATTATTTTACTGATTAAATTTTGGTATTAAGATTACAATAATCAGTCATTCTCTAGTTAAAATAGTAGTTTGCTTAACTTTAGTTATAAATTATAACTACTTATATATATATATATATATATATATATATATATATATATATATATATATATATATATATATATATATATATATATATATATATATATATATCATCATAGAACTAGCCCCAAAGATATTCTCAAAGCATATTTTAATGTTTTCTTTGTAATTATCCTTCAAATATGCTTTGTCCTCCTTAGATTATATAGGTTGAGATGCAGGTGATAATCTTAAACTAGGTTACTAATCAATTTAGTCCCTAAATAGTGTATTTGAAATACTAAATTTGAGAACTGGGTTGTATAGATATGCAAATAGGCACTATGTATTTTTAAGTCACACTAATATCATTTTACGTATTTGCATTACATATGTATAAGTTGCAGATGTGTCCTTACTAAGTATGCAATGTACAATTATCTGCTATCTGCATCATTTTTGATGGTATTCTGGCATAAGTCACACTTATCCACTTAGTTTTGTTAAAGCACATTTTAGAACTAGGGCACACAGAGCTAGATTATTTACAATTAATGTTTATGCGATTCCCTGGAATATTAATGTTTATATACATAGCAAGTTGAGCGGTTGTAGGGCAACCGATCATTTGGAAACTGAAACCCATGTATAAAGACCCATTCGCACCTTCTAGATTTATTAATATTTTAATATGTGCCATAGAGTATATAGGTAAACCTATCATAAACCAGTTTTCTCTACCTTTATATTAAATGCTTATCTAGCATCAGTGTATATCATAATGTAGGTTAACACACTAACCTGTGTATCTTTGCTTAATTACATGCTAGACTTAGCTTTGTGTAGATGACTGCCATATGAGTGCTATTAAGTTAGTTATATAACTTTGGATATAATGTTCCCTATGATTTAGTAGACAACATAAGAGCTAGAAATTTGGCATATTAATATGGGCATAAACTCAAATACCACACTATACTTTATTAAACACTTATAATGACCTATGTAATACTAATTTCATTAGTTATGCAATGCTTGTGAGCTTAATCTCTCACGTTCTCCAATGCTTGCGAGCATAATCTCTCACGTTCTCCAATGCTTGCGAGCATAATCTCTCACGTTCTCGTTATATAATTGGGTATATTTTGATTTACTATTTGTTATTGTTTTATTAAATTATTAATATTTAAAATTATAACTCATTTTCATATTTTATTGTCCATGAGTTTATTTTATCCAACTCTGGATTTATTTGCACATACATCATTATGTCTATATGTAGATCATTCTATTAATTTTCAAAATCAAACATTGATATATTAATTAATCACTTAATCATATGTGTGTTTATCTGACCAAATCAGTGTAAAATTAGTTAATTTACTAGTCTTTTGTTTTACACTGAGTAACTGCCAGACTGAGGTTAAATTGAAAGTATGTGTAAGTTGTAAAATGTCATCCATAGTGTGTTAGATCATTGAGAAGAGGTGAAAGTATTGAATGTTGGCCAGATTCTGGATCCCCGCATCCATATTTGATCAGCTTTAGTGTATTTTGCATGTGTTCTAGATTTTGTTTCATGGAGGGACAATTCTTACCATTACATAGGTTTTTTTCCCCAGGTACTGTTTACGTAAATTCTCTATGGCACATCATATATTTAAAAAAATGTTTAATTGTTTATCAGATGTATAAATCTGACTGGATCATTACCCCAATCTTATTTAAAAAAGCAAATAAAATGTCTTTACTTAATTTTAATTAGTAATGATCAATCTTAGATTCATCTAAACAACTGTTTCTAAATTTGCTCCTGTCTGAACATATCTAATTTTGCTACTCTCACTCTCCACCCTATAATGAAAACTTATATAAGAAATATAAAAAAAAAAACCCTTCTACCTGAACTAATTACACAATATAAGTTTATAAAAAAGAAAACTGTATTTATAATGATTGAAAAAAACAAATATAAAAATAAATTATGGGTTAGTACACCCCCGGAGTTGGTTAGTTTAGTTTACAAGGGAAAAGATAGAGGTTTGGTTCATGCACCTCTTATATTGTTTAGGTAGGATCAGGGTGTTGATCGATATCTGGTTTTAGCTTATTATCATGGTAAACTCCCATGACCACCCCCTTATCTTTCAACATGTATGCTATGTCTCTTTCCTGTAACTACATAAGAGTTTTCTCCCCTTGACATCAATCTTATGGTTTTTGGTTTGAACCTGATCTTGACAGAACACTAATTCCGCCTCTGTCACTGCACTGGTAACCTTCAGCCAATGAAGTTTTGACTAAGGGTTGATTCTATTCACCAAATTGTAAAAACACAAAAAACCCAGTGGATGATTTGTCTGGTGGCCTCTTGTGAATGGTATGAGACTCAGCCCAGCAAAATGGCCTCCCAATGGTTTCTTTGGTTCTCCAAGGTTCACAGCATGTTAGACACTTCCTTAGTTCAGGAGCTACAATTCAATACTTTTCTAGCTTTTTATTACTGCTATGGGTAAACCTATGCTTCTGTCTGAATAGCTGTACATTCTCTATACCTATTCTATTTGTCACCATTGTTAATGGTCCATCTTTTAAGGATGGGTGGCATGGTCTGAACATTTCTGGATGTCTACTAAAGGTATTCATGACTCCTTTTTTCTGACCAGAGAGGTACACCATTCTCAAATCAAGCCTTTGTAATGCCACACTCCATATCATTGTGGGGCTGCTCTCTCAGACTTCCAGATCAGTGGGGTTAGTATTTTTAGCTCTAATCATGACCTGCCTGAGCCCAATGATGTGCAATTATTGATCCACTTTAGACAGCTGGGGTACCTCCATCAATGAATCCCCTACTGATAACCCCATATCTCAATGGTTAACCTCTGTCTTTTTCCCTTCTTTCTTTTCTGCCATCTGTTTTGTTGACATGTTGTTCATCTCAACTGCTACTCCATCTTTCTCCATTGTGACTTGCAAACTTGGAGGCACAGCCATGTTTTCAGCCATTCTAGTCTTCATTTTGGCAGACTCCACAGACTCAATATTTTTACACTTGCATTCTCAGACCTCCATGCTCAGTTCAAACCCATCCTCTTCACTAACTGTTGTCCCCACAGACACATGTGGCTGTTTGATCAGGTTGACTAGCTTTATCAATAGATCACATGAAATATCTGCTGCCCCTAATGAAATGTTTTGAGTTTTTTTTAATCATCTCTTTTGTTGCCTCACAATCATCTTCCAAATCTAGCATAGCTTGACCTGTTACTTTTTCAGAAACTCTCAACAGCTCTGTGCCCTCTATGTCAAGCCTATATCCCTCATCTTGGGCTTTCACTCCTATTTCACTCTGTTGTATCCCTATGGTCTCTAAGACCATACTTTCTTCCATCTTTGAATTGACATCCTTCCCCACCAAACATTTCTGCCCCTTCTTCTGTTGTATTTTCCCTGGCTATGGCTCACATGAAATGTCTGCTCTTTTCTCCCTCTCTACAACTGCTTCCTTGATATATTGTTCAAAGGTTCCTTCTATCTTTAGGTGCTGCTTTTTGTATCCATCTTCTATGTTCAAAATTTTCCTCCGATAACTTTCCTCTATCTCTAATAGTTCCTTTTCTCCTTTACACTCATTAGGCAAATCATACTGGTGACAAAACCAGTGGTAATGAAAATCCTGCTGGTGGGAGAATCCCTCCAACATCACGATCTATTCTGCCTTGGCGAATCCCTCATGGATTATTTTCCTGACTGCTTCTTTTTTTCTTTTCTTCCATTTTTCTCATCTTACTATCTTCTCTTTCATGCTATTATCCATTATTAAAAGTTTTCAAAATATCCTATTAATATGGCTTTTCACCGCTCTTCTCCTCCAGAAATGGCTTGCCCTATGATCCCTTTCTCTACTAGCCTCAGCCCACTATAGCTTACCTCTAACTTGCCATATCTTCATTATAATATGGAGTGTCATATTTAACTTAAAAACAACTTAGTTAAATTAAAATAATTAAAATATTCTGCCCAATATGGTTATTAAACTTTCTTGCCTAACATATATGTGGTTCATAAATTACAATAGTGGAACTTTATAAATAAATTATGAATCAAAATTTAGTAAAATAAACTCTTACCCCAAATGCCTGCTTCTTTCTTAAATTAACTGCAATCATTTCTATTAAAAAAGAAAATTTTAAAGATTCATCATCATCATCATCATCATCATCATCATCATCATTATTATTATTATTATTATTATTATTATTATTATTATTATTATTATTATTATTATTATTATTATTATTATTATAGCTATGCAAGTTTTAACTTTATTTGAGTACCCATACACTAATATAGGTTATTGATCTTGTCGAACTTGTTTCATTGTCCATATCCAACTCAACTCTTTAAAATAGTATATAAAAACATTGGATTTATTTTATTATTATTACTTCACTTTTCCACTCCTGATGACAACATTTATTAAGAGAGACATATAGTCTTCTCGGGTGCCAGCCATCAGTGAGTAAGTAAAATTACATGTATGTACAACATATATATGTATATATTAAAAAAAAATTAAATCGTTTATCAGACCACTAAGTATAATCACAAAGCATTTCATTTCAATTGCCGTATGTGCATATATCAACTCTGTGCCAGCAAAAGAGGAAAAAAAAATTCATTTGAAACTCTCCAGTATATGCCAACCCAAAAAAAAATATTTTACATATATATAAGTCTGGGAAAAAAAAATTATATCCACACATTGTTTTATAATTTTAACCTATGACTAATGGGATTTACGATTTGATAAAGTTTGACAAGAGTGAAACATAAAAAAAAACATTTTTGTTATTACATGATTTATCGCGCATCAATATTTTATACATATACATATAACAAAAGTTATCGCATATTTTAACAAAAGCTGGAAATTTTTTCATGTATATAATTACTGACACAGAGTATGAAGAAATGAACCAATTAAGTGTATGAAATAAATTGCCATATTTCCCAATTGAGTATTCAAACCCAGGTAAAAAATTATACATGCATTATGGAGTCAATATATAAATAGCTCTACATACATACACACATATTCAGTGTGTGAAATAAATTGATGGCCCTCATGCCTGGATATCCAGAATCAGGTTAAAAATTATACTACATATATATAAAAAAGTATTCTTATTAAAAATAAAAACTTTTCCCCCTTTTTTTATTCCAAACTTAAATTATCACTTAGGGTATGTGGGTGTTTACACTATCAATAACCCACACTGTCATGTCAAAACTCGGGGAAAGAAATATATATATATATATATATATATATATATATATATTAGGCATTCATTCATATATATATATATATATATATATATATTAGGCATTCATTCAGGTTCTTGTTAAATAATTAATAAAACCTCACATCTGGTTGTCCAGAAACCAAGAGAAAAAATTCTACATACACATATATATCTTCCTTCACATATATTCAATTCAAGGCTGTGGAAAATAATTATCGAATGTGGGGGGGGGATACTACATATATATCTTTTCCACCCACACACATTTAATTCAGTGTCATGGGAATAATTAATGAACCTGGGGAAAAAAATTTTTACTCAGGGTATACATGTGATTATATTATCGAAATCCTAGAGCCCAGAGAAAAAAATATATATACAGATTTCTCTCTTCACCCTTCTGTATTCAATTCAAGGTCATAAGTGTTAACAAACTCCAAAATTCAGGGGGAGAAATATACACATGCCTCTCTCTTCTGTCTAAATATATTTGGTTCAGGGTCATGGACAATAATTAACAAGGTCTCAAGTATGGGCATCCAGAACCCGGGAAAAAAAATTATACATACATATATATTTCTCTAACCACCCATCTGCATTCGATTCAAAGTCATGAAAGTTAACAAAGCTCTATGAATCAGCATCCAGTACCTGTGAAAAAAAAAACTATGTAATGGTAGGAATTGTCCCTCCATGTAACAAAATCTAAGACACAGGCAAAATACACTAAAGCTGATCGAATCCGGATGCTGGGATCCATAATCTGGCCAATCTTCAATTCTTTCACCTCTGCTCAATGATATAACACCCTATGGATGACATTTCTCAACTTACACAGACACAATTTAACCTCAGTCTGGCAGTCACTCAGAGTAAAACAAAAGACTCGTAAATTAACTAATTTAACATTGATTTGCTTATATATATACACATATGATTAAGTGATTAATTATTATATCTATGATTGATTATAAAATTTAATAGAATGATCTACATATAGATATAATGATGTATGTTCAAAGAAATCTAGAGTTGGATAAAATGAACTCATGGACAATAAAATATAAAAACAAGTTATAATTTTAAATATTATTAATTTAATAAAACAATAACAAATAGTAAATCAAAATATACACAATTATATAACGAGAATGTGAGAGATTAGGTTCACAGACATCACATAACTAATAAGATTAATATTACATATGTCATTATAAGTCTTTAATAAAGTATAGTGTGGGATTGGAGTTTATGCCTATATTAATATGCCAAATTTCTAGCTCTTATGTAGTCTGCTAAATCATAGGGAACTTTATAGCTAAAGTTATATAACTAACTTAATAGCGCTCCTATGGCAGCTATCTACACAAAGTTAAGTCGAGCACATCATTAAGCTCAGAGATACACAGGTTAGGAGATTAACCTAGATTAGGATATACACTGATGCTAGATAAGCATTTAATATAAAGAGAGAGTAAAGTGGTTTATGATAGGTTTACGTATATACTCTATGGCACATATTAAAATATTAATAAAGCTAGAAGGTACAAATGGGTCATTATTCACAAGCTTCAGCCTCCAAAGGCTAAGATGCCCTACAGTCACTGAACTTACTACGAATAGGAACATTAGTAGTTCCGGGAGTTGGATAAGCATCAATTATGAACAATCTAGGTCATTGTGCCCTAGTTCTAAAAATGTGCTTTACCCGAACTAAGTGGATAAGTGTGTCTTCTGCCACCAACTCATCAAGAATGATGCAGCTTGCAGATAATTGCACATTGCATACTTAGTAAGGACATAACCACAACCTATATATATATATATATATATATATATATATATATAAGGACATACACCATAACTTATATATATATATATATATAACAAATATGTAAAATTATATTAGCATGCCTTAAGTATAGATAGCATCTATTTGCATATCAATACAACACAGTTCTCAAATATAGTATTTCAAATATACTATTTAGGGACTAAATTAATTAATAACCAAATTTAAGATTATCACTTGCATCTTATCCTATATAATCTAAGGAGGACAAAGCATATTTGAGAGATAATTTTGAATAAAAAATTAAAATATGCTTTGAAAATATATCTGTGTCTAGTTCATATGATGTATGGGTTGCATATATAAATAGTTATAATTTATAACTAAAGTTAAGCAAACTACAATTTTAACTAGAGAATGACTGCTAATTGTAATATTAATACCCAAAATTTAATCAGTAAAATCATAACATGATCTCGAAACAGCGAGTGAGAATATTAATAATTCAAATTATTTATTACAGTGAATATTTGAAATTATCTTCGCAGATCAATAAGCTAAAATTATACTGATAAATATTCATGGTTTTGAGTTATTTGGCATATTAAATACATATAATATTAAAATGATAAAATTGTAGAATAAATTGGATAGATTAGAAATAGGCATTAAAGAGCGCAGAAAATTATACATTTAATTTAAAATAGATCATTAGGATTTTACATTTTAAAAGAGAATTCAGTATCACAAGTTTTACAATCAGACAAGATTTAAACATTAGCATTCAGCAGTTTTCTTTGCAGATTTTAGGAAAGGTGTTTGGGAAAGGCAGATTTAATAAATAGCTAGCTTTTACAAGAAAAGAATTGAAAGTCACAGTTTATGAACAGAGCTCTGAGTGAAAATTTATCAATTTACCAGTCTGTTGTCTTTACTGTAGTTAGTTCTGGAGCACTTTGGAGTACAATAAATTGACACTTTTGATGATGATTTAAAGTTAATAGAAATTTTTACACGGGTTGCTTTGCTGGTGTACAGCATTATATTTTATTGGACTGAAGTACTTCCCATCCAGTAAGGGCAGAGATGGTGGGTTATGGCCCATTACCCCACCATTTTGAAGATAAAATGAACTTGGGTTCTGTTTACAATTCACTTATTATATATATGATCGATCCTTGGCAAATAAACTTTAGGTATTTATACTTTTCTAACTCTGGCCACCCGTTTATTTTTACAAGCATATCCACATTTTTTTTATTTTAGAAAAATATATTTAATTGGTAAATGTAGTAGAAAAACCCATTTATTTATTTTAGAAAAACTATTTTAATTACAACAACTGATTTATATATTTTTTTCTTTTTTTCCCCTCCTGATGTTTATTGCAATGATGCTATAAAATTCTGCAAAATTGTTATTAATCAGCTTTAAACCATATGAACTATACAAGATTTATCTAATATGCAATTATAATGCATGGTAATCTAAGTATGTTTTGAGACAATGTAACCTTGTTTAGTTTAAATAAATTATTATTGTTAAAAGTAAAATTGTTATTAATATATTAGATTTATAAAATCAAGTTCACACTATTTTAGGTCTATTGCATGAGCTAATTTAAAAGTTGTTTACAAAAATTGAAAGTTGCTTTGATAATTAAGTAGAAAACTAATTTTATTACCATACATGTAGAAAATACAATGGAAATGGCTTATATATACATATGCGATTTCAATAACCTAACAATACAATTTTCTAAATAATTTAAACTAAAATTTTTCTTAAACTAGAAATATTTATAAAATGGATTCATATATGTAATTTATACATATACTATTGAATTACAGACTTGCTATTAACATGTATGTACATGATTTTCAATATATTTGAAATTAAGGTTGTTTAAATTGGTACTTTGAGAGAGTTTAAACCTGACATATAGATAGTTGTGGGAATAAATATGTGAAACAGACAGGTGGATAAAACTGTCTGTTTCAATATATATATATATGAAAAACAAAACAAGTTTTACATACGTAAAAACCTGCTATCGCTATATATATATATATATATATATATATATATATATATATATATATAAATGTTAAAGTAATCATGAAGTATGGGGGTGTATGTTCTCTTTTGTTTTGTTAAAACACATGTATGCTTATAGTTGTGTGGGTAGATAAATGGACACAATTAAAGAAAAAGGAATATATATATATATATATATATATATATATATATATATATATATATATATATATATATATATATATATATATATATATAATTTCTAAGATGAAGTTTGCTCCATTTCATTTTATTCATTGTAGAAAGAAGGATATATTAAATAAAATAAAAAAAAAAACGATATATGTATAGGTTGTTATCTGTGTAATGAACTTTAATAAAGTTACTATTTAAAATATTTTAAGTTAAGGAAATACAAAGAGCGAAAGGAGAAATAACTTAAAAGTGTTCAATGAAATATTAATGAAATTGACAAAGAAAAAAGTGCTAATAGATTCTGCTTTGTTTCGTAGATGTCAGACCTAGAGTGACCCATAATAGAGTAGCCCATGGCAGGGAACAGAAAATCATAGTATTTATAACTTCCAAGAATAAATTAAAATCTATAAAAACAGTAACTAATTATTGCAAAAATATAATAAATTAATTTAATTTTCATTGGTTGCAGTTGGAAGGAACATAAAAAATGCATAATTTGATTGCATTATTAAAATATTACAGGAAGGCATAGAGTCAGTGTTATTTTATAAAAAAAACAAATAGTGTATTTATTAGCTATGAACATGTCAGGATAAAAATGTAAGAATGCTAGGTTTTGACCTCATCTCATAAAGATATCTAAGTTGACACAGCTAGAAATGTTTATCTCACCCTTGAAAGAAGCTGTTCTCAAGCATGTGGACTAATATTGGCATCAAAATTTAATACAAAATTAGAGTACCACACAGAATGGTTAATGGTTATTGAGTCAAACAAACTGTTATCATTACCATTATGGATTTGTACATTTTCCTATAGAAATTCAAGGTAATATATATGTTTTCTCATATACATTTCTTTTGCTAGTATATACAAGCACTTTAATACACTGGGTATAAAACTATAATATTAAAAACAATTAAAGTAAAATAAATTATTCAGGCCCAGTACTTTTAAGGTTTTGTCCCTCATAGTCATGGCCAAAATAGATTTTGAAATTTTTGCTGTGATATTGAAAAATGATAATGTATTTAAATGCATATGTAAATCAATTTCTCCATTTTCTTGAAATAGCAAAGCACATGTCACATCTATTGATCATGGTGTTATCATTGATGATAAAATATGCCTCTTTAATCTTCTTATACTCCAAATGTTAATGTGTTTCTTTTGTGATAATAACATATAGAGATTTTTATATATTGATAGTCTGATCAATTTTTGTGATTCAAATGATATATTATGTATGGATGGTTTAGATATTGTGTTTTCTTTTATATATTTTATTTGCTTGATTTATTGATCTATGCAGTGTGTGTATACTTGTGTTTTTCTTTTTGAAAATCTTAGAGCACAAAGAAATATTGTTATTCTTCATGATTTATTAATTATATTAAATATATGTTAAGATTATATATATATATATATATATATATATATATATAATTTTATACATATATTTATATATATATTATATATATATATATATATATATATATATATATATATATATAAGCATAAGCAAATATTGTAAATAATTTTGTATATTTTTTTCTTAATTATATTTTTAATACTTTGTAAATAATTTTGTATATATTTTTTTCTTAATTATATTTTTAATACTTTGTAATTATTTTTTTCATATAATTACACAAATTTTTAAGATGGAAGATGCAATTGTTAATTGTCCAAGAGGAATTACAGGGTTGGAAACATTAGTTTGTTTCATGATTTTAAAAGACATTTTTTTAAAATTAAAGTTAATGAAAGTAAAATTTTAAACAAAGCTAATTGATTTAGTTATCTATTATCATTTTTATCAAATCTATTTTCAATCTGGACATTTATTTGAATTTATTTTTGGACAGTTATCTTATTATTACATCTCCAATAACAAAAAAGAGAATATTTCTGTAAATTAAAGATTTGATTAAAGTTAAGAAGTTTAATTAAAAACATTCTTTGAATAACTAAAAACTGGCATAAATAGAGCTAAACATATATTGTGTCAGAGTTGGGTCGATAGTAACTAGCCGACTCCACATTTGTTTAACTCTTGAGGGCCCTCGACCACCTTCCCCTCTATCTTCAGCTCCTCTCTTCATCATGCAGAGATGTATCTCCTATTGCTCAAGAGTGCCTGTGCCATCAAAGAATGTGGCCTGCCACAGAAGATTCATCAGCACTTCGTTCCATAAAATCCTGAGGTAACTAGACCAAAAATATAATTGTATTATCTAATTCTAACTTGTAAATCTGTAAAATTATTTTTTCTTTATGTTTAATGTTTTTTTAAAACTTGCTAATCGGTGTGTATGTTAAATTTAAAATTATCTTCTTGTAAAAACGTTTCATCCAACTGATACTTCTTATTCTTATAATTTAGTGTAGTTATAATTTAATTTTAATGATATTATTACATGTTCACTTAAATTTATTAGTAAATGCCAATCAAACCCAGTTCTACAAACTTCTATATCTTGCTGTGGATTGGGGGATTAATGAGTTCTGGTTATTTATTTCTAAATAGTTTGTAAGACTGAGTTTTTTTTAAAATGGATATATGCTTTTATATATATATATATATATATATATATATATATATATATATATATATATACAGTATATATATATATATATATATATATATTACTGTAAAATTATACAAAATGTATAAATAATTTGCTATCTGGGTGGATATTGGTGTCCGTTAGTTTTATTAATTTCTTTATTCATCATCATGACCAAATAGCCTGGTGAAAAATTTCTATTTTGTTGTTCGCACTTTTAAGTGTATCAATTTTAGTTTTTTATATGTTAAACAAAAGAGTATTGATTCAAGAAAGGGGGGAAATGCACACTTCATTAATTACAGTTTAACTTATGATAAATGACTTTATCTTACATGTGTCATTATTTTAGCATATCATTACATATCTGTTAAACCATTTAAGGTTTTATTTTAGTATTTAAATTCATTGACATTAATATTTTTATGATAGCATTGCTGGCATATGTCAAATTATTAATAAGCTACATAGGGCTTTGATCTAATTCGCTCATATCTCATTCCAGGGAGTCATGATCATCTCCGTTCATCATTCTCCTCCAAGTATATATTTATATACAGCTTTGATTCATTCATTCATATCTCACACTGGGGATTCAAATCCTCCCATCTTTTAGTATTCTCATTTATAAAAGAAGTCTAAGTCTACTTCTGGAAGATGCATTGAAGCTCTGCATGGCTTTGCCATGATCTGGCCCCTAGTAACTTCCTACCTAACTTTTCCATTAGGTACTGCTCAATCTGAAGCTGGCATACCACCTTTAAATAGAATGACATTTTCTTGGCCTAAGTTGCCACCCTCTCTCTCACTGACATAATGCTAGCACTGCAATTTCATATGTTTCATTTTCTAGGCTGTTTGACAAAATAAATCATAATGATATGTGATAATGAAACATTTATCTATTTGTAGTATTTTTCATTGGAGTTTTAAATCCAACCTATCATGAAATTGATCTTTTGTTTAGTGAAATAAGCAATCCCCATATTGATAGAGTTTTACAATATTTGATAGTTAAATGTTGAAAATGTTTAATAAATAATGGTTTTAATATATTTTGATTAGAATGTATCCTTATTTAATTGTTGTAAATAAATTATATAAATGAAAATAAAGTTATGTATCAAATTCCAAGGGCATTCTATGAATTTTTATAAATAACAAAACTGTATTGTCATATCTTTATATGTTTTTTTTTTTTTTAAATGTATAAAAGTCTACAAATTCAGCCAGATAAATCTATTTTTATAATATTACATAAAATCCAATTTTTAAATGTATGTTATATATTTAAATGCCACACTAAATTCACATCTGTCTGATAAAAGAATTGTATCAAGATCATCAAATATTTGTAACCAAAAATAATGTTTTAAATGTGTAAATTTGAATATATATAAAATCGTCTTTAATTTTGTCAAAATAAATATTTATATTTTTGAACTTAATCCAGTTGTTCAAATTTCCTTAATAATATTTATAATTATGTATGTTTTTAACTTATATCTTGGGTTCACACAATCTCTCATCATCATCATCATCATCATCATCATCTGAGTTCTCATGCAAATTGATGTAGCTCCGGACCTGGAAATAATTAATTTATGTAGTATCACCATAGGTGTTATACAAAGTGAAATAGATTTCGGGAATGGGAAAACAGGTTAGAATTTATGATTGCTCCTGACCTGTGTATCTCGGGCATGATTGGATTCAGTGTACTTTTGCTCAGATTTTAAATCTTGTTGGATGGTCATACATTTTTGATCAATAGTAGGAGCTCAATGTACTAGACTTCATCCTGAACAAACTGTCATATATTAGGAATTTTTGTACCCAAATCTAGGAAACAAATAAGATCCTTCCTGTGTTTGTGCAATCTCTACAATGGATTTCAGGATGATTTGCTGAAACAATAGAACCCTTGGTCAGGTTATTAAGGAAAGTGTCATGTAAATGGATGGGGGAACAAAATGAGCATTTGAAAATGTTGAAACAAGGTTTATGAAACACATGCTGCTGGGATTTTCTGATTTAATAAAGCCATTCATAGTACATATAAAACAGTAGTGGGTATGGTGTGGAAAAATGTCATAGGTGCAGGAGAATTGTAGGATAGGGGTCTTGTATTTACTGAGTTGATTACACAAAGGACCTGAACTACATTACAAAAACACTAAAAGGTGATCCTTGCAATCATTTGGGCATTCCCCATGCACTCTTGTTGGCTTCAAAAGCAATCATGACCATGGACCACAAAAGCTTTGATTTTATCAATCACCATTACATATTCAATTGGTGGCTGGTGCACTTGAGCTTGTACTTCCATAAATATAACTATACCCTGAGGCACTGAAAAGGGTAAGGCAAAATTGAAGATGATTTTCTCAGCTGTAATGCTGTGCATTCACAGTTTCAATATTTGTGGGTCAAAATGTGCACATTGCAAGACTAGGCATAAGAATATATGAAGGGATTGAAAATGATCTTAAACAGTTGCTTTAGTACCAATGAGACAACACCCAATTGAAACATGTAATTGAGCTTTTAGAAGGGAGAGGAACAAACATCATTGCATGTTAGAAGCATAAGATTAGGTGTTATAGACTAGACCAATCCAAGCTTCAATGTAGTATTCAAGATGATCTGGAAGAATGGAGACCAGTCATACCTCAACAAATGAGAGATGTAGTTGTGGTTCATGTCCACTAGGTATATGGGCATTATTGGAAGATTGAACAATGGCTCAAGAAGTATTTTTATTGGCCTGGCATTTATAATAAGATCATTACTATTATGAGGCAATGTAAAATTTGTCAGAAGGCCATACCAGTGAATAGAAATTATGCAACACTGATGATTTCCATGATACAAACCATGTGACATGGATTATTACAGTCTGCTACAGGCATACATTAAGAATAAATATTTATTGGTGGTATATGATTTGTTTTCTAATTCATGGTTATCTACTCAATAGCTCAAGTGAATGTGAGAAACACAATATATTTACTTGAAAAAGAACATTTTCCATTGGTGGAAAAACTTCAGGTTTTTTTCTCAGATCACAGAATGTCATTTATATCTGAAGAATGCAGAATATGGAGTCAGAGATGGGGGATTCAGCATATATTAACATCCAGTTGAAATCCTCAATCAAATCCATGTGAATGGGTGAAACATGAGTTGGGAGATTGTTTAGAACTTGCATCCCAGCCAATCATAGGGGGTGGGGTTGACACACTTAACTACTTTAATTGGTCAGTCATTGAATCAACAGGGTTTTCACTTGTATTGTTACACTTGGGCAAACATGGCCCTTGGTTAATCCAGGATATCTTACCGGGAGTGGAAGAAAAGGGATATATATACCCAAACTGATCGTCTTTTTGTTTGTTAAAATCCATGTATGCATATGTTTGTGTGAATGTATGAATGAACATAATTAAATAAAAAGAAAAATATATATTTTATTTCTAAGATGGATCTTCTTAAATTTCATTTTATTCATGATAGAAAAAAGGAGATAGTAAATTAAAGAAAAATTATAAATTGATATTACATAGCTTGTATTCTATGGAAAGCACTTTAACAAAGTTACTATTTACTATATTTTAAGAGAAGGAAAAACAAAGTGTGAAAGGAGAAAACAACTTACAACTGCTCAAGGAAATTTTCATGGCCTTAACAAAAAAAAAGATGCTAAAACATTTTGCTTTGTTTTGTGGAAGCTGGACCTAGAGTGGCACATGATAGAGAAGCCCTATAGGGGAGAATGGAAATTCATGGAATTTAGAACTTTCAATAACAATAAAAAAAAACTATAAAACATAGCACTATAAAAATAAACGCTTATTTATAAAACATTAACTAAATATTTCAAAACATTATTAATTTAATTTTTGGTTGATGCAGTTGGAAGAAATGTAAAAAAAATCCATAATTTGATTGCATTATTAAATTATTACACAGAAGACATCAAGTTAGTGTTATTTTCTAAAACAAAGTGTATTTAACAGATATGAACATTTAGGATATAAAAACCTATGCATGACAGGTTTTTTCCCCATCCCAAGAAGGTATGTAAACTGGTACAGCTAGAAATATTTGTCTACTCCTAAAGGAAGCCACTACCAAACATTTGAACTGAAATCAGCATCAAAATTTAATGCACAGTTAGAGAAACAAGCATAATGGATACATCAGGGATTATTAATTTTAATAGCCATTGCTTCAAAAAAACTGTTATCATTACCTTTATGAATTCATAGGTTTCCATGTGAAAACTCCAGGTAATATATACATTTTATCATATACATTTTTTCCTTCAAATATTAGTGGATTTCGTTTGTGGTAATAACATATAGAGATTTTCATATAGTGATTGTCTGATCAATTCTCTTCATAATTAACACAATATTTTAGATCTGAATGGATTTATTTTGTTTAATACATTTTTATTGGTTGATTGATTGATCTATACAATGTGTGTGTATGCTTGTAATTTTCTTTTTGAAAATATTTGAACACAAAATAAGATTGTTATCCTTCATGACTTCAAATATTAATGTTAAGGTAAAATATATCTATATCTGTGTTGCTTCTTTATTTTGGGTTTTATAAAGAATGTGGGGAGATAAATGTGAATAAGTGTAATAATTATATACTTACAGTACTTGCATCCCTAATTATTGCATTCCATTACATGTTTTCCCAAGGTTTAAATACTGTCTGCTCTCAGTGAGCTAGCCAGTGCCTGGATCTTCTAATTATTCCTGATAATTATTTTCTTCCAGCATACTTCTTATAAAAAAATAAGATTGGTACTTGGAGTCATAAATCATGTCAATAAATATGCTGGGTGAGAAACATGAGTAAATTAATTTTTAAGAAATATTATTAAGTATATTCGACAAAGATTGTAGGGTATGTATTTGCCTCAATAATAGACCATGTTATAATCACATGTATGTGCAGATTGCTATATAATTATAAATGGAAAAAGCAAATTTTGTTATAATATATATAATATGAATGATGATTTGGATCAGTTGATGAGTGTTGTTTCAGCACAAAATATGTATATTAAAGATCATTTATCTTTTTTCACTTGTGTGTGGTCAGATGTGTCAGTTATATGAATTAGTGTAAGCAGCTGATGGGAGGTTGAATTCAGTGTTCAAATCCCCTACAATTACATTTAAGCTCCAATTATATGTATATAAAATATTCTTCGATTCAATATATGTATATATATATATATATATATATATATATATATAAATAATTATATATATTGTACCCTTACTTCTCGATGTATAATATAGTTTGAAAATACAACTAGCTCAATTAAATTATAATGCTTAATTAAAATTTGCATATCTATCTTTAATATACTTTTATATTATCATATTCTAATTAAATTTATTGTCAATTATCAAATTCAATGTATTTCTATATTATGTACTAATTAAATAAGTATTTACCAAAATCATGAGACTGTGAAGTAAAGTTACAAAGCAATAAGTAGATTTACATTGAGTCAATATCTCCCAAGACATTGTCTCAATGGCATAAGAATACTATTACCTCCTTATTAACTTACTACTACATCTACAGCATTCTTATGGCTTTTAAAATAAAATAAATTATCTTTAATAATAATAAAATAAATAAATCTTAACTTTTAATTTTTAAAATATAATTAAATAATCTCAGGTTCTTCTAATTATCTTAAAGTAATGATAACTCATGTAAATAAGTATGATAAGGGATTTTATATCAAACCTAAATACACCTAACTTATTCTAATAATAATAATACTCAATACTAATCTTAGAGTATAACTTAAGCTTATCTATTTCTGTTATATCATCAATCATTAAATAAATAATCATATGTATATCTTTTATTTTCATATAGTATCTTTATCTTAGAATAAATCCAAAATCTTATAATTTAATAATCTGTGGCAATAAATAATATTGTACTCTTATAATATGCATTATAATTACCTTATGACCATTGTAATATGATGTAATAATGTCAATCAATTCTCATAAATGATAATCAGGAAAATATTGTATTTATTTCTAAAATAATATTAATAAATTCACATTGTGCAAATATTATGTTTCTTCAAATTATCTGCTGTCAAATGCTGTGGTGCAAAATAATGAACTCGACACACTTTTAAAACAAATTAAACAAATTTATTTACATCAACCTTGATTAAGAATTTATTTACAATATTTACAGTTTAAATTAGGAAAACAAAGAAAATAAAAAAAAATAAGAAAATAATAATACAATATGTTTACACTGTTATTAACTCATACTCCTAATAAGTAATCATACATTCTTTAAAAATGCTGTACTAATAACATTGAAGTATGTTTTCAAAACTTAGACTTTAAACAAGCATCAGTAAACTTCAATTATTACACAGAAAAATTTATGCAAACAATATTTATGTAGCATATGTAAACAATTAAACTTTACTAATTAAATTGCTACATCACTTAAGTATTACTGCTATTCATTTCATCATGTACTAGTATGTGTTTATTTTACTATCAGCATTACTCTAATAGCATAATATAGAAACTAATGTATCTTTGTAATGTAACAACAATAATTGATTATAATTTATATTTCATTTAATGCAATTCATGCTACATGTTTTATCAAATATGCATTACATATATGTACTGTTAAATAATAATATTTAAATTATTCATTAATTTCAAATTCATAAAGTATAATATTAGATAAATTCTATGATTCTTTTCTATGTAAAATTATTACTTTACTTTATATGTTATTCTACTCCTTTTAAATAACTTTCTTTCTACAAAACATCCTCTAAAATTTACTTAAACTTTCCGGAAAAACAATCATCAATTTTAAATAAAAACTAATTACCCAACTATTTATACTTCATCATCTATATTCGGTAAATCTTTAATCCAAATATAAACTTCCACATAAAACTTAACTTAATTTATCGAATAAAACAAAATAAAATATAGACTTTTAAATCTCTTCCTGACTTGCAATAAAATAATTATCTATGAATAATAAATATAATTCTAATACTATAACATAAACAAAATATTAAAATTTATTTACGAAAGAATCATATAATTATTTCTAAACTTCTTATGTAATGTTGCATCGTATTTATATCATAAATTCAAATTATGCATATTCAAATAAAACTGTCACTGCCAATATAATGTGTGTGTATTTTAAAATATTTATACATTCATTCAACAATATCATATTATTTAGTTGATCTAAAGAAAACATATTAAATACATTAAAATTATTATAATTATACAATTTTTACCATAAATAATGATCTGATGTACAGTCCATCTTCCAATATTCTTCGGAATTACAGCTTCATAAAATAATTCACATTCACACTCACGATCATTCTTTAAAAATATTCTGTGTTATATTAATTATAAAATAAACTTATGCAATTTATCATTATATTATTTTTAGTTATTATTTTAAGAAATGTACCTATCTTATTTTTAATAAATTAATAATATTTAATTTTTATGTTAGATAAATAAAACAGAATTCATATTACGTAACTCCAGCGATGTCTCCTTTTCACCATAAAGTTCTTTAATCCTAGGCACATATTCACTAGAACACCATTTCCTGTTTCCGGTCCATCACGTGTTTTTTTAAAAGTTTATGAAAAATGAAAACGTTCTTTTAAAACCAAAATAAAAGTTAATCAGTTCTTTTATAAAAATATAATAAAATTAAAATAGTTTATCTGATCCGGATGCAGTTCTTTAAAGAATATTATTTAAAAGTTATTATTCTTGAATTAGTTTATAATTTATGAAAAATTATCATTTAATTATTTTAAATTAACTGGGACGTCCACGTATTACTTGCGCATTTCTTAACAAAATATCCAGGTAAGAATAAGCTTCTTCATCTAAAAACGACCAGCGTTTAAATTATTTCAATATAATAACTTTTATTATATTAAGACTTTTAGCTAATTATATTTTCAATTTATTTGCCTTCCAAAATTGTCAATATTCAGTCTTTTAAACATAAAGACTTAACAAGGCAAGTATTTATAAAACTACTTTTATTTCTAATATCTTTACTTAAGATATATATTTAAATTTATAGCTTGCAAAAATACTTTCTTCATAAAGAAGTATTTTATTCTTTAAAATATCTATTTTCTAATAGTCAATAGTAATTAGCTTTTAAAATTATATACTGTCCAAAATACTACTTTTCTCCATCTCGTAATTTTCCGAACTAATCCAGCGTTTGTCATATTTCTAGTATAAAGTTTCCGATATATTTTCACTATATATGATGTTCCCATGACTATTTGCTTGTAAATTGAGCTTAATAGAGACGACCGATAGGGAAAAAATTAAATTAACACTGCATGTCTATCATTTAAAACTTTTATAACTTATTTACAAGACACTCTTATAATTTTGAAAAATGATTTTAAAAGCGTCTACAAAATTTACGTAGCTATTTTTAATAACACAATTAACTTGAAAAATCAATCACGAAGTCCTCTCCTAACAATTGAACTAAGCTTTTATACTGGAAGAAACTTCCCATTTGATTGGTACATTTAAACAATCAACTTGCTGGCTTATTTACATATTTACCAACAACACAAAATTAAAAATAAATAATGACTTATTTAATATTTAATATTTATTACATTATTACATTTTTAAAATAATTCTTATCGTTTATTTAAATCCACTAAATATTTTTAAAATATTCTTATTTACTTGATTTTAATTTTAACTTTTATAAGATCATTTTTAAACAAACTAAGTCTTATCTATACGTTATATTTTTAAAGCAATATTTTAAAAATCAGATTTAATATTTCACATTGAATATCTTTATTTTATTTCGTGATAACTCACGTATTATTTATAAATTTTATAACATGATTTTTAAAATAATTCTGCAACTTTACTAAACAACTTCCAAGCATGTGTGTGTATATTTAACTAACATCTGTTCTTTACAATACAAGAAACGCTTGTCATCGTCTAAAAATAAACTAACAATTGCATTTTTTAAAATAAATATTTTTTAAATAAATAAGATATTATAATAGATTTTAAAATAATTATCCAATATTATTAAAATCAAATATTAGTCTTTTATTTAAGTACTTGCAATAATTAAAATATTTATATTCTTTTATAATATTATTTTATCAATAATAAATATATGCATTTAATTTTAACTTGTTCTTTAAACACTTTTAGTTTTAAATACCTACTTATTAAATATATTAATGCAGTATTGATTATGGCCATTTTTCCCAACTATATATTATAATCATCATCATTTAAAATGTCTCTCTCTATATCAGCACAATTTCACATATCAAATATTCATAGATTGCTTTAATTAAACCCTTTGAAATATTACCATAAGCAAAATTAACATCACATATTCAAATATATCTTAAATTTAAAATTTTTAATAGATTAGCACAAAAATTAGATGGTGACCCATACAAAAGGGCACAATATATATATATATATATATATATAAAATATTCTTCGATTCAATATATGTATATATATATATATATATATAAACAAAAATTAAACTAATTAAGAGTATCAAAAAATAATAGACGCCATGTTAGAGTAAGATATTGTAGATAAAGGAATTTGGCTGAAAAAATTTGATAGACATTTGGTTGAAAATAATATCAAAAGTGAATATATCTGAAATTGAATAGCATATATAATACCAATATAGTGTCTCTAATTATGAAATATGGAAAAATCTGTATTGAAATTTTCTACCAAGATTTGAAATGTAGTGTATATATATATTGTAACGATCTGGAGAATTTCACTTAACGTAATCTGCACTACAGGGCGCCATCTAGGCATTTGAACCTAGAAAAATTTATAAAGTAGACAGATACATAAGTCAAAAAAATTTTTTTTTTTTTTAATTTTGATTCCAGTCGTTAGCCCATGTCACTAGCTCAGTGGAATAGCAGAGATTTAAAAATATAATCTGAGAGTATATATAAAAAAAGAATAAAATAAGCCACTGCCAGTAATTAACACACAAACATTTATTTATTTTACATATATATAAGATTTAAAATTATTTTAGTATTAGTTTTACATTTCAAAATTTAACCTACATTTTTAACTTTGATTATTAACTTTAATTTACATTTAATTACTATTATATTCTAATTTTACATTTTAATTAAGTTCGCACAGATAAATTTATGAAAGCTTGTTTATAATGTTGAATATAGATCGGTTACATAGATTTCACGGTCAAAAACATTTCAAAATAAACATTTAAAATACAAAATTATTGATTACTGACAATTGCGGAGGGAAATTTATATATAACCCAATAGTATTCACCATAAGATACTTGCATTGTCACCAATAACTCAAAAGACATCCGAATAAATACATTTTAGATACTCACCAGTAAGGTATCATTATTTATCGAATGTCTATATATTTTGATCAAATATGAAATCCAAAACATAATTAACCGATAACGAATCCATGCAAATTTCTATAAACAACTTAAATTTAATGCATTTTTATTTAGTGTCGAGTATAAATAGAGTACATAAATTTGCTTTTGAAAATAAACATTCTATCCCTATTTAACCTTAGGCTAAAAGTCGCAACCAAACTGGCACCAATCCATCTGATATATCGATGTATTCAATGTAATATGAAATACGGCGGCACCAAAAAGTTAAGAGAAAAAATTTCCTCTCGTCAAATAGGAATATGACATCTATCTGACAAGAAGAGCAATAAAAAAAAAAAACTCCATAGAAATGAACTGCACTCTGCATCTTAGTTTTGTCAGATAGGATTCTATTTGTAACAATTAAATACTAGGAAAGTTTAAAATTTAAAGTTCTTAGTGTTTTCAAATTAATATTGTTCGTTATATTTTATAAAGTTCTTACGGTTTTAGAAATGTTCATCTTTTACAGTTGTTTGCCATTTGAAATCCAGCGTTAAATTTCCCGATGATCCTGTGGTCCTCTGAATATAAGACAAGCGATGTTTCATTTTTCCATTTTATAACAACTGAAGGGATTGAACGTGCGTCCTTTTCAATCCCTTCTCCTTCACTTCCGCACTAACACATATCTGTCACATCGTAAATAATCAATAATAATTAACCATTAATTTCCAAACTTGTCCTTTTATATTACTTTGAAAGATTGACTTAACATTACATCATTGATGTGATGATCCTTTTCGTTGAGGTCCGATTTCCCAATGGATTTATTTCATTTGCTAAAAGTTTCTATTGTTTTCCTATCTGACCGATGTTTTTACATTTAAATGCCCAAGGCTGGTTTACATTTGACTAATTAAATTTATCATTTCCATTTCTGATTAATTAACCTGTTTTCCAAATCAAAGATATATTTAAAGATAAATTTAAAGATATAATTTTATCTCCAAATCTTTTTAAAATTTAGTTTTAAAATACTTTTTCTTTAATAAAGTTTTATTTTATTAATTTTTCATTATCTGTGCGATTTAGTATATACGAGTTTAAGAAGATATTTAATTTCAATTTTTAATTCTTAAAGAAAATTTTTAAATGCGAACTTTTTAATATACTTTCATGTTTAATAAATAATAAAAAAAAACAATGTAACAAACATATGTGCTCGTTACAATATATATATATATATATATATATATATATATAATTATTCAAAACAATACAATAATTAATACAGTAACAATATTTTAAACAAATATATACCAATTTAATAGAAGTACTTTCAACTATCTATGTAGTCGTTGTCAACTAGACTCAAATTGTATTAGAAAAAACCGTTACAAATGTAAACAAAAGCAAATTGTATCATAAGCATTAAAACAATTAAGAGATTTCAAGGTCACTGAGTTGTGCATATCACTAGAGATATGATATCTGATAAATAACTGACCTCAAGAGATAATTAAAGACAAAAAAAAATGTGTAAAATAATTGAATGAGATAAGGGTATTTTCAGTAGTGTTGCTGCTATAAATACCATTATTATTTAGAAAGAAAATAATTAAAATTGAAGATACCTTCTTTCTGCACTAAAATTGATTTGGTTGAAAATGGTAAAATAGTAACAGATAATCAGTCATATATATATAATCCCAGTGCAAAACACTAAACTGAAATAAATATGCAAATATTAAACATTAAATCACCCTACATAGTTAAGAAATCCAGTACAGCCCTCTGTGAACTAATATATAAATACATTACAGTTCGTATTTTAATATATATATATATATATATATATATATATATATATATATATATATATATATATATATATATATATATATATATATATATATATATATATATATATATATATATATATATATATATTGTAACCTAAAGAAAGAGTCAATCAAAGAAGAGAAAGATTTTGAAGATAATGTCCACTACTCAATCACCCTCTTAAAATCGAAGGTCTTTCAAATAATGATTGTTCTCTGATTCTCTCCTATTTATAGACATTCTCTCTAACTTATAGAAATATTTCAAACAAAAATTGAACAAGTTCTGATTGTTGGACAATTATCTTTTACACAATATCTGGGTTGTGTTGAGACTCTTACAGATAACAATAAGGATTATAAAGTAAACTAAGCTCAGTGGTTGTTTACATATAAAGAATTAGCTACAGAGATATACAATCAAGACCAAGGAAGAACTTAACTCTGATAGAATAAATTATTCCAAATAAAACATATAATTTTGGGAACAGATAAAACCTCAATCATTCCCTTGTAAATAATTTAGAATACAGTAAATAACTACCTCCATCTCAATCAAACTTTCTGAGCTATAAATATTTGCATTTTCAAAAGTATTCTTTAATAGACTTGTATGATTAATAAATTTTATTGTATAGTTTAATATAGTCCATTAATATGATCGAACAACAATGGACCTTTTATGTAATTCAAAATAAAAATCTCAGGGTTTTCTTTCTGGTATTTTATCAAATAAAGTATTGGTATAGTGTTGCAAGGCAAATCAATGACATTCTAGCAGGCTTTAATAACATACATTTCCTATGAATTAATGCATCTGATTAACATAATAATAATAATCACGTAGATCACCAAAGAAAATGCTTACATTATTCCACCAATATTTAATATAAAAAAAAAATCATGTAAATAAATTTAGAATATTTACAGCCTTTTACTTAGAATGACATTCAACTAATAAAAGGGAAAAAGGTACATTTCATTTGCCTCTCTTATCCTAAACAACACAGATAAAATACTTCATTTACAATGTTTAAATTCTGATAATAGGTTAATAATGTGCAGTCTGAATTATGGATGGATACATCCATTGCAATACTTACCTGACCAGTTGTCAATTTAAAATTTTAATTAAAACAAATTGATATCATTTTTTTTATTAATTATTAGTAATCTTTGGTTCCTGAGAATAATAATTATCTGATTCGAAAAATATGCATTCTACTTCATTTGGTGGGTTTGTGGAACCAAAGAGAAGAATTTCACACAGAAAAATACTCAAAAACTAAATTTTAATAAATTTTAAAAATACATTTATTACATTTAGACAAAAAAAAATATTTACAGCACACTAATATAATCACAGCTTACACATCATAGCTTCCTGATCCTTTCCATTTTAACTCTGAGGAGTTAATAATTTAAGTTCATTTTATGTCAAAACTATTGCTTTTTGGTTTTCAAAATTGCACAATAAACTTATGATTATAAATTATTATGATTTCTGGCTAAATATTTATTTGAAATCACAATTTATTCTACTTCATCTAAGACATTGAACAACATAAATGAACTTGAAAATAATAATTATAATAGTTGGCTAGCTTGCAGCATGCACTACTTAACATTTTCCATATATTTTACATCTTAGCACCTTTATGATATCTTACTATTAAAATCATATAACAAATTTATGAAGATCGACTTCAAGATAATTTATTGCTGCTTCTAACTTTGCTGGCTAATATGATGATGATAACTGTCATCATTGCATTACAACTGCCTCACACTATATTAATTTTAAAACTAAGGATATATAAAAACAGTCATCAGAAGTCACACATATGTTGCTAGTTAACTTATTTAAGGTCCATGTAATAATATTAAATTTAAAATTTATGGAACTTACAAACACCTCGGCGAATTTCTCCATATGACATCTATAAATAGCATTGTGTCTGCATATTCCTATCATGCTATGCTTTAAATTGAGGAATTAAATTATTAAATTTTGTGGATTTACTTGTATACTACTGGCAAAACATAGTAGCACAATACAGGAAATATTATGACCAACCAAAGCACTGAAAATTACTACCTCAATAACTAGCTATCATTGCCATAACATTTATAAATACAGTAGTCTACACCTTCTGTTGTGGACAATCTAGTCTTTTAAATAGCACATGAGAGACAACATCACTAAATAAGCTCCTTAGAGCAAGACACCTGACTATAATAATGGTGGCTCCCATGCTTATCTATCAAGCATAAGTGAAGGCAAAGACACAGTCTTACAACCTAAGAAAAGGGAAAACACAACAAAGACAAATGATTCTCTCCATGGAATCTAACTAAATAAGCTATATAAAAGATTTTGGAACACCGTCATCTCATGGCGAATACATATAATAATGGAAGATCATTTTCAACCCTTACACATCATAAATAGTATACTATTTGATAAATCTAGAGTTATAAAGCATAACTATTTCTCACTTTGCAAGATCCAAATTTATCCCTAATGATAAAGATTAAGAGCTTGTATCAACATTAAATAATATCCGAAACCCACAGGAAAGTATCAGTCAAAACGACTATAAACACATTAAAATAGTATAGTAAATATTTGCATAAGATAAGGAATATGCACACAAACAATGAGCATAATAACTATTTATGAAATTAAGTGGACAGCCTTGATGCAATATCTATTATTAATTAAATGGTTAATGAAATAAATTTGTTGTCAGCCAAATTCAAAATCTAATTTTCGCTATGAATGATGTTAAGAAAATTATTAAAACTTCTGATAAACACACCTGTAATGATTATTTGTCCCAAGTTATAGAGAATAGGCAATTTTAAATTTAAATCCTTTGCCAATATATTTAAAATTACGTGTGTGTAATAAAAATCTCTACACACTTTATTGTAAACTCCTTGAGACAATTTCAGATGGGAAAGTAAAATACATTGACATGTAAAATAAAGCATAAAATATGTAACTATTATATTACTTTTTTTAAATAAAATAAAAATTACAATAATAATGATGATGATGATAAATTCAGTTCATTAGTAAAGGTTCCTCAACAGTAGGCAGATCATTTACGGTGCGAGGTCCCACGTCATTAGCTATGTGAATAATATTGATGCATTAGTATTTTTCCAAAGCAATATATTTACCTATTTATTTATTTTGTTTAAAAAACAACAAAGCATCTACAACTTCACTATGATAGGAGACAAGCACACAAATACAATATACTACTTTAAACATGAACAGGTATGGATCCATTATATGATGCAAATTAATATCAACTTGCTAGTTTGAATATGGCAATTTTGTACAACTATTATTAATTATAAGATTTTACTAGTTATCCATGGTTTCATTAAAAAAGATTTTATTAACAGTTTTCCACCCTTTCCGGAGAAGCAGATGATAAAGAAACATTGCTGCCATAAATTAAAATGATATGCCAGTTTTCATTAATAAATTTTTTAATTTTCAAAAAGCAGTATTCAATTTATGTTTTTTTTTTTTTTTTAGACTTTTTTTTTTAAAGTTAATACTTAATACCAAACATTTATTTAAGTTATTTTAGTTTTGAATGGTTCTTATCTGTTTTTTTAAAACTTGGTTTTAAATTTACTGCCACAAAGAATACGATTTATTAGCATTAAATAATTATTTAGAATTTTCCTTATAATTTCAATTAAGATTACGATTATTATTTGTTGAAAGTTTTTAAAATGATATGTTAAGTTAAAAGTATTATCTTGGTACATTATTATGAACTTTAGATCATTTAGTTAAAGAAAGCACAAAACCTGATACCTAATTCCTACTTCAGCAATCCATTGATGTGAATACGTTAAAGAACAAATATAGTTTATACTTGTTTTAAAAACAGAAAGGCAAATAATAAAAGTTATACTGTTTTTCTTTTCTTTTTATTAGGACGACCGCTGTGATCAAACCCCAAACAATCTTATCAGTTCTGCACTCTTTTCTCTAATATCCCCCCCAAAAAAAAAAAAAAAACAATACCATGTGTCAGCATTCTATGTTCCAATTTTAAGTTTAATAATAAAGAAAAAAATTAACTACTTAACTTGAATAAAGTTGTTTTTTTTTTATAAAAATAATAAACAGAAAATATGTGTAATAATTTATTGATTTTCATATTTGGATTTTTTTTTTTGTTCCTATCAGAAATTAAGAATAATAAATATTTTATTTGCCAAGTTTTATTATCTATTTTACTTTTAAAAGTTAATAAATAAATTGAATATTTTAATAAATAAAATTAAAGATCTAAAAAGTCAACATATACTCCCATGCATGCACACACATCTAAGAGTGTGAAGTTAATCTTATTTAAGGCAAGCCTCTTTTAATAATCCACTTCAACTTTAAATAACTAAATGCTACTAAATTATTTTAAGACTTAACTAAAGTATGAATTATGAAGGTGATTAAATGAAATAATTTTAACTAACTCACCAGCAATCTAGTAGCCCAATAAATTTTCAACCCTAAAATTAAAATATTAATTCAGCTAGCTTTCTTTCTTTTAACTTTTGTAAAATTTTTATGTTATGAACGCACACTTTATTAAGTTTTAATTACATATGAATAGCAGTTGATATTTTTTAAATATCTTTTATTAGATAAGGAGATATTGCTTATTAAGTGAGATCATTTTATTACATATTGAATGATATAGTTTTATGTCTCTAGTTATTAGTTTTATTTTATCTTTTATTTTATTTTCTGACTAAGTATTATATACTGCATTGTTAAAAATGTCTTAGTTTTCGACCGGTACAATATATATATATATATAACCGCTTCAATATATATATATGCTTCATGTATATATTTTGTTACTAAGTTAAAATATTAAGGCATTTTAAAAATATATAATATATAATAAATTTAATTTTATTATTAAAACATAACTTTTATCATGAAATACAATTATGAATTGGTAAGGGTGAAAAAAAGATGTTGTTCAAATCAGTAAAGGAAGTTTGACTTTCTGATAAATAAATAAAAAAAAAACAATTTGGGTACTAAATTCTAATTTTAGAATTTATATTTTAGCGTAGCATTGTTATTACAATAAAAGATGACAAAAGTGTAATTGCTTGGAAATTTGATAAAAAAACAAAAAACAAAGATATTTGCAATTTAATTATGGAATATAATTAGTAAAATTTGAAAATTAAATTGCATTAACATTATAATCAGTAAGATTCTTTTAGACAATAAAGAAAATAATTATCTTTAAGTTTAAATTAATTAATTAATTTGGAAAACTGCCGATCCGTATGACTTTATTTTTGAGATGTGTATGTAGGAAAGAAAAGAAAGAGTTTTTACTTCTCATAGAGTTTAGTTATTGTAAACTTCTTCTGAAAGATTTATTGCAAAGTTTTAAGCTGTTAAATTACATCCAGCTATAAATGAATAGATTGCCGTAATTTTTTTGGCCATTGCCAAGAAGCTGAGTATCGAATTTTCTGGTTTTATAGAATGCTAGGCCAATATAGTCTGTGCTTACAATTGAAGATTCAAATTGATGATATACTATACCATCACTATTAAAAGCGAAACCCCTAGTACATACATAATGCTACTGCTAAATTGGTTAAAGCCTCTTTAATATGCTACTTTATTTGCTTCCACAATTAATTTATTAACAATTTTATAAAATGTGATTTTTTTTGTGGAATGTAAAATAGTCTTACTGTATTATTTACATATTTTACTGCATTATTTAAATATTTTCTTATTGTGTTATAACACAAGCTTAATTAGTTGTACATGGTAAGGAAGATTGACTTTTGCAATATATACTCGATCTTTCTCAAATTTGCTACATTTATTATTTAAGTATCAGACGGATATAAATTTATTAAAATATTTCTAAAATGTTTGACATTATCTAAAGAAGAGTCCAGTAATTAAATAACAGCAAGATATTTAAATCTCTCCTCACTGATTCTAATTTGTTTCATTATTATTATTTTCTAGTTAAATTTATATATTCAGAATCTATTATTTCAAATATATTATCTTAGCCATTAACACAATTTCGAACTGTTCATAAATATTTTTTTAATAAAACATGGTTAATAAAATAAAGTTAAAATTTTATTTTATTTGCTTTAAAATAAAATATAATGTTCAAAGTTCAAAGTTAAAACTTCATTTTTTTTTCTTTTGAAAAATGTATTGTATACTGTACGATAGGATAGTTTACTCTCTAAAACTTTTAACTCAAATTCAATATATTATCATCATAGACTATCATATCGATATTTCCGTCTATATGTAAGACCTATGGGGTTTATTTTATATAGATTTAAATTAAATCTTATTTATTATTTTATATAAATTTAGCTTTGCTTTGTTGTCTAATTTCATAATTATCTTAATGGATTTCTTCAGCAAATGTATATCCGTCCTTCAGAAGATTTAAATTCTGTTTGTCTAAGTTCAATGCAAATATGGGAAAATTCATTTTATTTTTCAGACCCAGAGGGTCGTGTTCTTGTCTTATTACCAGTGCAGTGGATTGTTCCTGCCCGTTAAGGAGAATTAATTAAGGATTTTATATAAGGATACACATTCCTTCATGCCATGACCCATTTATTCTATAAAATTTGAATCTAACTTTGCCAAAGCAAATATATCCCTATTATTGCCTTCTTGTTGGTTTGTTTACTACTTTAGCAATGCAGTACTGTCTTCATTATCTCTTGCATATGTTAACCTTTTAACCGCTAATTATATTATTGGTTGTATGAGGTAAAAATCAAATCTTTTAATTGGCCAACTCACAAACTGAAGACAAAGCCTATTGTTAAAACATATTCGCCTATAATATTAAATTCAACTCAGATACGTTTATAAAAAGTATATTACTAATTTTTCAGGTTATGAAGAGAACAAAAGTTCTTTCAAAAATAAATTGCTATTTATTTATTCTAAAATATTCAATTTCGGCAACATAAAAGCTATAATATAAACAAAAAGGTCGACTTTTACGTTATAGAAAAGTAAATATTTCTTTTAAATATTTCTTTAATATTTTTACTAAAATCTTCAATATTTTTCGAAAATAATTTTGTTTTTTTAGTTTTTTTTTTAAAAAAACTAGTTTAATTTCTGAAATTATATTTTTTTAATACTTAAAATTGCATTCGAAATGAAAATCTCAGTGTTTTTCTTTATTTTCTTTGATCAGGCGGTTTCTTTGTTCTTTCCAGCCAATCAGAATGTCTTTTTTGGCTGAGAGCATGCTAAGAACCAATCACAAGTAATGTTCTTTCTTTGTTTAGGTTTAAATGTGTTTTTTTTTATTTTTTACTTGTAAAATAAATCGGAAGAGGGCACCATCTTACAGAACTTTTAAAAACCTATTCAAAACCTATCAAACGAAATTTTTAGCATAAGAACTGGAAGAGTTAGAGTGACGTCAGATGTCTATAAGGAGCCTCGTAGGAGGTGGGAAAAGGGTTAAAGCTTGATATTTCAGCATTTATTGGTCATGATCATGAGAATTATTCATTTATTAATTTAACCCTATTTTTCTAGAGATAATTAAACTTATTTCAATTTATTTATTATGTACTTGCTTGGGGGACACCTGCCCCAAAGATCAAATAGATACATCTCCTGAAATCTTTTATGCATATATATGTTGTACCATTGAAACTTTTACATATGTAATCATTTAATTAATATATTTCCACTATCTTATATGTCTAGTAACCTAAATAATTGGTAGTCATTTTTTTTTTTTTTGGTTTATTTGTTTGCAATTTTATTTTGTTTGTATTTTATATATACATTGCATTGAATGTCTTGTTTTGCCACAGGGAAGTCATATAGTTTTAATCTAATTTTAAGAGTCTTTACCTCTCACTGATCACTGAGCCTTTTTTAAAACAAATGAAGTAGTATGTAGGTTAAAGTGAATTGTGGTGGTTTAAATCACCTGAGTGTGATTTTGCTAATGTTGACCGTTACAATAAATAAATAAATAAATATATATATATCTGACTGCTTTAATATATATATATATATAACTGCTTTGATATTTCAACCAGCAGACTGATTTTCATCAGAAAGCTTAAATTCTGGAAATAGCCATTTTGCTTTCTGATGAATACCATTCTGCTGGTTGAAATATTAAAGCAGTTTTATAGAGAAGTAATTCTGTGTTTTTATTATGTTCATATTTTTCATTTAGTTAGTTTGTATATTTATTATGTTCGTGGAATATATATATATATATATTGTGACCTTTTATTTAAGTCCCTATATATAAATGTATATATATATATATATATATATATATTGTGACCTTTTATTTAAGTCCCTGTATTAAATAAAGCAAAATTTTAAATCATAATAATATATCTGGCATGAAAATCTTAATGAGTGTTTTTCAATAAAGACTTTTCTGGATGCGCTAGGAAATCTTGAGTGGAGATGAGGTTTTAAACCCCTAGGTTTGAAACTAGGGAAAAAATAATAATTTAAAAATATTGTTATTAATTGGGAGATAAATATATTACTATTTTATTATTGTTGAATAGCAATTGAAATAAATAATTAAATCAAATTTGTAAATCTTGTAAAATGAATTGCTACAGTTAATTTTAAGCATATTTTTTATAGTGAATTGTAAACAGTTTTTGATATTATGGGTAGTTATTAAAAATGAAGCCAGAGGGAGTAATGTTAATATATGCACACTAAGATTATTGATTTATTTGCTCCCACAGTCCATTGTAATAAAAGATATATAATTAGAACAAAGCTGTAGGGGGGTGAATTAAGAAAAATAGAACTAAACAACAATAGATTTCAACTCTAATCTTCTAAAATAAAGAGAACAAAAGATAAAAATCAGAAAAATTTGGAGTTTAATTGAATAAGGATTATAGTATATTGTTATCTAAAATAATGAAGTAAAAATCTTCAAACATTGCTATCGTTTTAAACACAATTTTTCATCGAATGATAGTTCTTAAAAGTTATACTGGAGGAGAAATGGAAACCATGTACCGTGTGCATCATAACTGTCTCCCATAAATATTGCTTCAAATCCAGAAAAATTCAAAAAAAAGTAAGCTTTTGCTTTGATTTTATTCATGTTTTTAAAATCTCTTCTTGAAAAATGACGCACAAATTATTTATAGTTAAAATAAAGAGTTGATAATGTTTGTATTTTGTGCCACTATTAAAAATAAAGCAGAACATATGATTGTTTGAAAATCGTAATTTCAAGAAAATAATTCAAAGTAATTTTAAAGAAGGATTTCAGAAGATATTATAAATAAATTAAAAGTCATTTTATATCATATAATTTTAATAAAGTTAAAAAATAATTGCAAGTGATTTTATTCTCAATTCTTTCTTAAGAAATAAAAACTCTTCTGATAATTTTTTTAGCACGAACTTGTGTAATGTTAGAAATGAAAAATTACAAATTCATTAAAATGTTAATATCATATTTATAATTGAATAAATTCTTTTTAATATTGGTAATCATATAATGGCTTGCTAATAAAAATGGAACAAAATAATTATTTACTTATAAAAGTTTTCCGTGCATTGCATATAAGTAAGATTTTAAAAATGGGTTAAAAATGCCCAGTCTGTTTAAAGATTGTTAGAACAGAATCAATAAATTATTTTTTTAAAAAAAAAGTTAAATATGTTAATTGCAATAAAATTATAAAGTCATTTTGAAGAAAAATCATCTGGATTAAAATGTAAATAAAATGATTTTAGTTATATCCCACTTGAAACATTTAAATCTTGTCTCACTATGTTAATAACGAATAAATCAATAAATGTCTTTAAAAACTTTGTTTTGAAGATTATAATAACCTATAAAGTTATTAAGGAAAATTATCTCCAGAAAAGTGGATAAACCTATCCTTTTAAATATGCTACACTTGGAAGTGTGAATTTTAATTGTCTTATTAATTATCAGTACAGAAACCATTAAATATTTTTTTTCCTTTGGAAAAGTGTTGAATATTGCTTTATTATGCATCAAACAGCATAATAAAATATATATACATATGTTATTTAAATTGTTTTCCCATCATAATATCAGTTCTTATCATTTTAGCTCACCAGAATAAAATAAACTTTACAAACAGAATAAACTCTGATGGTAGAAAATGTTTGTTTATTTTTTTTTATCACTTCTGTGTTAGCTTATAATGCTTACATCATGTGTTATTTGAAAAATTATATATATATATATATATATATATATATATATATATATATACCATATATGACAATAAATATATATATATATATATATATATATATATTTATTGTCATATATGGTCTAAAATATATTTAGTCAAACGGATATAAAGAGGTATAAAAATACATATATTTATTATTACCCACATTTTTGTTATTTTCCCAAGTAAGGGAAAACATAATCTTAATGTCATTGATCTGAAGAGAGAGAGAGAGAGAGAGAGAGAGAGAGAGAGAGAGAGAGAGAGAGAGAGGGGGGGGGGGGGGGGGGGGGGGGGGGGGGGGGGGGGGGGGGGGGGGGGAGATATTTATCTCTTGCAGTTTAAAACCAATTTTAGTGTATTTTATTAAAGAATGAACATACAGACATTTTTGTCAAAGATATACTAAAGACCCAATTATTTACTTATATAAAAGAAAAATTGATCTAAACCATTTTCATTTCTTAATTTTACATAAGAATAAACATGTCCACTTTGAATACAAAAGTAGGTTGGTCTTTATTGCTTAAATATGTTGTGCTCTCCCTAACAAAAGTATAATTGTCATTTTAAAATAATTAATGATCATTTGACATATATATTTTGGTTTGTCTATTGATACATTAATGGTTCTGCATTGTGAAATGGAATATGTATATCTCCACTGGTATTGTTAGTGTTGTTTTACCTTGCTATAATATTGAGAATGATTTGTGACAGTTTTTATCTGATAGGATAGAATGGCATCCAATAGATTAATATTAATCTTGAGCATGGGATTATGGAGAATCATCTATTTCTGATTTCATACAAGGATAGTTTGGTAGAGGCTGAGTAATAATTAATGCTTGTTAGCATAAATAATCATAAAAGAAAGGATATCCATGCTCTGAATTCTATTTTTTTCATGATGAGGCAAAGCCCACATGTGTATACCCATAGAGCGGTAGTAGAATTATCCATATTATTATACAACTGTCATGTTGTTCTATAGAGCCTCCCTTTTATTGTTAGATCCCTCATGATGATATAAGAGTTAGTTTTTCTACCATGTATGGTGAAGTATAGTAGTTCAAAATCATATGGCAAGGCTAAAATAATGTTAGATTTAGGAACACTTGTCTATCTGTAGTGTTTGCTTAATTGAAATAGTGTTTATGATGTTGTAGGATAATCATCAGTTATAGACAGACCAAACCAATATCTATTAATGATTGTGGAATTTTTAGATGTAAAAGCAAGAGATGCACATGGGCAGTGGGATTTATCTTCATCGAATAATGATTTAACAATGGATTGGTAAGATCAGTTAAGTATTCAATAATTAGGTTGTAGATATAGATAATGTTTTAGTGACATGTGTGTATTTGACTTTTGTTGTCTGTTCTTTAACCTTTCCATAGTTTTTTTTTTCAAAAAAGATGCCCAAATTGTACATTTTTACAATTACAGATACATGCATATATGCTATCACGTAACTCAAAATATATGAATAAGAAATGCTAATTTTATTTATTGAATTATAAATATATATAAATCAAAATTTTTGTTATCATATACATTCTAAAATGTAAATTATATTTTATATGAAAGAAAACCATATTTATATATTTTTTGTCCAAAAAATCCAATGGATATAATGAGGTGAAAAATGAATATATATATATATATATATATATATATGCTATCACATGACTCAAAATATAATGAAAAAGAAATGCTGTTTATTTTATTTATTGAAAATACATTATTATAAAAATATATATAAATCAAGTTTTGATTCACATATGTTCTAAAACCTAAAATATTTTGTAAAAAAATATAATAAATATTCAAAAATTTATAGATAAGCAAACACCTCGTAATGTTGAAAATTTTAAATAGATAAAACAACGTTGTATATTTTCAAAATGTGCATTATTTTCATAGAAATATTTTTTAAAAAAGAAAAATAAATCATAAATAATTATTATAACTTGCCAATTGAAAGAATAATGGAAATTATTAAAAAAAAAAGAAAATTATTTTGCAGATAGCAAAGATGAACATTTTTCTTTAATATAAAAAGAGTTACTATGTGGCTACAGATTACCTTCCACAAAATAATGAATAAATCATTAATTATAACTGCCATCTAAGTGAAACTTTACAAATTAATACCTGAATCATATACACATGTGTTAAAATCGAAAAAACGAAAATATTTAGACAAATCTGCTAACAGTTGTAAAAGGAAATTCAAAATGCAATATTGTGTTGAGTACTAATGCCACAGGTGGCGCTTTGTCTGCAAATTTGCATCCCGTTCTAGAGAAGAGTTAATACACCAAACCTATTAGTCACAAATTTTAATCAGTTATTAATTGCACAGAATATGATAATTTCCCTTATCATATTCTGATAAAAGAAATGGTTTTGGTATAATGCACTACTTTATAACTTTTTAGTTCTAAATTTAAAATTTGTGCATACCATAATTTCCTAAATACACTGTTGTTTTTGTAATTTAAGTGCTAGTTCAGTTTCAATAAGGTTTCATGATCTTATTCTTTAAGATAGGATAAACAGTAAAAAGTGATACTTTGAATATCATTGTATAAGCTGGTAGTATTGACTAAGAATATGGTCAATGGGATATTGAGTATTTTCCCATTCCTGAGTTTAATTTAATATATTGGTTTTATTTCATGCCATGTCTTTGAATTAAAATTTATAAATATTGTAAATAAAGTTTGTTGTGTTTAAAAATTTATTTAGTTGCCTGTAGTCTTATGGCTAATTACCATATATAAACTATTATTGTTATTGCTATTGACATATCAGAAGATTATAAATTGAAATCATCATCAGCCATTATAGTACTATTAACTATATTATGCTATATCATAATAATTTTTTTAAGCCTTATAATTTATTAGTACATCTAATGCATCATCACACAGTAATCAAAATGTTAATAACTTAGAGTACATATTGTTTTAAGTAATAGATTAAAAGATAAATATAATATTGATTTAATTGGTTTAGTTGAAGCTGCAGAGCTATCATTCACTGATCTTCATCACATGGTTTATAATTATTTGAGAAAAAGAATTTGGTAAGTTATTGTGTTTATTTATTAAAAAAGTTATTCCTATTTCTTAAATATTAAAGTTATAAGAGTTAGTGAGTTCATAAAGTTTATGTGTAACTGCTAAATATAGTTCTTATTTTGAGTTTATATTGAGAGCTAGTGACAAAATCCCTCTCACTAACCCAAATATATGTTGTATAACAATTTAGAAATGCTAGAACCCTGAGAAGAATTAGTTGTTAAGTTTCAAGGTAGGATTTGAATTTGTAATAAATTTTATAGATAATTATTTATTATAGTTGGACTTAAATTAGATTACTTACACTGTTTTATGAAAGTCAACTAAAGTTTAAGATGTAAATTACATTTTTTGGCATAAAATGGATAGTTTGTTTTAACTTCATGATAAATATTCTGGTTGGGTCAAGCTTGGAATATCTAATTTTATTTAGCTTATCTTCTCACAATTTAATACCATATTAGTTTATAGTTTAAGATTTCAGTCTCCATCATTAACATTGTTCTTCAATTTCATCTTGATCGTTCTTTTATTTATTCATTCTCATTTGGCATTAATTCATTATCATAATTGATTAATCATACCTTAACTTTTATTCTTTTATCATCTTAACTATTCATTAACTCTTATTCTATCATCATCTTAATCATTCATTATTCTCATACATCTTCGTTCTTTTCTCTTCATTCTTAGACACATTTCATTCCACTTTTAATATTATTACTTCTTTCCATCATCCATTTTTCATCTACATCATAATTTACTTATCATTTTATTTATAAGTTTAATGTCATAATCATTCCTGACATATAATAATTAGTTATTTATTAGTTTGCTGAATATCAAATTTAACTCATCACCTTTTGTTTGTGTGGATTTCAAAGCTGGTTTGACCAGAAGTTATTATTTTTATTAATCATCTTGTGATCTTCTTAAGATCTATAGTTTCATGCTAGTTTTATTCAATACAGGAATCATTTCGTTAGTTTTGGATTTTTTGTTTCTTTATGCTTATATTCTTGATAATGAGAGTATGATAGGTTGCATAGGAAAATTTAGTCACTAAAACGTGCGGCATGATTCGTTTATGATCAGTTAGACCGGTGAGATGGTTATAATATATATCTTACAATGTTTATTAACACGATATTTATTTTATAACAGATATGTGAATGTAACAATGTTTATTAGCACGATATTTATTTTCTTTCAATTTAATTTAATTATCATTATAAAATTTATTAAAATGGAAATAACACGTATTTTTAAAAGCTTTTTGTAGTAAGTAAACAACAACAACAAAAATGAAAACTAATTAAATTAAATATTATATGTATATTGTAATTCACTAACTAAAAATAACACACATTTTTATTCTCATCCACATCCATCAACAATATAATATAAATATTTTATTTTTATTAATAATCCCAAGCTTTTACTATACTCACAGAATGCAGGAAACGAACTTCACTTTGTATTCTGCATGGCAATGCGACTCTTAATGATATCCTACTATAGTTAGTTTTTGCTGGCATGAATTTTGATAATAAATGCTATTATTGAAAGCCTGATATTAGTGACAAAACTGTTTACATACTATTATGGTTATCTTTTTATTTATTTATTTTTTTTAAAAAAAAAAACCATTTTAGGACCATTTTACCATTTTAGAAGATCATAATAATATCATAGGTACTCTAAGAATCGACGAATACTTATTTTAATGGTAATTAGGTAACGTGGAAGCTCTTATACAAGAGAATACAATTATAAATTAAAATTATCTTGAACAGTAAAGTTGTATTAAATGCAATTTAAAGTGAAATATAGCTCACATTACAGGACCTATATAATAGTTATAAAAATATTAAATTATTTTTTTAATTAAATATTTTAATTGATTTAGCAATTATTTGATTGAATTGTGCTATATCTTATCAAATATTCAAAAACTTAGCCTGATATTTTTATCTTAAAGCACACAAACTTAAATTTATTTAAAAAATAAAAACAGTATGTAAGGAAATAACTAGAGCGAAAATAGATAACGTTTTTAAAAGTAATTCTTCTATAATATTTATTTTGTTCTTGAGATTTTCTTGCTTGTATTTGAGCCATTATTAGGATAATCATTAACTTCTTTTCAAACGTGACAAAGTACAACAAGCATAGAATAACCTTTTCTCCGTTTAGTTTTTTTTACTTGTTTTAAGTCGACTAAAAATTAATAATAAATTTAAACAACTTGCTAAAAATAAAAGCAATACAACGTTAATTGATTATATATATATATATTGTATAAGTGAATGTTAAATATAAAAGCAATACAACGTTAATTGATTATATATATATATATTGTATAAGTGAATGTTATAATGATACTTTATTAAGCGATAAGACATGATTATAATCAATTATGAATCCTCTTAGATTGAAATCCACAGTTTAATTTATATTACAACTCAGATTTAACTTACCTCATAAACTATGTGGGTTCTAGCCATCATTAAAATATGTATAAATAGATTTTACGTCTATTCTGATAAAACACACACACACACACACATATATATATATATATATATATATATATATATATATATATATTTAATGAATACTATCCTATACATGAGGGGTCAGAGTGACTTCAGGTCAACATGGACATGGCAATAATATTAGCATCAGCATGGGATTTGAGTTTTCATCATCAGATTTTCAATGATATGGAAGGCTGAAAAGTTGGAGGTTGCAGTGGATTGAAGCCTGTCCATTAAAGAATGAAGATTTGCTATCTTAATATAAACTGAGCATTGATTACATATGTGTATGGGAGATGATAATCTGGACCAACTGATGAGTGCTGGTTTAGCGTGAAATACACATATTGGTGATTGTTAATCTTTTCTACATGTGTGTTGTCATGTGTTTCAGTTGAATGAGATAGTGTGGATAGTTGAAGGGTGCTTGAAAATCTGAGTTCAAATCCTATATATATATATATATATATATATAACACAGTATTCAAAATTAAATAATATATTCTTTACCAGAAGTACTTTCAATTGTTTCACTGACAATCTTTATCAACTGTTAATAAAAACGTACAAAAATAAAAACAGTGAAACAATTGAAAGTACTTCTAGTAAAGAATATATTATTTAATTTTGAATACTGTGTTAAATATATTTGTTTGAATTATTATTTTATGATTTAAAAATACAGACAATTAATGGTTGTAGTTATATATATAAATAAAATTAAATTTTCGTCAATTTTTTTTTTTGTAGACCATATGATTCTGTGCAGATTTATGAATTTAAAAAATAAAATTGCTAGATCAATAATTAGATGAGTAAATCAAAACAAAATCTTAATTTTGTTTATTTAACTATTTGAGTGTTAAAATGTCATCTATATGCAAAGCGACTAGGCAAAACTTTATTTAAAAAAATATAGACAGATAAAAAACAGATAATACAAATTCTTGATAAAATTATGTTATACAGTTAAATAATCATTTTTAAATCGTGGCTTATTACCATGTTCAATACGTAGTAAAATGTATTACATGATTTTGTAGGTTTGAAACAATGCCCATTAACAGCTACATAATATAAAATGATATAAAACATAAGAGATTCAACGAATTGAAAAATACAGGGTTCTGTTTGTTATTATAATTGAATAATTTATTACGGTATTCTATAATAGAAAGTAAGAAAAATAAATTATCTGTTTAGTGAAAATATGTTGTAAATATATTAAATTAATAAATAGTATTTGATGGTATAGTTATTGTTGAACTGTTAAAGATTTTCAGAAAAAAAACAAAAAAAAAAACATTTTTTTATTATTATTCCTTTCTGCATATATTAGCTTTTAGTAATAGCATACAATTAATATCAGTGAAATTTGATGATATTTATAATAATGTAAGTAATAATGAATTTTTTAAAAACACATTCCAATTCATGTAGATTGTGAAAATGGTACAACACATTACTATAAGCCAAATGTTAGCATTATAAACTTCCAAACCAATATTGTTACTTGTGTTTTTTACTTATAATATTATTATTTGCTATTATGGAACTTTATTGCTGTTTTGTCTTTGATTTCTTGACAGATTCAATTGATTCATAGGTCTATTGTTATTCCATGTATTTTAAATGTCAATAAAACTTATAATCATTTTTCTTTTAATTGAAACTACTTTTAAAAATGTTTTTATCATTGGCTAAATGTTAGAGATAAAAAGCATTAAATAAATAATATTACAATTGTGATTTCCAAATGAAAAATTAAAAGACTGATTATTATAACTGATGTTGATATAACAAAATGAGAGAATAGAAAATGTGCAATTATGATGCTAATTTTAATACCATATTTGAAGAAAATGATGAATCAAGTTCAAAAACATAACAATTATGCTACTAATTGTAATTTAATACCATTTTCAAAATAACTTATATAAAACTGACTAAAGAAATCAGTAAAGAGGGATCAATGATTAGCTTAATCATATATGTTCTATAAAATCTAATCAATAAATAGAATATGCAAATGTTTTGAGATAGCAGAACGTTATTGAATGTAAATTAAATTCAAGTAAACAATTTTTATGCTAAAATTATAATTTTTATCATGTAAGTTTTTATAGAAGCTCATTATGAATTATTGAATATATATATATATATATATATATATATATATATATTCAATAATTCATAATAAATAGTGTCAAATTAGTTATTCAATATAATGGAAGAGACCAAATGATATAATTGATGTTTATATTCTAACATGATCTGTCATAATGAAAAAACAGAGGAATATTATTTGAATGTACAAAATGCTGTTAATTTAAATCAAGCAACATTTAAAAATTCTTGTGGGAGACATTAACACTAGCATTGATAAACAAAATGTGCAGAAATTTGTTATGATGATAGAAATATGAGAAGGCAGAAACTTAGGAATTTGTAAAAAAAAAAAAAACAGTATTATAAATCTTTTTTTCAATTTGATAAGAAATTATAAAAAGAAGTAAACATGAGAATAAAGATACAGTAGACATTGATTATATTTGAAATATATATATATATATATATATATATATATATATATATATATATATATATATATATATATATATATATATATATTTCAGGATTTTAATGTTTTAATAGGCAAGAGGTGAACATTGATTAGTGAGGTGTAAATTATGTGTAAATCCAGAGTAGAGAGATGAAAATATTTAAGGAAATCAGTATAAAGGATTGGTATTTGTAATCATGAAAAACCATTCATTGATATTTAATTTTCAACCACCATATCATTTTTAAATAATAACAGATTTTGAAGAAGTTTTAGATTTCACCTATCAATAAAATTGTAAATTAATAAAATATTAAGAACTTCAGGAATGATAGCTGCTATAAAAAAAAAACAAAAAAAGAACAGAAATTTATGACTGGTATACATTTTATTGAGACAAGAAAATGCATGAAAAAAAAAAAAAGGAAAATATTTTAAAAATATTCATTAAGAAAAATTAATTAGTTAAGTTGTAAAATAGTATGAAAGACAGTTAACAATGATATAAGAAAACATAATTATAAATTGGCAAAAAAAAAGATAGAACAAAACAAAAATCTCAAAAGTTATAAAGAACATTTTGATGTTGAAACAAAAGTTAGCTCTCGAAAAAAGTGAAAAATAAAAATATTAATAAAAAATAAGAATTCATTGATAAAATTTATGGAAAAATTATATGAAGAATTATATAGTAATAAAGTACAAGTAAACAATTAGGACCACAGTTTATTAAATATTATGAATTGTCCAACATTTTAAAAGAAATGAGACATGCAAAGGAAAAATAAAATGAAAAAAAGATAAAGCTTTACGAAATCATTGAATTAGAATTGATATTTAAAAAAGTAGATAAAGAAATAGAAAAAAAAAATTGGTGAAGTTATACACCAAATGCCTAAATGGTAAAAATAACAGTTGATTGGAAAACTGCAATAGTAATACAAACAATTAAATCTATAAGAAAGAACAAAGCTTCAGAAGGAGTGTGAATTATAATTGGTATTTTTATAAAAGTAGGAGAAGAAATAGAAAAAAAAAATATTGGTAACGTTATATACCATATATATTTAATTGATAAAAATGTCAGTTGATTAAATACTGCTATAGTAATATTGCTATTTAAAAAAGATAATAAATTACAGAAATTGCACACCTATCAGTCTCCAATCAATTCTACACAAAGATTCACTAAAATAATTCCAACTACTATACATAAAACATTGGATTTTAATCAACTAATAATACAAATTGGATTTTAAAAATGTTTTAGCACACTGATTCACTTCCAAGTGTTGAAAAAAAATGTATATGATTACAATGAATATGATTTTCTATAATGCTTTAGATTTTTATGTTATTAAGTAATATTTATATCTATAAATAAGCATTATTATATTGACTAAAGATTTGAATCATCAATATGTAGACTCAAAGATATTGTAATGGACTGAAGAATACTTATCAAAATGCAATATCATTATTTCAATTATGCAGAAATAATAAAAAGATTGATATTATGAAAGAAGTGGGTAGGTAATTCTATCTCTGAATAACTGTCTCCAGAAGTTTTGCATGAAGTATTTTGTGTATTAAAAGAGTAATCTAAGGGAGTATAAATAAATGATTATTTAATTTATCTAGATTCTGCAGGTGACACAATTGTTATAACATATCAGAGCTTCAAAAATGTTGCAAGTGTAATCAGATAAAAGTAAAAATATTAGTACTAAAGATAACTGCTATTCAAACAAAAGTGATTCTCAATGGATTATTTTTAAAAAAAGTAATAAATATTGATAATCTTGAACTAAATGAAGGTAACAATTGCAAATACTTTGATCAGATTACAATTGAAAACAGATTGGATGAAATTAATCATAGAATTAATCTTGGATGAAATGTTTTAGTAAAAATAACTTACTCTTGCATTCTTGGTTGATTATAAGAAGTTCAAGCAATGTTAAGATCTAATTTACAGTTAAAACTTTCAGGAATGTTAAAAGAATTTGGAAGAGAAAAATATATTCTCTGATTTATAGATAAGATAGTTTAACACTCATCTAGATGTGTGTAATATCTATCTATCTATCTATCTATCTATCTATCTATCTATCTATCTATCTATCTATCTATCTATCTATCTATCTATCTATCTGTCTGTCTGTCTGTCTGTCTGTCTGTCTGTCTGTCTGTCTGTCTGTCTGTCTGTCTGTCTGTCTGTCTATCTATCTATCTATCTATCTATCTATCTATCTATCTATCTATCTATCTATCTATCTATCTATCTATCTATCTATCTATCTATCCATCCATCCATCTATCTATCTATCTATCTATCTATCCATCCATCCATCTATATATATATATATATATATATATATATATATATATATATATATATATATATATATATATATATATATATATATATATATGCAAAACCATAAAACAATACAGTACTAGATTAAATTCAAAATTTTACCAAAATCCTTACACAACCATGGTTTCATCTACTACAAATAGACCTTCTCAAGTGAAAATCAACCTAAAGGAAAACATATATATATATACAAACAAACAAACCTTCCCATAATTCATTTCAAACTCCACCTTCCCTTAATATCAAAAGAAGTCTTCATAAGATTGATAGCCTCAGAATCAAGGAGTTTTATCATCAAAGTCTCCTTTATTCTTCTTTTTAACTCATTCTTTTCATAAAAAATAACCGAAGCATTGTCAAACAATATTCTATGACCTGTATTCAATTCATGAATATATAAAGCTGAGTTAAGATACCTATGTTTAACTCTACTTATATGAACCTTAACCCTTTCCTTAAGGCTAAATTTACTCTGGCCTACATAAAATTTACCACAACTACATGGAATTTTATAAACAATACCAGGAATAGACCTACTATCAATAGACTGCTTTGAACCATTAAGTAATGAATTCAAATCAGAACCTTTCCTCCATGCAACCTTCTTTCCACCTAACAAATGACTATTCCTATAAACCAAATTATAAATTGATGCTTTAAATGGTAAAGACATATAATCATCATCCTTACCAACAAAATTCTTATCATCCAAATCACGACTATAAACATTATTATTAAATACCACTTTTTTAATAAAATCATGACTATAACCCAATTCTACATATTCAGCAGCAAATTGACTTTTTTGAATATCAGCATCATTATTAAAATTATTAAGCCTTCTATTCCGACAACAAAAATTCAACAAAGACATTTTTTTATGTATAAAAGGCTGATAACTATCAGGCCTAATCATATTTCTCAAATTTTTAGGTTTTATAAAATGACTACAAAACAAAACATCATTAACCTTCTCAACATTTAAATCTAAAAACTTTAATTTTACAAAATCAAAACCACCCCCCTCAATTGTAAACTTAATATTAGAATCAAAACCATTCAATCCACATAAAAACTCTTCTAATTTCTCTTTCTGAATAACAAACAAACAATCATCAACATACCTAACAAATAATTTAATAGAACCTGAAAACATATTAATAATACTACACTCCAAATAATCAATATAGACAGCACACATCAATGGAGAAATGACATAACCAATAACCCAACCTTCTCTAATCTTATAAAACACATCATTAGACATAAAATACATTGAATCCTCTAACAGCAAAAGCAAATCATGAAAAACCTTAATCTTATCTGCAGAAAAACATTCTAATTTTTTTAAAATTGAAAGAAAAACATCAATACTTTTTAATCTATTAACCGATTGGTACATATTTTCAATGTCTAAACTACCAAAAACACAATCATCATCCAAAACAAAACCATTTATTTTCTTAAAAGCTTCAAAGGAAGAAGAAACACAAAATTGACCCAGTTTTATGTAATCCTTAAAATATCTTATAATAAATTTTGATATTTTATCAACAATTCCTCCTGTAAAATCAAAAATACATCTCAAAGGAAAATTATCTTTATGAGACTTCAAATTAAAGAAAACCTTTGGAGCCACAAAATCACTAGGGTAACAATTTAAATAAGTAGCTCTATCAAAAATCTTTTTATTTTCCATAACTTTCATAATCTTAATTAATTTAGATTTTATTTTTTTACCAGGATCAGAATCTAAAATAGCATATTTTCCATTATTTAATTCTAAAGAAACTTTACTTTTAAAATCAATATTATTTAACAATACAAACCGGCCACCTTTATCTTCTTTTAATAATATAACATCATTGGCTTTCAATCTTTTTTTAACAAAACTAATTTCCTTAGGGGCAAAAACAAATTTTTCTCTTTTAAGTAATTGACTATTCAAAATAACCTGTAAAGACATTTTATTTTCATCAGAAATATTACTACTACTTTCAATTGCAGAAACAAAATCAAAAATTAAACTTCTATTAGCAAACGGAACAAAGCCAGGACCCTTAGCTAAAATAGCCAAATCAGATGCATTCAAAATATAATTTGACAAATTTAAAACAGATGAAGCATCAGGCCTATTTTTATAAGACCCAAATCTAAACTCTTTTCCTTTCACAAAACTTTTATTTTCAGCCTTTCCAATCAACCATTTAAATTTCTTGAAATACTTATTATTATAAGTGATTTCACACTTACTCCTAAACCACTTTAAAAAAAGAATTTAAAACAGAATAATTAAAATTCCTTCTAAAATCCAACTTTCTTCTAAACATTCTATAACTATCAATTAAATTAGATAAACTACTCATAATCTGTATAATAAATTGTTTAAGAATAAATCTTTTAAAATTTAGAATAAAATCACAATTAGAAAATAAAACCAATTTCCTATCCAATTTAATATTACATGAATTAGGAAACACATTGCAAAACCTACAAGACTTAAGAAAATTAACCTGAGCCTTTAAAGATTCAATTCTATTAGACATATTAATTAACTTTTTTATTTCTAAAATTTCTACACAAGAAAAATTATCATACAAAATCTGCCACATACTGAAAGAAAATTAATAACTATACCAAACAAAATAATACAAATAATAACAAACAAATAATACAAAATAATACAAATTAATAATACAAATACACAAAACAAAGCAAATAAAATATAAAATTCACTAAACTATAAAACACTATTCAAAATATTAAACAGTACACCTAATTAGAAAACTAAAACTGCCTAACACTATAATTATCTAATAAAACTTCCACATACTAAAAGAAAATTAATACCTATACAAATACAAACAAATAATAATAAGTAATAAACAAAAACAAAAAAAATTAATAATAATAATAATAAAAAATAATATTACAAATACACAAAACAAAACAAATAAAATATGAAATTCACAAAACCATATATCACTATTCAAAATATTAAATAGTATACCTAAATAGAAAACCAAAACTGTCTAACACTATACTAGCAAAAAATAAAAATGCAAAACCATAAAACAATACAGTACTAGATTAAATTCAAAATTTTACCAAAATCCTTACACAACCATGGTTTCATCTACTACAAATAGACCTTCTCAAGTGAAAATCAACCTAAAGGAAAACATATATATATACAAACAAACAAACCTTCCCATAATTCATTTCAAACTCCACCTTCCCTTAATATCAAAAGAAGTCTTCATAAGATTGATAGCCTCAGAATCAAGGAGTTTTATCATCAAAGTCTCCTTTATTCTTCTTTTTAACTCATTCTTTTCATAAAAAATAACCGAAGCATTGTCAAACAATATTCTATGACCTGTATTCAATTCATGAATATATAAAGCTGAGTTAAGATACCTATGTTTAACTCTACTTATATGAACCTTAACCCTTTCCTTAAGGCTAAATTTACTCTGGCCTACATAAAATTTACCACAACTACATGGAATTTTATAAACAATACCAGGAATAGACCTACTATCAATAGACTGCTTTGAACCATTAAGTAATGAATTCAAATCAGAACCTTTCCTCCATGCAACCTTCTTTCCACCTAACAAATGACTATTCCTATAAACCAAATTATAAATTGATGCTTTAAATGGTAAAGACATATAATCATCATCCTTACCAACAAAATTCTTATCATCCAAATCACGACTATAAACATTATTATTAAATACCACTTTTTTAATAAAATCATGACTATAACCCAATTCTACATATTCAGCAGCAAATTGACTTTTTTGAATATCAGCATCATTATTAAAATTATTAAGCCTTCTATTCCGACAACAAAAATTCAACAAAGACATTTTTTTATGTATAAAAGGCTGATAACTATCAGGCCTAATCATATTTCTCAAATTTTTAGGTTTTATAAAATGACTACAAAACAAAACATCATTAACCTTCTCAACATTTAAATCTAAAAACTTTAATTTTACAAAATCAAAACCACCCCCCTCAATTGTAAACTTAATATTAGAATCAAAACCATTCAATCCACATAAAAACTCTTCTAATTTCTCTTTCTGAATAACAAACAAACAATCATCAACATACCTAACAAATAATTTAATAGAACCTGAAAACATATTAATAATACTACACTCCAAATAATCAATATAGACAGCACACATCAATGGAGAAATGACATAACCAATAACCCAACCTTCTCTAATCTTATAAAACACATCATTAGACATAAAATACATTGAATCCTCTAACAGCAAAAGCAAATCATGAAAAACCTTAATCTTATCTGCAGAAAAAACATTCTAATTTTTTTAAAATTGAAAGAAAAACATCAATACTTTTTAATCTATTAACCGATTGGTACATATTTTCAATGTCTAAACTACCAAAAACACAATCATCATCCAAAACAAAACCATTTATTTTCTTAAAAGCTTCAAAGGAAGAAGAAACACAAAATTGACCCAGTTTTATGTAATCCTTAAAATATCTTATAATAAATTTTGATATTTTATCAACAATTCCTCCTGTAAAATCAAAAATACATCTCAAAGGAAAATTATCTTTATGAGACTTCAAATTAAAGAAAACCTTTGGAGCCACAAAATCACTAGGGTAACAATTTAAATAAGTAGCTCTATCAAAAATCTTTTTATTTTCCATAACTTTCATAATCTTAATTAATTTAGATTTTATTTTTTTACCAGGATCAGAATCTAAAATAGCATATTTTCCATTATTTAATTCTAAAGAAACTTTACTTTTAAAATCAATATTATTTAACAATACAAACCGGCCACCTTTCTTTTAATAATATAACATCATAAAAAAATGTCTTTGTTGAATTTTTGTTGTCGGAATAGAAGGCTTAATAATTTTAATAATGATGCTGATATTCAAAAAAGTCAATTTGCTGCTGAATATGTAGAATTGGGTTATAGTCATGATTTTATTAAAAAAGTGGTATTTAATAATAATGTTTATAGTCGTGATTTGGATGATAAGAATTTTGTTGGTAAGGATGATGATTATATGTCTTTACCATTTAAAGCATCAATTTATAATTTGGTTTATAGGAATAGTCATTTGTTAGGTGGAAAGAAGGTTGCATGGAGGAAAGGTTCTGATTTGAATTCATTACTTAATGGTTCAAAGCAGTCTATTGATAGTAGGTCTATTCCTGGTATTGTTTATAAAATTCCATGTAGTTGTGGTAAATTTTATGTAGGCCAGAGTAAATTTAGCCTTAAGGAAAGGGTTAAGGTTCATATAAGTAGAGTTAAACATAGGTATCTTAACTCAGCTTTATATATTCATGAATTGAATACAGGTCATAGAATATTGTTTGACAATGCTTCGGTTATTTTTTATGAAAAGAATGAGTTAAAAAGAAGAATAAAGGAGACTTTGATGATAAAACTCCTTGATTCTGAGGCTATCAATCTTATGAAGACTTCTTTTGATATTAAGGGAAGGTGGAGTTTGAAATGAATTATGGGAAGGTTTGTTTGTTTGTATATATATATGTTTTCCTTTAGGTTGATTTTCACTTGAGAAGGTCTATTTGTAGTAGATGAAACCATGGTTGTGTAAGGATTTTGGTAAAATTTTGAATTTAATCTAGTACTGTATTGTTTTATGGTTTTGCATTTTTATTTTTTGCTAGTATAGTGTTAGACAGTTTTGGTTTTATATATATATATATATATATATATATATATATATATATATATATATATATATATATATATATATATATATATATATATATATATATATATATATATATATATATATAGCAACTAACACTCAATCTATCCTGATCACAGAGGGTGAGACCAGATAACTACGTATCTGGAAAATTTCTTTACTGTGATCAAAATGGATGAGAATGATGGTTTGTGCAGACTAGATTCAGAGAGAAACAAGAAATCTTAAATATTGTTTAGACAATTGAGAAATAAAAGCACAAAGACAAACATCAGCCAAATTAAGTTTAAACACATTTTAAAATTTTCATTAAAAGAGATATGAATTATGAAATAAAAGTTTATAACACAACAAATATGATTATCTCAGGCGTGTACCAAAAAGAATAAAATTTAATGCTCTGACAGAAAGACTAATTTTTCAATAGTATATTACAAAGGGAGAGAACCAATAACATTCACTTGATAATTCACCAAAACACTGGTTTTCCTATTTAGAGATAAAAAACAATACATTCTGGAAGTAAATCAATTAAACCAGCACCAGTGAGCATTTTTGGCCCATAAAATGTGTTGAGACCAGGAACATCATTTTTCTGATGGAATTTGCATCTTATACTACATTCAAAGTAAAGATGATTGATTTACCCCAAGAACAAAAAAATATGATTAATGCATCAAAGTATAATTTATAACAAACAGGAATAAAAATTACATCTCCAATTTAATGAAATAACAAACTTAGAAAATATTCCAACATAAATGATTTCAAATTAATAAAATATTAAATCTAGGATGAAAGGAAAGCAGACATTTAAAACTGGCAAATCCCAAAACAAATGATTGGCCAAAACTAAACTGAGAAGAATAATTAGAGTTCTCATTGTGAGACAAGTAAATAATTAGAAAACAAGTTGTGTCTGCCCAAGCATTTCAAAAAAGTGAATTATAAATAAACATATAAACCAAGTTTGACTATATGCTCTGATAAAAATTAAAGCCACATGTAAAGACAAAATAAATCTAGCAAGCAAACATAAATGCTGAACTGGTCTTTTTATAAGTTAGTTTATCAGAGAGTGCATATAAGCAAAAAATATTAAAACATTAAATGCTTTAGAAGAAAGGTTTCTTTCACTATAATTTATAAAAGGGAATTAATATTATATTCCTGCTGGTGGCTTATAAAAGAACAACAATCCTAGTTTCCTGCTTCTTGCAGATAATCGATGAAATGGTACCAACAGACATTTTTTGCTTCAGAATAATGCTTCGAGACAAGAATGTCATATTGCCAGCAGGATAGCCTCTGATATACCACCTTTAAAGCAATTTGGGCTTAATTTACATGCAAGACAAATGAAAAATATGATTATGATCTTACATAATCTAGAAAATAAAAAAATAAAGCTCTAACTACAGAAAAAAACAGAACAATAAACACGATAATCCTCCAGCCAAAAGATTTTGCAGTTTGCAAAAAGTGCAAACACAGTAATTTAAATCAATAAGTGGGTAATAAATAAATACAGGTGAACCAAATTAAAATTACATGAGACCGCTAAAGCATTTATAAAATTCTAGGCTTATAATTAGAAATATATTAAGCATATATATAAATACAAACTCAATAAACACTCTCCAATAAATGAAATTGAAGGCAAACTTGGAGTCTTAAAACTAAGATTCTAAGATACATTACAAAATACAATGAAAGTCAAATACACTTAGTAAACAAGAGATTAAATATTTATTAAGGCAACATAATTACTTTAGTTTCAGTGTAGATTTAACTAAAATAATTTACCCTGGGAAGAATAAAATAAAAATATTTACCTTACCATAATCAAAAGTTCACATATTTTCAAGGAGTGTGCACTTTTATTTAAGTTCATATTTTAAGAGTTTTAAAAGTGGCAAGTGACGAGGCATAGGGAATCCAGTTTATCTTAGACTTTTACAGTATAACTGAAGGACATCTGGAAGGTGTGAGTTCATCAGTTGATTAAATTGTTGGTTATAAACTTACATTAGTATATTTTGACATCTTGGATAAAGCAAAATTGTTTTAACAACTGCAAATTTTCCTCTTAAAAAATTAAATGTCTGAACTGCTAAAAAATATGGTAAAAATGTTGATTGAGTCACTTGGATTAGTTTGTTGCAGCCTATAATAAAAACTATTGTCCCAAAATTTGCAGATTTATTTATATCATGGTACATTTCCCATGAAAATGTTTCTTGTTGTGGAATTCTACACCTTAGGGCAGGGAAAATCTCAATTTCCTGCTCAAGCTAATGAAGAATTCTAACCTGGGATTATTTTAAACAAAAACTACAACACAAAATTAAATCTCTGCTTTTAGAATGAATTTAGAAATGATTAAAATAAAAGAAATGGGAATGTAATTACAAGGTTGCTTGTTTTTAATCAGACTGATTAAAAACAGGCGGTGAAAGAAAACTATTTTAAAATCAATTATATAAAAATAATTAAAATGCCCTATTTTAAATATAAATGAGTATGTGGTAAATACACATACTCAAATAAACATTTTTTTAAAAAATAGCTTTATGGTTTCAATTTAATAAAACAAAAAGTTAGTTCTACTTTTGGAAACAATCTTTGAAATGGCTACTATCTGGTTCAATATATGATGTGATGTTGATGTTTTGTTAGTAAAGTATTGATTTATTATATTGGTAGGAGTCATTTTTTTTGTATTTTGTTCACAGATTATTAGGAAGTGAAATAATCTTTTCTTATTGGACAGTTTAAATTAATATCTTTATATTCAAATTTATTTATTGATTTTAAAGTATATTGTAAGAAGTTTGCAAAAGTATAGGGAAGTTTATATAGTCATTTAAAAAAAAAATAGTGAATTGAAAATAGATTAAAATGAGATTAAAACGATAATTAAATGTCAAATTTTATTAGTCTGAAATAGGAATAGTATATGATTTAGTAATTATGTGAATACAATCAATCAAATAAGGTAGAAAATAAATAGTTAAATCAAGAAAAGTATCATAGATTTTTTTTTTATATTTTAATAGAGAAATTTTATGAAGATGTGTAATTTATATGTGAAGTTTGCTTTGCAAAACTGTTGAACAACTTTAAATATTATTTTTAAAAAACCTATATGTTTTGCATATTTTAATAAATGGTATATTATAATATAACTAAATAGGAATGAAATAAATAATTATATTTGATAAATACTATTCAATATTAATGAATTACGTTGCACATACATTTAGTTAATATTAAATTAATACTTATTAGGAGATAGAATATATGATAACTATATTATAGTGGAATATATCTATAGTAAAGTTAGCTGGAATAAACATTTTTAGTCGTTATTATTTTTTTTTTTAACGTTTTCATAAATGAGGTATATTATCGACGAAAACACACCTGCAGTGATATTTAATAGTAAATGATGTTTTAAAATATGATGGAGGTTCTTAAATATTATTAATTATTATTTTACAAACTTTTAAGAAATTTCTAAAATATTTAAGTAATTTGGGTAATGAAAATTATAATAATGTAAGATTGTTTTTTTTTTTTTATTTATTTTATTTTTTCCTCTTGGGATGTAAACAGTGTATATAATTTGTTTATTAAAGTTAATGTAATAAAATTTGTTAAACTTGTTTATAAAATTATGTGTCAAATCAATTCTGTTATACCACAACATATGACAACAGATAATTTGAATTAAAACATAATATTTGCACAGTATGAATAAAATTATTTAAGAAGTAATATATGCTCTTAATATGATTGACATTAGCATATTATTATTATAACGGTCATAAGATAATTGTAATATATTACACAAGATTGTAATATTATCCATTGCCACATATTATTAAATTAGAAGATTCTACCACATTATTTTTATTTAAAATACTACATAAAAATTAAAAGTCATGTATATTATTGACTTCTTGTTATTAATGATGATTACTATAATAAGAGAAAATAGATAAGATTAAGTTGTACATTGAGGAACATTAGTATTATTTGTTTATTATTATTGTTATAAGTTATGTGTAGTTAAGATAGATATTAAATCCCTTATCATGCTTAACTACAGGAAACTTAATTACCTAGAATTAATTCATAAGAACCTCAGATTATTTTCGTTAGACTATTTTGAGATAAGATATTAAAATTTATTTATTAATATTACTTTAATAAATTAATTAATGTTAAATACATAGGAATGCTATAGGTTTATTAGTTGAGATAATGAAAGAGGGAATAGTGTTCTTGTGCCATAGAGGTAGAATTCTATGGGATATTGGCTCAATTTAATTTGTATTGCCACTTGTAAGCTCACTTCATAGTCTCATGAATTAGTAAATATTTTTTTATTAGTTTATAAAGTTGAACCATATTATTATCTTGTTAATTAGAACTAGTTTGATAAGATACAGTATTGTAAAATATCGTTATTAGTAATTTATATACATTTTAGCTGAGCATAACCATTTATCTGAGCTAGTCGTATTTTATTATACTATATATATATATACACACACACACAAATATTATAGACAACTACATTTGAATTAATAAATGATAAATTTATTTGCAAATAAATTTATCATTTATTAATTCAAATGTAGTTGTCTATAATATTTGTTTATATTTTTATATTAAAGTATTTTATGAAGGCAACATAATGGATTTTAATTCCATCATCATTATCAACCAGTATCAATCCCCTGCAGGATGACAGTCTCTCCAGGTTTAATCCATCTTCTCCGATCTTTACCTTCTTTCTCCACAACACCCCTGCACATTTTCTTATTTCATCCATCCATCTCACATGTGGTCTCTTTCTGGGTCTTTTACAATCTCTTGGAATCCAGTTTAAAATTTCAATTGTCCATCTATTATCATCTCTTCTAGCAATATGACCAGCCCAACTCCACTTCAATCTTTTAATTTTTTCAATGAGGTCAGTAACACCTGTTTGTTCTCTTACCAATACATTGCGTTTTCAATCTCTTCTTATTACTCCCAACATACATCTCTCCATACTTCTTTGAGTGGTCTGAAGTCTCTGTATTGCTCTTCTATTGAGTGTCCAAGTCTCAGATCCATAAGTAAGAACTGGTAAAACACATTTGTTAAAAACCTTCCTTTTCAAACACATAGGCATATTTCCTTTTAGTATCAAGTTATTTCTACCAAAAGCACTCTAACCAAGTTTAATTCTATGATTAATTTTCTACATTATGTTTCCATCTGTATTAATAATCTGACCAAGGTATTTGTAACTATTAACTTCTTCTAATTCATTCATAATCAATCTTTATTTTCATATATTGAACAAATCGATTAAACATTACTTTAGTCCTTTTAACATTTATCTTTAGTTCTATTTTCCTACTTTCATCTGATAACTCCTGCAACATTTCCTACAGCTCTGAAGCATTACTTGCAAAAACAACTACATCATCTGCGAAATCTAAATGACTTAAATAATCTCCATTTACTTTCACTCCTTTTGTTTCCCATTTTAATCCACAAAATACTTCTTGCAGCACTGCTGTAAAAAGTTTTGGAGATATGGAGTCACCTTGTCTTACACCTTTCTCAATGTTGACTTTCCCAGTATCATTATGTAATCTAATTGTTGCTGTTGCATTTTTATAAATATTCTTTAAAATATGACAATATCCTGGATCTATACCTTGATGAACCAATGCTTTAATCACTGAAGAAATGTTTATAGAATCAAATGCCTTTTCATAATCTACAAATCAAAAACATAATGACAACTCATATTCATTTGTCCTTTCTATAACTTCTCTCAATACCTGAATATGATCTACTGTACTAAAACCACTTTTAAATCCAGCTTGTTCTCTTGGTTGGTGGAAATCCAATGTTCTCTGTAGACAAGTTGTAATTATCTTGGTAAAAAATTTATATAAAACTGATAAAAGGCTGATAGGTCTGTAATTTCTAATATCTTCTTTATCACCTTTTTAAAATATTAATATTATTACTGCATTCTTCCAATCATCCGGTACATATTTATCATTTAGACATCTAGTATATAACTTTGCTAAATTTTTTTCTGTTTCTTCACCTATAATTCCATAATTACCTGGAGCCTTTCCTTTCTTCATACATTTAATTGCATTTCTCACTTCTTCATTTAAAATTCTGGGCAATTCAGAGATGTAATAGATATAGGAGGTACTTGTTCTTTAGTACTATATAATTCTTGATAAAAATTTTCTACCAACTTCATGATGTCATCTCTCTTTTTAGTAATAATTCCATCTTCTTTTCTTATTGCAGGTATAAATTTCCTACCAATACCAAAATGTTGTTTTACATTCTTAAGACTTTTATTTTCTTCTACAGCTTTTCTTGCTAGTTCACAGTTATACTTTCTTATATCATTTTCAACTCTTTTCCGCACCATTTTACAAAATTCGAGATATTCAATTTCGTTTAATGCATCATTTTTGTATATCTTCATATTTCTTCTTTTCTTCATAAATTCTCTAGTGTCAGTAGAAATTTTATTGGTTAATTGTTGCTTTTTTCTATCAGCTATCTTTCTTGCAGTTTTTAAAAGTGTATCAGTTATTTTCATATTAATTTCATTAAAATCTGAATCATGTTCAAAATCTACTAATACTTGAAACCGATTTGTAAGTTCTAATTTAAATTCATTAGAATGTTTCTGAAGATTAGGAATATCAACTGTAAATATTGTTTTTCTTAACAATTTTTGTCTTTCTAGTTTTACATTAACACGTATCTTGCACCTTACTAATCGATGATCACTTCCTGTGTTAAATCTATTAAGAACATTACAATCTTGAAATATGTATTTCCTATTAGTCAAAATATAATCCAATTCCACTGTACCTTCATTTGGATGCTTCCATGTCCATTTTCTTTTAGCATTTGTCTCAAAAAAAGAATTCATAATATAAAGTTTTTTTTTTCTGCAAACTCCACAAGTCTATGTCCTCTCTCATTTTTATTACCATAACCAAAATTACCTACAGCACTTTCATCTTTCATTTGTTTACCAATTCTAGCATTAAAGTCTCCCATAACAATTTTAAAATGCTGTTTACTCTGATCAAAAGCTTTTTGTACATCCATATAAAAATCTTCTACTACTTCATCACTATGAGAACTTGTTGGGGCATAAACCTGAATTATCTGCATTTGGTATCTGATATTAAGTTGTATAACTAATCTTGCAACTCTATCTGATACACCATCAATCTCCACAATATTGTTCTTTCACTTTTTATTTATAATGAATCCTACTCCACTTGTATTTCCAATATTTGTGCCTTTATAATAGAATGTATGTCCACTTCTTAAATCAATTGTCTCTTCACCTTTTCTTCTAACTTCACAAAGTCCAATAATATCCCATTTAATATAAGAGGGTTTTTCTTCTAATTCTTGCAATCTTCCTTCACTTGAAAGTGATCTGCTGTTGTAAGTACCAAAATAAAAAGTTGTATATATATATATATATATATATATATATATATATATATATATATATATATATATATATATATATATATATATATATATATATATATATATATATATATATATATATATTATGTAAAAATTGTTGTGGCAAGGAAATAAAAGCATTATAAAAAGAAGTGTGCTTCAATTCTTAAAAAAGTAATTCTTCATCACAAATATTTGGGTGGCATAACTGTACTGTACATATAAAGATAGTGGGAAAGAGAAGTTGATATTTTTTATTTGATAATCTCTAAAAACTGATAAAACCACAAACTATAATTATAAATAATAGATCAATAATAGTAAATCTCTCACTTTTGGCCTGCTAAACTTACTAAAGGTAAATGTATTTATATTTAAGAATTTTCTATTACATATGTGCATATTTCAAATAAATATACATGAAAATCCAAAAGGAAATTTATTGATCTCAAAATATATTTGGAATAAATAAACAAATAATTCTAAAGTTTTTTTTTTTTAATGTAAACATCAACTTTTTCCTTTTCATATTAAAAAGTTATATTATTTAAGAGTGATGTATTATAGCTATGCAAAAGAAAATATTAGTGTAGAAGTACTTCATATCTCAGTGTAAATATGAAAATGTCACAGTGAATATAATATTAGTGACCATAAATAAATATTAAATGTTGATCATTTAAAGAAAATACATGAAAACCAAATTTAATAAAAAAAAAAATACATTTTCATTGACATTTAAGTGATTTTGTATTATTATTATTATTATTATTATTATTATTATTATTATTATTATTATTATTATTATTATTATTATTATTATTATTATTATTATTATTATTATTATTATTATTATTATTATTATTATTATTATTATTATTATTAAAATATATGAAGTACAACAGCTTTTTTTTAAAATAAAAATAAATAAATAAATATCCAAAATGGAATGATTCTATCAATATTAAGTGATTACAGATGGTTGTAAAAAATAAGCACATTCTGAGAAACTATTAATTGGTCCATGTGATAATATTCTCCCTCTGGATATCATTAGAATGTTATTTCTTCGATGACTAGGTTTGTAGTAGATAGATTTACATTTATGGTTAGATAGGCTTTCATTTGAAGATTTTTATTTCATTTTAATATTATCGCTTGATGGAAACTTGGCTGAAATGTAGGCATCTGGACCAGAGAATTCACAAGTCCCATTTGACTATCCTTATTTAGGCAACATTCATGGCTAACAACTCTATTAATATTGTTGTTTTTTTAAAAACTGTATTATAAGAAAATAACCTAATTGAATCAATAGTTTTTCATCAAGTAACATGTTTTTTTTTTCTATGAAAGATAAATAATCACTGCAAAATTAATGATGTCGAAATTGCCATGGCTATCTCCTAGAGATCATGTGATATTAAGACATATCCATTGAGTGTTTGCATATGCACACATACCTTGGGTATTTGTTTTTGAATATCTTGTGTTAAACTGTTTATAAAAATAATTTTAATATTAAAAAAAATATAACTTAAATAATTAACCATTTTTTATTTATTTATAAATAATTTTATTGAAAAACCATATGTAATAATGATACAATTGTAAATCAAAAAAAATAGTTATCCATGTTAATTAGGCAACCAAATGTTCTGATATGGTCACTGGTGTTGTTTAATCCAGCTTAATTAGGCTCCATGTGTTGTCAAATAAAAATCTGGATGAGATTATTCTGTCCTTATGGTGAAATTTTTTCAGCTTGGAAATGAATGTGACTTCAGGCTTTGGATGAGGAAAAGTAAACTTGTTGTGACATCTGGCCATCCAGATGGCATAAGTGAGAAAGGTTGAGAGTCTTGTGGTGACATAATCCCTGGACAGAAAGCAGCATTTGATATTTAAGATTTTGTTAATAGAAATGTGGCAGTAGTGAGTAATGAAAGTTCTGATTTTGTTATATTCTGGGCAATCATTTATCATATGATCAAATATTTCACAGGTTCTATGGCAGTTGTGACACATAGGATCAATATTCTTGAGGAATCTCCTGTAGTGCAGGAACCAGTTTGTCTGGAGTGACATCAGGTTGATTTTCACTAGAAAGTTCAGGAACCTTGGCTCCAGCTTGAGATGCCTGAAAAACCTTGTGACCACCTGATTGTTACCACCAAGGTAAAAAATGGTAAAGTTTTGTGTGGAAAATAGCAGGTTATGAGCATCCCAAATAGAGATTTTTTTGTCTGAATACTAGGGTAGAGTGGCCATTGTGAGCGAAAATGTAGTCAAGTATCTGATTTAGCCAGCTTATATTTGAAGGTGGAGGTCTGTCTTATGGAACAACTGGTTGTTCTGCTACAATCTGGGGAAATTTCTTTTGGAGAATGTGGATCAGAGAGTGGCACTTTTGGTAATATATATATAAAAAGTTGTGTGCAATGACATCCCCTTATTTTTACTATGTAGCTGCATGCATTCAATTTCTATGGCCACTGTTTTACCATTACACAAAAGCTGTGCACAGATTTGGTTGATTTTTGTGTTGAAAGTCTTTGTCATGTTAATTATGGGTAGATAGTAGCGAATCTTTGCCATTGCCTTGGTATTGAAGAGAGAGAAAGTTTCCCTTGCAGCGGTAAACAAACCTTGGCAAGGTTTTTAACTGTGTTGATGGTCACATCAATGATGGAATTCTGTATTTGTATCAGCATGGCTTGCAGTGATTTGTATATGGGAAACCACAAAAAGTTTTGGGGGTCTTCTGAGAAAGGCAATGATATCTTCTTGCCGGTGTTGATTTTCCAGCCGATGACTTGTTGAGGTTGAAGGAAAGTTTGGAGGATTCGGAAATTTTTTGGATTATTTGGATGAGGGGTTTTAGATATTTTTGGGAGGGTAAGGTGACAAGTACATCATCCATGTAGGCAAATGCTTTACAGAATTTCTTCAGCAGGGGTATATAGATTCCTGGAAGTTCTGCCTCAATCTATTTAAGAAGGGGGTTTAAGTAGAGTATAAATAGGAGACCGCTAAGTTGAGATCCTTGGGGTATGTCTCTTGAAGGAATAAAACCATTTGTAAAGAATCCATTCAGGGAAATGTGGACCAATCTGTTATTTAGTAGATTGTCCAATATCTGAATGATTTGAGTTGGAATGTCTAGTGTTGAGAGGCAATTGAGCAGGATGTTGACATCTACTGAATCGAATGCTTCAGAGATGTCTCGCTGAACGGCAATGGGTTTGTATAGCTTGGATCTGATATGATCACAGAGGATTTTTACCTTCCCGATTGCAGAAAGTGTGGATGAGTCCTTCTTTGCGAATTGCAACTGGGATATGTTGTCCAGAATAACATCTTGTATTTTCTTCTTGATCACCCCTTCAATGACCTTAAACAGAATTGGGGTAATGGAGATTGGTCTTATGCTAGATAGAGCAGATGGGTCATGGTTTTTCTTAAGGAAGGGGACCATCGCTATGGGATAAAGTTTGGGGATATTTTTTTTGCTGTTTGCAATATGGTTAATTAGTTTTAATACAATGTTAGCTGTGAAATTCTCAAGCTGCATAAGTATGAACTTTGGGATGCTGTGTAGTTCTGGATGGACATTGGATGGTAGGATGGCCAAGCAGTTTTTGATGTTTGATATTGTTATTCCATGTTCATTGTTCTTTGATGTCTCATGCCACTGATTTGTGGGGTAGGGAACAGAGTTTGACAGGCATTTTTGAAATAAGACTCTATTTGGATGAGCATTTCATTGCCAGAGGTATGGCTACCACCGATGAGGAGGGACAAAGGAGTTTTTGTTTCTTCCTTGCTCCAAGAGCCCAACTGAGATAGCCATGTGTCCAGCAGTGTTGGCCAGGTAAGTATAACCTAGCATTCTTTGTTGCTATTATTTCAGCAATCGCAGCTTGTTTCTGCTTGTACTGTGTTTTAAGTAATAGGAGGTTGTCTATAATACCATCACCATTTATATATATATATATATATATATATATATATATATATATATATATATATATATATATATATATATATATATATATATATATATATAATTGTATTAAATTTAAAATATTATACCCCCCTCCATTTTTTAAATACATAAAACACATATATTCTTTGACAAAAATTAAAACTAAAATAATTGTCTATAATAAATCAACATTTTTTTTTTTAAATTTAAAATAACTTTCACTTAAATGCAAATAAATGATTTTAACATTAATAACTCTCTAAAAAAGATAAACAGTTTAAAATGAAAAAAAGAACAACTTTACACCCTAAACATAAAATAGTGACAGCAAATTTCTATTTTATAAAGTGATAATTTAGACTACAATTATATATAATTAAAATGAATTATTTTTTTCTTTAAAGATCTGTATTATTATTGTTTTTTTTTTAAAATTCACAGTATGAACTAACTATGAGTAATCAAGCATTGGTGGTCGAGAGGTCAGCGACCGCTGCTTTACAAGCAGTTGTCCCGTGTAAGTGGGTTTGCTTCCCGGCTGTTGCTATGACACATGAGAAAAAAAAAACTAACTATGAGTATATATATATTGAAATAAAAAATGGTAAGATTCTTGCAAAGGTATAGATAAAAAAATTAAATATAGTTTAAACTAAAACAATAACCAATTAAACATCAAAGTACATGATCTACTATTAATAAACATTACATTTGTCTCAGCCACAGTAAATTAAAGCTAGTACCATTATAGCTCAATATTATAAATACTGTAAAAATTTGATAGTCAGTTGTAGCTGTTTTACAAGTGCTCATGAGAGTTAAAGCATTTTTTTTTGCATTTTCACATCACTCAATATTTTCCATAATAAGTTTCACATATATGTATATAGTTTATATATTTAATAAATTTTCATGAATTTAAAAATAAATACATTAAAATGTAAAAAAAAATCTTTCACCCAATAATCTAAATAAAAATTTCTACTATTACATAATCAAAGAATCAAACATTTATAGCTTATAGTGCAAATGAAACCACATGATCTGGTAAAAGAACAATATATGTATGATTCATGTCGATTCAAAAGTCAAAATACTTTTAGCCTAATACTCTAGTGATTAAAAACATTATTCAGTCATAGTATTTTTAGATATGTAAAAAATTGTTGTACTGCAATTATCTGAATCCTAACAAGCAATTACATCTCTCCCAAAAGTATACATATATACATAAATAAAACAATGATAGCATGGATATATATATATATATATATATATATATATATATATATATATATATATATATATATATATATATATATATATATATATATATATATATATATGTGTGTGTGTGTGTGTGTGTGTGTGTAATATACAAATCAATATATCAAAATACAGTAAAATTTACATAAATTATATTATTTCTATAAGTTTCGACTATACATTTGTAGTCTTTATCAACTATATAACATTGCATAATCAAAATGAGACAACCTTTAACAATACCCATAGTTCAATTCAGATTTCCCACAATTCTGTTATCTTGATATTTGATGACTGGTGATTCATTAACATTTGACGATTTTTTGAAATCTGCATAGCCTCTTTTATTTTATGTTTATTTTGATGTCTAATTTGAATAATTTTCATATATTTATAATCAAATTTAAATTCATATTGACAAGATTTATTATGATCAAATATAACAAATGATGAGTATTTATTTACATCTATTCCAGATTGTTTCTCTTTTTGAATTTTATTATATAAAAGCTTATGCTCTTTTATTATCTTCTCAATGTACACTTAGATTCACTAATGTATTGTAAGCCACATCCACATATTAATCTATATAAAATAGAATTTTGATTAAACTTTGAATTTTGAATTTTAGGGTTATTAAATAATCTAATTATATAAAAACAATGTGACACAAACCATTATAAATTCTCCTAATAAACTTGACCTTCTCATCCTATATAAATGGCATTGAAATCCATTTCATTTTGATATTATTTTTATTTTTAATTTTATTATATCGTTGATTTGTTTTAAATGTTTTAATAATATTAGTAATAGTATTTTTATAATAACCATTTTTCAACAAGTCATAAAGAAATAAATGTACTTTTTTTTTATTTTATCACTAGAATATTTGCACAATTTTTCATTTCGAAATAAGAATGATTTAAATCCAGACAACTTATGACATATAGGTACATGTGATTCATATGGAATAAAACCTCTAGTTTCAATTGGTTTAATTAACATAAGATACTCCAAACTGTAATCATTAATTGTAATTTAAATATCAAGAATTTTATGGAATTGTATTTCTATTCAGTTATAACCCACTTTATATCCTTAATCTGACTTAATTCATTAAATAAATTGATTAATAAATCTTGTTTTCCACAAATAAAAACAAGATGCAGTCACATAATTGAATAAGTGGATCTTATAACACTGCATGCTTTCAGTGATGCAGTCTTGGATTTTTATATATGTAAATTTATATAATAAATAATAATGTTGCTATGTAGCCCTTATTATAGAGTTCAAATTAAATGTTAGCTATTATATATGCTGTGTTTTTCCAGATATCATTTGATAATACTAGAGAATAATTTAATTAAATGTAAATATAATTTTCCAAATTATTATATTCACATATTCTTGTTGTAAATTAATAGTATATTATTTTTTCTTAACTAATTAATTAATTAATTAAATAAAAATAATATATTATAAACATATTTTGCATTTTGTATGTTTAAAAAATAATAATATATTGTCTTGCATTGTTAGCCGAGATGTATCGCAGCTGCCATGCAAGCAAGTAGTTGGTTGCAGACGGTTGTGGGTTCACATCCCAGCTGATGCTATGACACATGGAAAAAAATAATAATAATAAATATATATCTTTTTTCTATGCTCTTTAAGAAATTGTGATTATATGATTTATTATTACTATTATTACTGTTATTATTATGTTGATGGCAGTTTGAGAAAAAAAAACAATGAGTGTGAAATTCCAAACATTTTTCAAATGAAGTATCCTTTTTTTCATTGTTCTTATATATTTCTTGTTACATCAAGTTATCTGGTATTACCTTGCTTGAGTATTAGATCCTATCACCTCTATTTTTGTTCTTATTAATTATAAAATAAACTTTGATGCTAAAATCCCAATCTTTTTGCATTTATACAAAATGAAAATTTCAGATTTGTCAAGTGGAATTTTAATGATATTCCCTTTGAGAATAATAAATAGATTTTAACATGACTTTTTTTAACAATTCAATTATGTCATTCATACAAATATTAAAAAAAAATGTTAGTATTTGTGTACATTTTTGAATACCACAATTATCTTAGAAATCATAACATTTTGCTAATGTTATGAACATTATATATTAACATTATAAAAAATAATTTTGTAGTTATCAATATATAATTTTTCTATATTAGCTCTTTTTCTGTAATTACTAACAAATTCAATCTTTTTTATTTTGAAAGTGTTTTATAATCTTTTATATTTTTGATAATTTTTTTTAATATTTAAATGTTATATAGTATGTTTAATAATTTGATTTTTGTACTTTCACTCAATTTAATATTGGATACTGACAATCAAATGCATTTTGTTATATCATGTTTATTTGGTTAGTAAAAAGAAGTTCAATATTTGAAGTGAATATTGAAGCATAACTGTTTCAGAAAAGATTTGCTTAAATTGTAGCTAATTAATACTTTGTTAGTAGGCAGTAATGTGGACATTTCGGAACAATTATGAAAAAGAATATGATGATTAATTAGTCAATTCTCCAGTAATATGTTCTACTATTATGTTAAGAATAGTATATTTTGCAGAATAATTTGAGACAATAAAAAATAAAAATTGACAATATGTCTGGACTAGATAATGTTGGACATGAGAAAAGGTTATAATATTAGAAATATGCATACTATGAAATGGGTAAATTACAAAATATTCTAATGCAAACAAGTTAATGGTTTGCTTTTGAGTAACATTGTAGTAAACTGAAAATAATGATAGCTTATAAATTGATTAAATTTATAATTTCTACAAATATATCAAATAAATGTTTACAATACTAAAAGTTTTAAGAAAAATACACCATGATTAAATATGACTAACAGTACACATATGTAAATCACACAGTGTGATTTCTGTTATGAGATTTTATGACTGTATTCAGTCATATTTTTTCCCAAAAAATTAAAATGCTTACTTTCTAATTAGTTTGTATAAAACTGAAAGTTTTAAGTTTGGGAATCATTTATAACTATATATTATAATGTAGAATTCCCTTTTTTTACATGTAAAAGTTTCAATTACGAGAATAAGTACAAAAGTTCCCAAGCATGTGATAACTCTTTAAGATGCACATACACAAACACACACATTTATATATATATATATATATATATATCATATATATATATATATATATATATATATATATATATATATATATAACATACGCCTGATGTGATGTGATGTGATGTATTATGGCTTCTCCTTAAATGAAGTCAAGAATATCTCAGCAATTATGCCCAGATAACCCTGTTAGCCACTTTCTTTTACATTCCCCACTCTAAATTTACCCATAATCTGCTCTATCCCATTTCCACAACATAATTTTTGTCAACTCTATAACATTTATATCTAAATCCCCCTTATCTTTTCCCAAACCCAGCATAAAAACCAATAATTCACTTTCTGTATAATCACTCTTTTCATATTTATTTTTCCACAACTTCATTATATGTACCCTTTCTGTTTTCAAGCATTTACATTCAATTAACAAATGCCTAATATTTTCAATTCCTTCCTTACATAATTTACAAAATAAATCACCCATATTTTTCCATTTACATGTATATTCTTTTGTAGCTAAAGATCCCGTTCGAGCCTTAAACAATAAACTACTTTCCTTACTATTATCATATATTAACTCACACCTAATATTCTGTTTATTTCTATATATATTTAAACTCTTTTTACTCTCCATACTATTTCTCCATTTCTCTAACTCCCTAGTCTTTATTAATAAATTTATTCTTTTATCCCATTCCTTACTACTATAACACTCAATAATCCTCTTAACACAATCATCCCATCTTTTGTACAAATATACTGATATAAATTCTTTATCCAAATCTTTTGCATACCACATTATCTTTCTCACCCATCTTGTTACCTGCCCTTTACTCATAACCCAATTAAATACTATTTTAGCTATTCTTTTATTATCCATAAACTGCAATCTACCAAACATTTTCATTTTACTTTTTGCATCTCTCATATGAAAACTTGACCATCCCATTTCTCCTTGAATTGCTCCCTTGCTGTCCATACTTCTGCATCCAATGCATGTCTTTCTACTTCCCTTTGAGCTTTTTCTAAATAATCTAATATCTTTTTACTAACATATAATGCATCGTTACCATATGTTAACCCTGCTACTGCAACTCCTTTCCATATAATTCTAGCTACATCATATTTATTATATGAAAATACTGTTAATTTCTTTATCAATCCCTTTTTTTTCTTTGCTTCATTTATCAATTTTTTCTTCCATTCATCCAAATAATTTTTCTGATTACTTAAAATAATTCCCAAATAACTATATCTATTCACCACACTTAACTTAATATCTCCCAATAAAAATTCTACATCTTCTCTTTCCTCAGTATTAACCATCATTATATTTGATTTTTCTTCACTACATTTAATCCCCATCTCTTTACCCACCCTTGCATGCATGGAGATTTTGGTAAAGCTCCATCTATTGATCATAAATGCACGTTATAGCAAGTTATGTGATTTATAACTTGTTTTGTTTTTCATAAATGTACCTTTGAAAGTTTTTGCAATGATATATATATATATATTGCAGAGACTTTTACTATGTGGTGAAACTGAACTGATTTCAGACCAATATAGCTATCTGGCTTGTTATGATGGGTTTGAAGACTTTACATGTCTGAAAAATTCATGCTTGCAAACTGATAGGAACTTGTTTCATAAATGCTGAGAGTTAGTGTTTAGATCTAGTTTCTGGTCCCTACCCTTCACTGATGATAGCAAATTAGCTTGAAATGAGCTGATCTGAAGGTGGAGCCAATGAAAGAGATAGTGAATTTTGACACTTTGACGTTTATGTAAACATACACTTTTACAGAGATTTTGGTAAAGCTCCATCTATTGATCATATATATGTGTGTAAATATATATCAACAGTTAATTATTTCTGAATAATTTCTATATCTCTACATTTTTATTAACATAGATCTTATGTCTCACTGTTTGAATATATTAATAATACTAAAAACATGATGAAATTAAAATACTTTAAAATAATAGAGAATATTTTATGTTAAAGTATATCCTCAATTTTTACATTTGTAAAAATTATTCTGATAATTTTCAAATTAAAATATTACTATTATATTTTTAAATTATAAGTATGACCACATTAGTCTGCCTTTTTTTGTCAATTTTAAAATTGTTTTCATCTGTTATTTTTTTTTACTCAGACTATTTTTTACTGACTAATGATGAGATGTTTAATGAGAATCTTAAGGTAACAAAATGATGAAAAGTGAAAGACAAAGCTTAGAAAGTGGAAACAAATTCTGTTTGTATTATAAATATTATTGTTTTTTTTTTTTCAATTAATATGATATACTATAAAAAAGATAGTAGAGGTATTTTTGTAGAATATTGCTTATTCTTTATTCGAAGTTCTCTTTTTACGTTGGTCTTTTACAATAACTTGATTTCAGTAAACAGATCTTATATATATATATTATTCTGAAGAAAAAAAAGTCCATTCTATCTTCAAACAATAATTGTTTACAAAAATCATTGAGTCAAATTTTATTATTCCCATTTTTCTACAAGAGTAAATTTATTCCTCGATCATTCCTTTAAATGTGTTATTTTTTATAACAAGTAAAAAAGAAGAAACTAAACGATTAGTTTGAAAAATAAATAAAATCGTTTCTTTTTTCCCAGAGTTCTTTTAAAACTTAGAAGAAAAAAAAACCCAAATAACAAATATCATTAATGAATTTGTAAGACTATGTTCTCCTTTTTTTATTCATTTTAACCTTGATTAAATCTATTTATAAAAATACACAATTATTTTAGGCATCTGCTATGAATCGTGTAATTCTTGCGGTTACTTTTTTTTTTTGTTTTTATTTCGCAACTCTGTTTTTCAAAATTTTAGCGTCTTCTATTGTATTTACAATTGGAAATCATTATAATTTATATATTTTCTGTGTTATATTCGCAGTCTAATCTTTGGCAACATTAAAATTATATAGAAATGATTGTTTACAACATTATATATACGATTATAGTAACAAAGGTTTATTTTCAAATCTTTTTAACATTTCATTCAAGTAGCTATCATTCCAACTTTTCCAAAGAAAGCCTTATTACTTTCTTAACTTCCCTTTTAAAAAAAAGTATCTCTTGGTGTGAGATCACATAGAGTAAGTTATAAGATTATATACTCCAAATGACCAACTCACTTTCTAAGGCAGATCTATCCATATACTTCAAAGTAAACCTGTTCAATACTTCTACTATTATAAAAATCGCATACTATGTCCCTATTATCAATTTCTGAAAAACATTTACTTCTGTGAAACCACTCCATGGGCAATATATTGCTTTGGAAGTGCAAGACAGTATAAGTTCCCTTAAAATGGTTCAATGAGCAACTATTTAATAATGGTCTAGGCCTGTACAACAAGCAGGTGTTCTATATACAAAAGCCATTGACTTAATAGCAGCTATTACCACCCAATTCCAAATTCTTCAGTGCCTGCTGAAAATAACTACCACAGATTAATCTCTCTCCTTAAATGTCATATATTAAGCTCTCATTTTTTCAACTCTAGGTATTATAGGGAAGATAGCTTCTTTCATAATTTCAAGTGTACTTATTGGCAAACATATAATCTGCTTTATTCAGACTCAGACAATGATTACCCTCTCCCCATTCATGGCATACATAACTGATGTCTTATCCACCAATTTACAAAAATGGAAAAAATACCCAAATATTATTTTTATTTCCTAATCAGACTCAACCCACAAGCCCTTCTTTTTTTCTGCAGTATCATTATCTGTACAAAAACATCAACTTATTCTGTGGGCTATGCTATGAATCTGAGAAAAATCAATAACACCTGAACAACTGCTGTGTACTATATTCCACATGGCAAATTATGTTCACTGCATACAGTTAGTCTTCTACTTCCAACCAACACAAAACTCTGTCTTTCCAAAGATCACACCCACTATAGCATGTGTAGCCTTATTTATTCTATTTATCTTCTGGTTCACATATTGCACCTTAATGTTAGATAATTACATCAGTATGCATTACTACATATTTAACAACATATTATGGAAGCTAAAAGCAAAACAACATAGCCTCTCAAATATTTCCCAGTCATTTGTTTACTTCTTATAGATCAGTCCAATCTATAACCTATCACAATCACACAAGTCAACACTAACAACCTTATCAGATATCTCATAAAAATCTATGTTCTAGACATTCTCATTAAACTAGTGCAATACCCTAAAAAGCTGTCTATCCAGACCAGTCAAGAATTCAAATGATATAAACTTTTTGATATCCAATGCTATATTGTACAAAAATATCCGTAATGGCAATCATTTATAATTACCTATGTTCACACTAAGCATAATATCAATTTTAATAAAGCTCGTATTCTCACAAAAATTGACAATATGTTCAGAGACTATTAAGAGAAGCTATAAATATTTTAAAAGCTTTAGAGCATAAATGAAAAGCTGAAGAAAATTAACAATATTTGGAAAAATCTATTGGAGGATAAAATATTTTTAAAATCTTTTCAACCAATAGAATTTGAGAATGAGGAATAACTAGCAAAAAAAATAAATAACAATTTTAATTTTCACCATACACATACTTATGATTTGAGAAAAAAAAAGCTCTGAAAAAGTACTTGGCAAAGTACTGAAATGTCAGCTATTTAGCTATTATATTTTCTCTACATGGAAGCTCCTGAAAATTATATATATATATATATATATATATATATATATATATATATATATATATATATATATATATATATATATATATATATATATATATATATATATATACACTTTTTCAGCATTTTTTTTCAACAACTAGAAACTGTTATAATTGTCTAATTACAGAATCAGCTATGGATATTATACCTTTTTTTGTGTGATTATTTGTTTGCTTAATTTTTTGGATATTTTTGTTAATTATACCCCAGTAATGATTATCATATTAAAAATATTTTTCATGAATCAAGAATATATTTAAATTTTGAAACTGATCTTTTTTTAAACTCAGATCTTCTGAAAAAAAGATTATTATTATTATGAATTTTGAAAAGTTTGATTTGTTAAAAATTGGACTTGAAATAAGAATTAACATATTATTTTTGCTTAGATTTGGTACACTACTAGAAGTGAAAATTAATTCGAAAATCCACATTAATAGTACTAACTTTGCTGTTGTTATATAATGATGATTACCACACTGCTAATCTTGGTTAGCTGAATAACAACATTCATCACATAAAGTCTTGAGTCTGCTATCATTTATTTTATAATTTTATATCAGCAGTATTTTTTTTCCTGAAATCTGTCATAGCCCAACTGAAAGTAGATTTTGTTGTATTTATTTCAATCGAAAGATCATCATTTCTGGTTCTTTTATAAATTCATAATTATTTCAATAAATATATCACCCTCATTTTCTGTAATCACTAAATTCTTCAACCATACTAGAAATAAATACTAGAAATTTTTCATTAAAGATTCACGAATTATTTATTGTCATAATTTCATTTATATATTTTTATTTATATATTTAAAACTTTTTTTTTCAAATGAAGAAAGACTAAAAATTTGAGCAGTTAAAAAAATAAAAATTACAATTAGTTCAAAAAGTGAATATTTACAATATTATAAAGAAATACATATATTGGAACACAATAAAAATTGGGTTCATTAAAAATAAAAATGAAATACTGTGTAGTTTGATGGACAAAGTGTATATATTAATTATTCATCTCAATGAAAAAAATGCAAAATATAGAATATTAAGATTTATGTCCCAATATATTTTTTTAACTTACAAAATGTAGAGAAATTTTATATTCATATAAAACATTTGGATTTGGATTAGGAGCTCCTAAAAGTTCCAGAACCAGACTGTGAACACCATAATTGATTCTGGGACTTTCCAATCCCAATTATGATACTGTACTACTGTTCCAAAGTATGAAAAACATTTGCATATTAAATAATAGTTTATACTTAATACAAGAATTGAAAAGATAAAAAATATTGTGAGTAAATTTAGATATAAAAATAATGAGACAAATAGACTTAAAAAATTTAAAAAAGAAGAAAATGTAAATACTATGATTTTTTTTTTTTTGATAAATTAAAAACACTATAGCAGAAATACGTGTGAAATAATTCAAAGTGCAACAATGTTGGATTATATTTTGACTAACAAAAAAAACATATTTTAAAACTATAAAATACTTATTTAAGTAGAGTGCTCATCAATTACTATTATGAAAAAAAATGTTAATGAAAACCTTAAAAGATAAACGAATAATAAATTTCCCAACCTTCATTAATATTCATTGATATTAATCTAAAACAGAAAAGGTATTGTTAAATATAAATAGATTTTTGAAATGTTTCACATTTGAATATTAAAAATTAATTGATATACTATTAAAAAATGCTGCCCACATTGTATTCAAAGCAACAAAACAATAATCAGAAATTTAAATGTAGAAATAAACACTTTTTTGAATTCTGGATTTACTATATGATGATAATTATATTATTTTTACACTTCAAAAGAGGATATACATTTTTTAAATGTTTTCAGTTCAACATTTAAAAACTTATGTCCCAAAAACTCATGTTCTTGATTATCCATCTTTGGAATATATGCTAAATTAAACATCTTAACTGACATTTGTAATAAAAAGATAAATTTAGATGCTCAAATGTGAACAGTATTCAAGGTATTGTTGGTAGTTAAAGTATAACATTTTATTCTAGTTATATAATTAATGCAATTATGCTCACTATATATTGAAGCATTATTTTAACTAATTTATTGTGCAAAGATATAACATAAAAAAATATTCGATAAATATTATAAATACCATAAGAAAATCGTAAAACCATTTTCTAGGTGAAAAATCACACCTTTAATTTGGTGATACCAAATGAACAATATAAGATGTTTACAAGGATTTATTTTATGATGACCTGAGAAAATTTTTAGGAGAGAGGCAGAACCTGTTTCTAAAGATTATACCAAAGACATTTAAAAAAATGTACTTCGGCTTATTTTTATTGGAAATATTTGATTAAGAAAAGATTGCATTAGAGAGTTACAATTAAATATAGTGTTAAATTATTTTTAAAGAAAAGTTTTTTATATGAGAAATTAAACACAGAATAAAAAACTACAAAATGACAAATAAATGGAATAATGGATCAGTGTGTTTTATATGTGAAAATTTTTGTAGTTCATAGATTATTTTATTTAATCATACATAAATCATATATAGTATATAATTTATCTTGATGTAGTAGTAGCTATGCTTATTTACTAATAGTTAGTGCTGCTGATACCATCTAGTATTCAATGTTTATTTAATTTTAGAGTAAACAGCTTTAGAATAAGTAGAACATACATGCTCTTACATACTCAGTACTACTGTTCTATGCTGTATTTTTTTTTTTTTTAATTTTTTACTTAATATTTTAAACAATATATATATATATATATAATTATATCTCGTTTTTTAGTGTATATTGCAAAATAATTTTAGCTTCTATTTCTGGGTCACTGCTTCTAAATGAACTTTTATTTCTTAGCATTTTCTAGTTTTAAATCGATTCATTTTTTAAGTGTTTTATCTTCCAAGTCATTTTTTTTTTTGTAAAAAAAGTTGTTTGATTATTATTTTTAAAGAGAAAAATATAAATTTAACAATTGCTCTTTAAATGTTTAACTCATAACTAGCCAGATTGTTGTTGTTGTTGTTGTTGTTATTATTATTATTATTATTATTATTATTATTATTATTATTATTATTATTATTATTATTATTATTATTTTCTAATATATATATATATATTTCATATGATGGAATATTTTCTAATATATATATATATATTTCATATGATGGAATTGAAATCCATTATGCTGCCTTTATAAAATACTTTAATACAAAAATATAAACAAATATTATAGACAACTACATTTGAATTAATAAATAATAAATGTATTTACATCAAATCGATTTTCGTTCAAAATGAAACTTCTCAAGATGTTAGAATAAATCAGAAAGTCACACAATTTATATTACCTTAGTATGCACATATTGTTTAAATTCACTTTTAAAAATTATTAATATTTTCAATGTTTAATTAATGTCTTACAACTCAACTTCAAATTCTTGTAGCAAAAATCTAGAAACTTAGCATCCTTTAACCCTAATAATAATAAAGGCTTCATAAAATTATGACAAAACAAGGACACAGTTTATAAAATTTACCAGAAACTATCAGAAGACACCATCGCACAAAATGTTTGTAGAGTTGAAAGAAATCACATGGCAAATCTTCAAAATAGCAGTTTTTTTAATCTTGTTTATAAAAATCTTTAAATAAATTAAAAGATATGATATCTACTGAATTATATAAAACTTGCATTTTTCTTTAGGAGATGAAATTCTAAACTCATTTAAAGGCAACATAATGGATTTTAATTCCATCATATAAAATATTATTGAAGAAAATTTAGAAATGGTTTTAAATTAGATCGTCATTGAAATATTAATATTTATGAACGAAATGACTTTAGAATTTCATCTACTAAAGAAAAATGCAAGTTTTTATATAATTCAGTAGATATAATATCTTTTAATTTATTTAAAGATTTTTATATTCAAGATTAAGAATACTGCTATATTGAAGATATGCCATCTCATTTGTTTTAACTCTACAGACATTTGGTGTGATGGTGTCTTCTGATTGTTGCTGGTAAATTTTATAAAGTGTGTCCTTGTTTTGTCATAATTTTATAAAGCCTTTATTATTAAGGTTAAACGATGCTAAGTTTCTAGATTTTGATACAAGAATCCGTGAAGTTGAGTTGTAAGTCAGCAATTAAACATTGAAAATTTTAATAATTTTTAAAATTTAATTTGAACAATAGGTGCATACTAAGTTAATATAAATCGCGTGACTTTCTGATTTATTCTAACATCTTGAGATGGTTCATTTTGAACGAAAATCGATTTGATGTAAATAAATTTATTATTTATTAATTCAAATGAAGTTGTCTATAATATATATATATATATATATATATATATATATATATATATATATATATATATATATATATATATAAGCCTCATATTGTGAATGCTGAACTTGAATCTCATTTCTCATCTCACACACAGTCATGTTATTTGTTAAGATCTAACGTTTTTTCGTTCAAAAGTTAACCTCGATAATGGCGGTTGCTATTCCGTCGAAATATCGGTGTTTAATGGAAAACAATACACGGTATAGCCCAAAAAGTTATAATTTATCTACATCATATAACCGTGAAAACATTAAGTATAACATTATTAATCTTCAAGGGGAGAAAATGTTTTTTTTTTATTAAGAACTTTCGAAAAATCTTGCGTAAAGAAAGAAAAGTTGTTGTGCGACCTTACATTTCTAATTCGTTGTAGAGATAATGAGGTTGTTCCAAAATGCTGCAGATTAAAATTTCATTCAAAGTCTTTTAAAATAGGAAACTTTCTACAGGTGGTGAGTAGGAAAATTTTGATTTCTTTTATTCATGATGTTAGAAAGAAGTTAAACTATATTGATTGTTTTTTACTGAGAGACGGATAACGTTAAGCAATATTATACACCCCATTCTTTGGTCTATTTTTGATAAAATTGTTTATTTTCGATCTGTTAAGGATTCAGAATTTAAAACCTTGAAACAAAAGAAGAAATTTACTTTATTAATAAGTAGAAAGGAAAAATAATTTACTAATAATACTGTGGGTGATTCATATGTAAAAAAATATCCCATCATAAACTTTCTTGTGATGAAATTTCTCTGTTGAAAGAAGGTTTTAATTATGCATTGGCTCTTAAATGTGTTCCAGTTGAAAATATTATATGTAATATAGAATCTTCCTTAAAATTGAAGTTTGTGATGTCTTAAAAAATATGAAACCACCAACAAATAATTTATCTAAAGGAGAATTTATTGCACTTCAAAATTTAAAAAAAAAAAGATTCAATTGTTGTTATTCCAGCAGATAAGCGTAATTCTACTGTTGTTCTGGATCGGTTGGATTATAATAATAAAATTGTAGATTTATTAAATGATGGAACTTATAAAAAGATTATTAGAGATCATCTGACATATTTAAAGTAAAAGACAAAATGTTTTATCAAACGTTCTAGTATAAATGAAGATATGAAAATTAAAATTTCTCCAAGAGAAGAAGGTTCTTCATTATATCCTAAATTTTATGGTTTGCCTAAAATTCATAAATCTGAGATACCATTGTGACCTATTGTGTGTGCTATAGGCTCTCCCACACATGCTTTGGCTAGATATTTAGCCCAAGGCTTACCGCCATTGACAGACAAGATTCCATCAAGAATTAAAAATTCAAGCTATTTTATTTCAATAATTAAAAACTTAAAACTAACTGGAACTGATTTATTGGTTAGTTTTGGTGTTTCTTCTATGTTTACTAATATTCCTGTTGAAGAAGCATTAAATATAATAGCTCAGTACAATGATTTACCTAATTTTATTATTCCATTAGCAAAGCATTGCCTTGAAAATCCTTTTTTTGTTTATAATTCTCAACTGTTTAAACAAATTAAAGGACTTTCTATGGGATCCCCACTGTCACCTGTTATTGCTGATCTTTTCATGGACAATTTTGAAAGTCAAGTATTATGTGCAACTACTAAAAAACCTTCTATTTGGATTAGATGTGTGGATGATACTTTTGTCATATGGGCTCATGGAATTGATTCTTTAAATTCTTTTCTTGCTTTTATAAATAATTAGCATCCAAATAATAAATTTACTATGGAAGTGGAAAATAACAGGTCACTTTCTTTTCTGGATGTTTTAATTGCAAGAAAATGTGATGAAACATTGTCAATATCAGTTTACAGAAAATCCATTCATACAAACAGATATCTTAATTTTAATTCTCATCATCATCCTGCACAATTTTTTCTGTAGCTAAAAATCTTTTCACTAGATCTTATAATTTATCTGATAAATCACATCTTTCTCAAGAAATAGAACTTACAAAAAGTATTCTGCTTTCTAATAATTATAATAAAAAACATCATATGTAGGGCTTTATATAACATTAATACTAAAAAGAAAAAAGAGGATAGAATTGATAATTCCTCTTTTAATAGAGTAATTTTGCCTTACATTAGGGGGGTTACTGATAAAATCAGTAGAAGACTATCTTGTTTTAATATAAAGACAACTTTTTCTACTGGCAAAAAAATTGGTGATTTTTTGTATAAACCTAAAGACAGAATATTTTTGGATCACCGAGGAGTTTATGAAATTCCATGTTTCCAATGCACAAGAGGCTATGTGGGTCAGTCTAATAGACAAATTAATGTCAGAATTAAGGAACATAAAAATGTTTTTCATCAAAAAATTAGCACATCAGTTTTTACTTCCCATTATTGAGAAACTGGTCACAAACCTAATTTTGACAATACAAAAATATTTGCTAATTTGGAAAGATGTGATTTAAGAACCATGAGAGAGTCAATTGAAATATTAAAGAGACCTACTGGTTTAAATAGAACTGATGAAGCACAATGTATTCCAGCTATGTGGAAACCTCTCATTTTATCCAATATTAACTTAAAATTAATAGGTAAAAATATTGAGGGAAATAAACATTTTGATAAGCCTCATATTGTGAATGCTGAACTTGAATCTCATTTCTCATCTCACACACAGTCACATTATTTGTTAAGATCTAATGGTTTTTCTTTCAAAAGTTAACTTTGATAATGGCAGTTGCTATTCCCTCGAAATATCGGTGTTTAATGGAAAACAATACACGGTATAGCCAAAAAAGTTATAATATATATATATATATATAATCAAAACTACCCCAAATCTAAAATTAAACCAGACCAGCATAAAAATAATATTAAAACACAACATAAGGTTTCACTGCTACAAGCAGACTTCTCAAGTGTAAAGAACTACAAAAAAAACAAAAACTACTCAATATATATACTATTAAAAACTACTCACAAATCCATTCACTTCCCATCCACCCTTAATATTAAAAGAACAATTAAATAAGTTAATTGCTTCAGAATAATAAATTTTCAATAATAAAGACTCTTTAATTCTTCTTTTGATTTCATTTCTCTCAAAGACGACAACCTTAGCTTCATCAAAATCAACAGTGTGGCCTGTATCTTTTTCATGGACATACATAGCAGAACTAAGATATCTATTTTTAACTCTACTTTTATGAACCTTTATTCTTTCATTTAAACTCAAACTACTCTGACCTATGTAAACCTTCTTACAAAATAAACAAGAAATAAAATATACTACACCAGGAATAGTCTTTCTATCAAAAACTTATTTTGTATTATTTAATAAATTATTCAATGTAACACCCCTTTTCCAAGCAATTTTCTTATTTCCAAACAATTTACTATTTCTACACACAATTTTATAAGAAGACAATTTAAATGGCAAAGAAATAAAATCATATTTTTTCTTTAACCTTTACATCCTTACAAATATTACTATTAAATAAAATACTTTTAACAAATTTATCAGAGTATCCAACACTCAAATAATATTTATAAAATTGATATTTCTGAAACAAAGCTACCCCACTAGAATTTTTTAATTTAATATTCCTATGACAATAATTCCTTAAAGCAGCTACTTTATGAGATACAGACTGATAGCTATCAGGTTTAATTATAGATCTTAATTCTTTACTTTTAACTAAATGACTGCACAATAAACAATTAGTTTCTATATTTCTAATCACCAAAAGATCTAAAAATTTTAACCTACCAAAATCTAACATCCCCTTCTTCTAACACAAATTTTATAGAAGGATCAAAACAATTAAACTCATTTACAAATTCCTTCAATTTATCATTCTCAACTACAAATAAACAATCATCAACATATCTGACAAATATTTTTACACATAAACAATTCTTTTTAATAATAATTACCTCTTCCATAAAACTAATATAAACTGAACATACTAAAGGAGAAATAATATAACCTATTTGTAAATGAGTTTAATTGTTTTGATCCTTCTATAAAATTTGTGTTAGAAGGAGGGGGGTTAGATTTTGGTAAGTTAAAATTTTTAGATCTTTTGGTGATTAGAAATATAGAAACTAATTGTTTATTGTGCAGTCATTTAGTTAAAAGTAAAGAATTAAGATCTATAATTAAACCTGATATCTATCAGTCTGTATCTCATAAAGTAGCTGCTTTAAGGAATTATTGTCATAGGAATATTAATTTAAATAATTCTAGTGGGGTAGCTTTGTTTTAGAAATATCAATTTTATAAAGATTATTTGAGTGTTGGATACTCTGATAAATTTGTTAAAAGTATTTTATTTAATAGTAATATTTGTAAGGATGTAAAGGTTAAAGAAAAATATGATTTTATTTGTTTGCCATTTAAATTGTCTTCTTATAAAATTGTGTGTAGAAATAGTAAATTGTTTGGAAATAAGAAAAATTGCTTGGAAAAGGGGTGTTACATTGAATAATTTATTAAATAATACAAAAGAAGTTTTTGATAGAAAGACTATTCCTGGTGTAGTATATTTTATTCCTTGTTTATTTGTAAGAAGGTTTACATAGGTCAGAGTAGTTTGAGTTTAAATGAAAGAATAAAGGTTCATAAAAATAGAGTTAAAAATAGATATCTTAGTTCTGCTATGTATGTCCATGAAAAAGATACAGGCCACACTGTTGATTTTGATGAAGCTAAGGTTGTCTGCTTTGAGAGAAATGAAATCAAAAGAAGAATTAAAGAGTCTTTATTATTGAAAATTTATTATTCTGAAGCAATTAACTTATTTAAGAGTTCTTTTAATATTAAGGGTGGATGGGAAGTGAATGGATTTGTGGGTAGTTTTTAATAGTATATATATTGTGTAGTTTTTTTTTTTTTGTAGTTCTTTACACTTGAGAAGTCTGCTTGTAGCAGTGAAACCTTAGGTTGTGTTTTAATATTATTTTTATGCTGGTCTGGTTTAATTTTAGATTTGGGGTAGTTTTGATTTTATATTGACTAGTTTAGCTTTATGTTGTAATATATATATATATATATATATATATATATATATATATATATATATATATATATATATATATATATATATATATATATATATATATATATATATATATATATATATAAAAAAAAAAGACTTATAAATCCAATAAATAATATAATATTTCAACCAGAGGACTGGTTTTCATCAGAAAGAAAAAATACACAGTAAAATGGCGATAATCAAAAATTACAGATTTGGTAAAAGATTAAAAATTTAACAAAACCCCCTGATTGGTCACAAAATCTAACACAGAATATCTACCCAATCAATGACAAAATTCAAACAAAAAAAAAAACTACATTCCCTCCTAATCAAGCTTAAATTCTATTTAAATTAAAATAAATATAAAAATAAAAAATCCAAAATTAAAAATTAAAATATACATATGTGCATACATAGAAAAATTAAACTATGCTCACACACAAAAAATAGCTGTGCTCACATTAATATTCATTAAAAACTAAAATACTTATACATTTTAAAAATTATAGTTAGTGCAAAGTACAATAATTTATAACTAATTATTTATCTATAAACCAATTAAACACAGATATTAAACATCCATGTAACCAATCTTTACATAAAAAAACCTCATATAAGAAAATTTTCACATAAAAAACACACATATAGAAATCATTTAGGAGACCAGGTAACCCAGAGATGTAATAGTTCCAGTGTTCAAATTCAATCCATGCGGTTCTAAGGTCTTGAATTTAAAAATAAAAAAACTCTCCTTTTGTTTCCTCTCCCTTGTAGAAGAAAAACCTTCCTGAAGAATCACTACTTTTAAATCATCAATTGAATGATTCGGTAAGTTAAAATGTTTTGAAACCGGTCTATCTTTATTCTTATGCAAAATGTCAAATCTATGATTAGTCATTCTGACATGTAAACTATTTGCTGACTCACCTATATACTGGTATATAGGTGAGTCAGCAAATAGTTTACATGTCAGAATGACTAATCATAGATTTGACATTTTGCATAAGAATAAAGATAGACCGGTTTCAAAACATTTTAACTTACCGAATCATTCAATTGATGATTTAAAAGTAGTGATTCTTCAGGAAGGTTTTTTTTCTTCTACAAGGGAGAGGAAACAAAAGGAGAGTTTTTTTTATTTTTAAATTCAAGACCTTAGAACTGCATGGATTGAATTTGAACACTGGAACTATTACATCTCTGGGTTACCTGGTCTCCTAAATGATTTCTATATGTGTGTTTTTTATGTGAAAATTTTCTTATATTAGGTTTTTTTATGTAAAGATTGGTTACATGGATGTTTAATATCTGTGTTTAATTGGTTTATAGATAAATAATTAGTTATAAATTATTGTACTTTGCATTAACTATAATTTTTAAAATGTATAAGTATTTTAGTTTTTAATGAATATTAATGTGAGCACAGCTATTTTTTGTGTGTGAGCATAGTTTAATTTTTCTATGTATGCACATATGTATATTTTAATTTTTAATTTTGGATTTTTTATTTTTATATTTATTTTAATTTAAATAGAATTTAAGCTTGATTAGGAGGGAATGTATTTTTTTTTTGTTGTTTGAATTTTGTCATTGATTGGGTAGATATTCTGTGTTAGATTTTGTGACTAATCAGGGGGGTTTTGTTAAATTTTTAATCTTTTACCAAATCTGTAATTTTTGATTATCACCATTTTACTGTGTATTTTTTTTCTTTCTGATGAAAACCAGTCCTCTGGTTGAAATATTATATTATTTATTGGATTTATAAGTCTTTATTTTTTTGTTTTTATATGTATTTCCTTTGGTTAGTTTGTTATATATTAATATTTTGATATATATATATATATATATATATATATATCAAAATTTAAACTATATATATTTATATTTTTATATATATATATATATATATATATATATGCAAAAAATAAAATGTTAGTTTGATGGATATTATTTACATATCTTAAAAATTATACTGGTGCTATTTATTACATAATTATATATATATTACATAAATTATATATTAATGTCTTTCAATTTTTTATGATATTGTCAACAATAGACAAAAAGTAATAAGAATGATCATTAACAGAGTTTGGGGAGATTATTCATTACTCCATAAAGTTCTCATAAAACTTTTTACATATGATTTAATAGGTATGAGTTATGAAAAAAATATGTATGAATAATATAGTATTGGACAAATTCAAAAAATGCTCAAAAATTGATATTGAAAATAATTCATCACTTTTAAAAGTAACCTCATTTCATTAGCATTAGAATAATAAAAAAAAAAAAACGTTATTATAATGGACATGAAATTTCACAATGTATTTTTATAGTGAACAATACATTTGTACATATATTTTTTTCTTTTTAAATATTTTTTTACTCTGTGTATTGCAAAAACATTATTTTACTATGTTAGAACACCTACCTGCATTATCTACAAACAGAGATTAAAACATGTCCCAGCTAAACTTTAATAGATTTCAAATTTCATCAGTTTTAGGCCTTTTTATTCAATAATCCAGTACTCAGCAAAATACATATCTAATAATCATTAATAAATGATTATCTAAAGATTTTTAGCTAGATGATGATGATGATGATGATGATAATAATAATAATAATAATAATAATAATAATAATAATAATAATAATAATAATAATAATAATAATAATAATAATAATAATAATAAATAGAATAATAATTTTTCACAAAAAGAAAGGCACATGGCTAAATTTATGGTTCAAGAGTTCATAAGAAGATTGAGTACCTGATCTTCAAGTGCCAGAATCATGATCTCAAGTCAGATGCTCTGCTGACTACATCATTTGAAATTTGGAAAGTTTGAAAAAAAAAAAAACTTTTTTTTCTCACATGAAATCATTATTAAGACTTTGTCCTGTAACGAGATATTTTAACACTCTTTAATATACATATGATGTGATGTGATGTACTGTGACTTCTCCTTAAATGGAGTCAGGAATCTCTCAGCAGCTATGCCGAGAGAAACCTGTTAGCCACTTTACCTTCCTTACCTATTGTCCATCCTGAGTTTTCCCATAATCTGTTCTATCCTATTTCCACAACATAATCTTTGTCAACTCCATGACCTTCATATCTAAATCCCCCTTATTTTTCCCCAAACCTAGCATGAAAACCAATAACTCACTTTCTGTATAATCTCTTTGTTCATATTTAATTTTCCATAACTTCATTATTTGTACCCTTTCTGCTTCCAAGCATTTACATTGAAGTAACAGTTGCCTAATATTTTCTATGCCTTCTTTACACAACCTGCAGACTAAATCACCCATATTTTTCCATTCACATGTATATTCCCTTATGTAAATATGCCTTCTATTAACAGTAAATCAAAGTAGTTGGTACAAATTGATAATGTTTTCTACTTTGAATCCACACTTAAAGGTCAATAGCTAAGCAGGATATAGATGTATTACAAATACATGTAAGTAAATAAATAATTCTAAATGTCCAGTTGTACTAATAATCTTTAATTTAATATATCAATATTATGTTACAATATACCTTATTTCCAATGTCAGGTTTGTGAATTATAAAATAAACTATTTCAAGTTATAAAAATCAATCTAATTTGTCTAGATGTTTACAGCATTTTCAAAAACATTAATAGATAATAAAAAAAAAGTTTTTTGTTTCATTTAAGAATGAAAAACTATTTCAGCAAAATTGACAATACGAGTTAAACAAACATTTATTATTATTATCATGATTGACTCCTGAAGACTGCTTCTTGGTACAGCTCTTTTTTCCAGATTTGATCATGAGTGTATTTTATGATTAAATAAAATAAAATCAGAAATAGCAAAAAAAACAATTTGAGACAATTCATATATATATATATATTGTTAAACAAAAACATTTAATTCATTTATGTCCGATTAAGATTAAATTTAATTAGAAATCTATAATTAAATTTTAAAACTGAAAATTTTAGCAAATTAAACGCTAAACTTTACTTTTTAATTGAACTTACAACATTGATAATTAGTCAAGGTCATATTTGTTAATATGGTGGAAAATCATTGTTAATTTTCAGAAGCAGGATAAGCTTTCGGTAATAGTTTTCAGGTGTCTATAATGATGATGAATTGGCTAGAGGAGGAAATTGTACTTCCCATTCTGAAAGCGTTATCAAGAATCATTTTGTTTACTTTAAAGAAACATGACAGAATGAAAACTATTTGAAACAAATGTTTGCATTATTTATAATCTTTAACTGCATTAAATATATCCAGGTAATAACATAACTAAAAAACCCAAGAACAAAATATAAAAATAAATTTTGGCAAATGTCTTTTTATTCTGAACATTCTAATAAAATTTCCGATATTATAGAATACTATTGATTTATAACAAATAAATATAATTTTTAAATAATTATTTTTTAAAATTTTCAAGTATAGGTGTAATTTTTAAATGACAAATGGCTTTCACTCTCCTATATTCAAACACAATTAATTTACAATAATACATTTTATTCGCTTTCCTTTTCATTTATAAAATACTATTGTATTTAAAATTAAGTTTTAACTGAAAGTAAGGCTAAACATTTAAGAATAGCAAAGTAAATTTGCATACACCAGTATCTTGTTATTATTTTATCCATTAACATTTCATTCTAAATACTCATTTAATTGTTTGTATACAATTACTTTCATTCACACATATAAACATGTAAGCAAAATTGGTCATTTATAATAAGCCAAAAATAAGATATATAATTTAGCAATCTGAAACATTTTTTTTTTTTTTAGCAATGTAAAAATATCATCAGTTACATTAATAACATAACAGTGTAAATCAATCCCTTTAATAAATGTAAACTGGTGTTCGCAACATATTTAATTTACACAATATTCAAGCTAAAAATTTAATATATATATATAATGAAGCTGTAAATATTGCTGTACATATTTTGCTTCACTTAGTGTCAATTAAATAACCGCTAGCATGGATTTGAACACAACTTATACATGTGGTTAGCACCAGCTTCTAGCAATAGGTGAGAGCATGGGGGGGGGGGTTCAACTAAAATTTAAATATTTATGAGAAATTGAATAGACATCTATTTTAATCAATTATCAAACAATTTGGTTACGTTTGACAATTTAATTCGTGTATGTATATATGAATAGACAAATAAATTTATAATATTTGTATAGATTATCAATTTTGTATAATTTATATTTTGTATATTTTAAACATTTTTACTAATAATTATAAGACAGAATAGATATCTGCAAGTCATAATATATAAATGTTAAATCTTTATGTTTTTGGCCGGTCATTGTCTCATTTTAAAACATGTACAAAATTTGAAAGGAACAGAAGATTAATTAATTAAATTTTACTTGGCTAATTGATTGCTTTTTTTATCATCACCATGTATGAAAATAGACTTAAGAAAATGTATAAAATTTCATAGGGACAAAATACTATTTTTATTTAATTTCACTTGGCTAATTAATCGGTTTTCCATTATCATATATGGAAATGTGGGCGAATTTAAGATATAATCAAGAATATTGAGTTTGAGACAATGGCTGGCAATAATTTAATCATATTTAACATCTAAACAAAAATGTAAGGGAAACAAAGAATCATATTATGTATAAATAGCTAAAATGATGGCTATCAGGAAAATTTTCTTTGATTTTTCTGTTAGAGTGCTAACATAGTCACACAAATTTAATTTGGGAAATAAATTATGACAGGGTAAAGGAAATGACTGTTTGCTTTTCCATATTTTTGGGACTCTCATCTTTCCACTCATGTTGCCCAAACCCAAAATAACTTGCCCCGATTAAGTAGACTGTTTGAAGAAGAATGCTTGCCTGAATTTGAACTTTAATTACTAACTGATGCCTGTTTCCAGAAAAACCAGTATATGATCATAATCTACTGATCACCTGCTTTTTGTCAACTAGTGGCCAAGGTAAATGTCTACATTACTGCCAACCAGTGAAACTTTTATTAACATGGCAATCTAATTTAATACTATTTTTGTAAGCTGTCTGTTCTTGTTTCTTCAATGCTATTCTGTAAATATTAACTAATCTTTATAAAATCTAATTTCAAGCTGAATTAATTTCATTTTAAAGTTGGTGTGGCAATATAGAATTTGAATTTTCTTCTCTTTTAGTTTGTTATTTTGATTTATTTTTAATATGACAAGTTGGTATCCAACCCAATGAGTAACCATAACTTTACCACTTGTAGTTTTCCCTTATTTAATTGTCAAAGATATAAATGTTACTTGCCAGTCAATTATCCTAAAAAAAAACTCATTTGATTTTATACCAATTATGTCCTATAATACTGTTTGCTATTTAAATGACAGAAGAATTTTTAATGTCTATACTTAGTTATCCTCAGTAACTATAATTTAAACCTTTACCTAATCATTGGAATATGTTTCTCCAACTTATTTAAATAAAGTCTATCATAAATGAGTTTAATATTCAACATATTATCAGCATGTGTGGGTGATCTGTAAATTTATTTTATAGAATTTATATGCCAAACTGTACCTGTATTCATTATTATTAAAATGTAGGGAGATATTTTAGAAATGTTGGAGAGAGCAATTTAACCCCTTACTTTTAAATGATTATCCATTTTATATTTGATGGGCCATTCATTAAATATCTGGGTGGGTTGCATTCATGCATTCCATTGTGTCTGATAAATTAATTTAAACAGCTATTAATTAGTTTACTGTAGTTGTTAGTGGCAAAACTATTTATATGAAATAGGCATTATAGGGGTATCTTTACAAATGTTTAATTTAGTGACTTTTTTGCTTTGCCATTTATCATGGGATCTTCAGAATGCTTAGACACACTCCTCATTATCCCTCACTGAATTAGATGCCTTTTCTACAGAATATCTATATCAGGCATGTATAATGGATAAGTGCATGATAAAATACAGATAACCAATCCCAGCATGCTAATTTGTGCCATTATTCTTTAGAGATGTGTTCTTGACCATCATGTGGGCATATTCTCACTCTTGTGCAAATATGACAAAGCCAACCAGAGTGCCTTAATTTACCTTTTACACAGAAGCAATTGTAAATTATAATTTAATACTAACTTGATTATTATTGCTTTATTATTTTATTGATGAACCTGTAATGATATATGTAAGATGTAATTGTGTGCCTTTCACCAACAATCCTATTTAATTATTTAGGTCCAATTATATATTCACAATTTTATTTCAGGAGTTAATCATCTTGCTTCCACATGTTTATGATGATCTCCCAAACCCTGTAGAAAAGTTATCACATATGCTCTTTAATCATACATCATCAAGTAATACTTATAGATATAATATCATAATAAAATCTGTTATCCATAAATTAATGTTATTTTGGTGAGGGTTAAACTATAATTTATTATTTCTTACTTGATTCATTAATTACACAACCTTGGTGTATTAACTGTACCAATCTAATTTTATGTACTAACTAATCATATATATATATATATATATATGATTAGTTAGTACATAAAATATAGATATATATATATATATATATATGTGTGTGTGTGTGTGTGTGTGTGTGTGTGTGGTTCATTTTTAATAATCAACTATCATTATTCTTTGTTTAATAAATTTATGTTATATCATTTATCTGCTATAGTATGTTGCTATTCAGTGTCCAAATGTTTAATGTTAGTTACATACCTCTTTAATTAATGAATCTCCTTAATTATTATCAAATAAGTTTTTTTGTTTTATAATATGATTAATGGTGACGGTCTAAGTATTGTTGATTTTAACTCTCTTTGTTCTTTCTGTTCTCATTGTCAGGAATGGAATAATGAAAAGATTGTTAGTATTCTCAAAATCATTTCTCATGTAGTCAGACATCTTGGAGCACAGGTAAATAGGTTAGCATTTAGTATTGTTCCAGATCTGTGTATCTCACACATTCTAAATTGCTATATTTTGTTTGGATTCTAGGTCTTGTTGAATAAACACATGATTTTGACCGGTATACTATATATATATATATATATATATATATATATATATATATATATATATATATATATATATATATATATATATATATATGACATATTTGTGGGTTCATCCATGTTAAAAATTGTAAATATTGATATACCGACATTTTGATTTTATCACACAAGTAATCCACTGGGTGATAAAAGATAGAAAGATGGTTGTAGAGGTGCTACAATCTCAGATATGAAAAAAAAGTTAAATTCCACCAATAGCAAAAATGTTAAATTAAGAATGATTTTTAAATAAATCTTTCCAAATAGGATAAAGTTTGCATGTATCATCTCACTTATTGATACAATCTGGCCTTTTAAGTATCTCAATGGCTTCTCTAATTTTGTGCTGGTAGAGATGATCACATGTGGATATGATTCTGGTGCTAGAAAAATCAATTAAATTACCTGAATCTGTAGTATGGAGTGAGGGTGCTGCTGCTGATGAGTGTTGTTTAATTGCATTAACATGCTTGTCTCTCCTAACATTGATGTTACAATTACTCATACCTATGTAAGAAGCCTTACAATTTTCACGTGAGCTTTGATAAACACCATGAGATTCAAAAGGGATTGATCCTTAGGCTTGGTTATTATTTTGCTGATCTTTTGATGAGTAGAAAATGCTGTAACTATATTATAGTGTTTTAATATATGTCCAATAATGTCTGTAGTTTCTTTTCCATATGGACCACAATTCCTAATATCTGTTTTATAATCTTTTTCTTTCCTATTTTGTCCATTTTGGGCTTGAAAGAAGGCTTTTTATATAAATATATAATTATAACTATTTGCTAATAAAACACTATTAATATGATTTATTTTTTCTTTCAGATGTGACTTATCTGAAAGGTTAATTGCTTTATTAAAAAGAGTTTTGGATACAGAAACTATATAAGTTGGGTGATGATGAGATTGGAAATGTAAATATCTGTCCATGTGTGTATTCTTTCTGTAAATCGAAAAAGATAAACTATTTGTTGTTCTGGGGATTAGAACATTAAGAAAAAAGAGTTTTTCATCAGACTCTGTCTCCATTGTATATTTAATATGAGGATGCATATTATTTAAATGTAGAAAAAAATATCTAATTTATTTTTTCCATGTTGAAATATGACAAAGGAGTCATCTATGTATCTGAGCCAAATGAGAGGTTTTAAAGATGATTTTAAAGTATGAGTTTCTATATTTTCCATGAATAAATCAACTATTACTCCTGAGATAGTTAAGCCCATAGGTGTACCAAGATCTTGTCGGTAATGCTGTCCATTGTATACAAAATATGTGTTCAAGAGATAATGTTTAATCAAAGCAATAATATGGTCTGGTTAATTGCAACATTGTGAAATTATATTTAAAGCTTTATCAATTATAATGTTTTTAAACAAAGACCCAGTATCAAAACTGATCAGAATGTCATTAGCATTAATTTAAAAAAATTTTAAAACAGAAATAAAATGAAAAGAGTTTTTAATGTATGATTTAATAGATGGGATTGTATTTTTAATAAAATACAATAAAAATCTAGCTAAAATATGAGTTGAAAATCCTGTTGCACTTACTATTTGATGATGGAGGTATGTAATTTGTGAATTTTTGGAAGTCCATAAAATTTTGGATAGACACATGATTTTTCATGAAGTGTTATTTTATTTTTTTATCATCTCTGTTTCAATAGGTGATTTATTAATAAGTGGGTTTTGTTGTTTTTTCCAAATATGTAGTATGATCTGTTTTTGATAGTTTATAAGTTATATATATATATATATATATATATATATATATAAACTATCAATATATTATATATATTTATATATATATATATATATATATATGTAAATTATTAATCAATGTCTGTATTCCAATTATAATAAAATATATATAATTATTCAAAACAATACAATAATTAATACAGTAACAATATTTTAAACAAATATATACCAATTTAATAGAAGTATTTTCAACTATCTATGTAGTCGTTGTCAACTAGACTCAAATTGTATTAGAAAAAACCGTTACAAATGTAAACAAAAGCAATGCGTCATACATCAATTTTCCCACAATTCATTAATTTTTATATTGGCTGTCTGTCTATTTATCAACTGTTGCTTTTCACTTTTTATTAACATAGCTTCTTTAATTTTGCGTTTATTATTATTTCTTTCAATACACAGAATTTTAACTTTATTAAAATCAAAATCAAAACCATAATTACATGTTACATTATGATCAAAAAATACTGATGGTGATACAAATAATTCAAAAAATAGGTGTGGTATTTTAAATCAAAGTTGTGCAATATATAAATGGCTATGTTTTTGTGGAAAGGCATATATTGGGGAATCTCGATGTACATTGGAGAAAAGATCAAGGGAGCATTTGTTATTATATAAACGAGTGCAAAAATCAAGACAAGAGAATGTTAGAAATGATGATGTATCACCATCAGTATTTTTTGATCATAATGTAACATGTAATTATGGTTTTGATTTTGATTTTAATAAAGTTAAAATTCTGTGTATTGAAAGAAATAATAATAAACGCAAAATTAAAGAAGCTATGTTAATAAAAAGTGAAAAGCAACAGTTGATAAATAGACAGACAGCCAATATAAAAATTAATGAATTGTGGGAAAATTGATGTATGACGTATTGCTTTTGTTTACATTTGTAGCGGTTTTTCTAATACAATTTGAGTCTAGTTGACAACGACTACATAGATAGTTGAAAGTACTTCTATTAAATTGGCATATATTTGTTTAAAATATTGTTACTGTATTAATTATTGTATTGTTTTGAATAATTATATATATATATATATATATAGCAAATATATAATATCTTATATATATATATATATATATATATATATATATAGTAATGGTCAAGACTTTATAATTAGTTATCAAGACCCAAAGACCATGCATAGTCTTTGACTAGCAGATATCGTGTTACACCATGTGCTTGGTTTAACCCCTATCTACTCTACTGGTCTCAACCACATAATCAACACTCTTCATGTTACACAACTTATCTTCATCTGCATACATTCATATATATCTGGGGTCAAACTAGGTTATCTTTTCAGGGTTCTATGCAGCACATCACACACTTCAGGGTATCACATGTTCATATTACATTAATTTATTTTCTGATATTCATTACATTCTTGAGGGTTCAATGATATTGAACATGATTCATCAAAAGTACTATTATATGAGGTATGGATGAACAATATGTTGGATAAACAATAACTAATTTGGCTCACTTTTGCAATTAGATGATGAGGTTCATCACTGTTATTGTGTATCTCCCAAGCCACAAGGTGTATCTGCTTATAACCATGAGTATACCCTAAAGGAGATTGTAACAAACACCAACAACACCCATGAAAGTAGACAGGAATGCTCATATAAGAGATAAACAATTGATTTACTGGGTCATCCACATGTATAATTACCATAATAAACATATTTAGATATATAACTGTGAACACATCCAGTTAATGATAAGTGAGTATTTGAGAGTTAAACCTGGCTGCAATATTATTCAAATACATTTAAATTATAATAATTTATAATATTTTAAGGCAGGAGGACATTAATGATTCCTGAATAGACTGATAAATTTAATATATAGACAGTGATGTCAGCCATACATTGCATTGACTTTATTTTAATTACATTTTAGTAAATTTTAAAACCTTAAGTTGAATCTAGAACAACATTTTTCAAGAAAATACAATGTATACATCATTATTAAAAAAGAAATATTAATTTAGTAGAGAGAGAAATCGTAATGTAATTAGAACTAATGACACATTTATTTTTTAACATTCTTAATAACAACTTCAACTGTGTCTAAGTTATATATTATATAGGATTATGATCAACAGAAAATATTCATTTAGGGGTGTGTAAAATAATAACTGAATTAACGACTTTATTTTTAATGACATTAATTTTGACCGCATCTAGATTACATTATATATAAAATCAATAGGGCACTTTATAAGTAAACAATACGATTCTAGATCAATTAAATAAAATACACTCACCATCTCTTTTTATTTCTTGTATAATTCTAAGATATGACAAATAATTTTCCTTAATACAATGGGGCGGTAAAGGAGATAATTTTAAGAAAATAATTTATGTGTGTTATTCTATGTTTTAACATTTAAAACTTTAGTTTGTGATCTTCTGGTCTCACTCCATCTCTTTAGACTTGTAGATTCAAGGAGCATAAAAACCACATCAGTGATTTAAAATTTAATTTTGTCCATCATTCAAGGTATTAAGTAAGCAAATAAAATAAAATATAATTTTAATTAGTCAATAATCAAGCCAGCAGATATATACATTAGATACAAGGTTAAGACTAGTCTAGACATATTATATAATTTAAGTTATGGAATTTAAGTATATGGATTAAATTTCCTAGAGACTTCAGGACTTTTTTTCACATAGTGGTATTAAAGTCTTTGCATACTTTATGTTATCGTAATATAGGCAGCTGTGGATGGATGTTCTTTCATTTCAAAATGGAACTCTGGATGCCAGGCTCACTGTGATGACTGGAGAAGCCAATTTCCAACTACTCACACATTATTGCAGGTTCATTAGATATTTGTTGGTAATAATGTTGAGTTTGAGAGGTACTGTATAAGACACAGGCTATCTTTAAAATGTCTGAATATAAAATAGAAATTTATATTAATGTTCTGCTTGTCTTGATCTAAGGTTAAATGTTCATTTTTTTAACAATGTTGCCTTCTATCTTTAAATACTCTTTTTTTTTTGAGGCTTACATTATACTCAAATGATTCGTGATTTAATTTTGGATCTTACTATGGCATCCTTGCATATATTTTCTGCTGCCAGTTTGGTTTCCTGTGCATTGTATTTTTACTTTCATGATAATACTTTGCAATGCATACAGGATGTATAGGTGTTGAACTGTAACTTTCTGAATTTACAAGAGAATACAACACTTATTTTGCCTTGCTTGATGGATTACAACAACTCTCCCATTGTTTTATAAGTTTTAAATTTTTTTTTTAAATTTACCTACTTTGCATTACTAAATTCTTTAGATAACATTTATTCAATCCAATTTTTTAACAAAGTCTTTTCTTGAACAAAAATATGAGGTGTGTTAAAAATACATAACTCATTTTACTCTTTTCCTACCATGACCACACACAGACACATCTATTTCTAAAGTGTGGGAATATTTTAGATAAATTATTTATACAATGGGAGATATGTTGAATTTGATAAGACATGAAGCATGTATATCTGTGTACAGATATACAATGTTTCAATAAATATTATACCCTCACCATCAGATCCATCAATTCAATAAATAAAAATAAAATAATGCTCCAGCTAAAACTTTTAATGTTAATATAGTAGAATTGAGTATTAATAATATTATATGTTAATTTTGACCACTAGATTAGCTCAAATTAATAATAAAGAATATATGGTTTATTTTAAATAGATAAATAATAAAATAATATATTAATAATCATGTGACATTTGGTGAAAGGTAATGTTGTAGGATTACACTGAGCATATAACCCAAAGGATACAATCTGAATGGAATAAGAACACTATCTTTCATTTTATTTCAAATACTAATATAAATCCATAGCATTATTAAGACTATAAAAATATTATAAATAATCAAATATAATATTACTAAGTAAATTATAAACTCAGTTATTTAAATATAACTATCTCAGGTTCGTTAAATAATATCATTCACTTAATTTAAAATATCCTGTAGCCAAGTATGATGAGGATTTTTGCATCATTCCTAACTACACCTAAACAACAACAACAACAACAACAACAACAACAACAATAATAATAATAATAATAATAATAATAATAATAATAATAATAATAATAATAATAATAATAATAATAATAATAATAATAATAATAATAATAATAATAATAATAATAATAATAATAATAATAATAATAATAATAATAATAATAATAATAATAATAATAATAATAATAACAACAACAACAACAACTACTAGTAATAAATAATATTCCGACACTTAATCTAACAAACAGTTGGTATGATATTTACTACTCAATAATCTTGTCACTAATAATAATGACAACAATAATAATTCAGTTCTTTTATTTATCATGTGGTATGTTGAATGTATTGTATAATCTGAACAATATATGGCAATACAAAATGTACATGATTATATGACTGTATTTTAAATAATAAATTATGATTAAAATAATCTTATACTATATGATTTTGCTGTGTCATATTCTGAAAGAAATTATCATTATGTAAGTACATAAATCATTTAAATTGTAATGTGCAAAGTATGTTACATATTTAACTTTTTAATTATGTGGATCAACTCCTGTGGTGATAAGTGGATCAATAATAACATGGACAACAGGTTTTACAACAACAACATCAACAAATTTATTCTATTCTATAAAACAATTATGTACAAAAATATTTACAATATTAACAATTCACAAATATTATATTAAAATTAAAACAAAATATACAAAATTAAAATAAAAAAAAGATTGAGATACATATTTTCACTCTAATAAAAAACATAATTATGTAAACAATCATTCTGGCTTATGAATTTTTATTTAGGAATACATATCATGTAGAATTGCTATAATTCTATTATCCACCTACAATATTATATTAAGCTTATTTCTAGATCAATGAAAAATCAATATTACTTTACTTTCAGTAAAGTATAAAAAATAAATATCTAGCATATATTTTATTAACCAAAATATATTCTGAGATTTTTTCTAAGTTAATGAAAAATAACCTAATAAAATAATGTTTATTCATGTATAAAATAATTTCTGCTTGAAACCATTCTAAGTTTATGATGTGTGTTTTGTGCTCAAAAACATAACATATAAAAAATTCAAAATAAAAAAAATATAAGCATTCATCATATACTTTATATTCTTCATTTGATGTTTCATTGTAAAATATACATTGTTCTATAAAAAGGTTGTCAATTTATGAAAAATCCAAAGCATCAAAAATATTTGAAAAATATAAATCAGGAATAATCATGATTCTGTTATCATCAAAAATATTTCAAAATACTAAGAAAAATTATGATTCTATTGTTATTTTTATCACCAATATTATGTATTCAATATCATTTGTATTTCCATCTCAATACTAAAACCTCTCTTGTCTTCTTTAAAACAATTCATCTTTCTAAATCTATCCATTATTCATCTTTTAAAATACAAGACTACATGATATGTTACTAATGAAATTCTGATAGCAATACAAACCATAGAACATGAAGGAATAACTACAGTAAAGGCTCAAAAGTATAAAATAATTCAATAGTCCACATTGAAATCAGTGTGAAGAAACAACAGGTATGTCCTTGTCTAATACCTTGAAAATTAATGTCTGGGCTTTCTTAGCACTTACAACATTAAAATACAAATATCAAACACACTGTCCATAGAAATAAATATAAAGTACAGGGATGCATTAACTTATTTGCATAATAACTTATTAGATATAATATATGATAATTATCCTGTCTTCTTAACACATCCTATAAATATACACATTCTGAGTTTGCTTTTTCTTCTCCTCTGTCACTACCTTTTAAAATTTCAAATACATTTCTACAATCAACATCTTAATATAACTAAGCAAATTTTCCAATAATAAACAAAGTTACACATTACTTTATCCAACTGTGACTACTATAAGAAAAAGGTTTTACACACTTCAAAATTTATCCACAAATATAAATGAGTTTGATTTAAATATTCATTTAATAGAAGGTATTTACAATAAAGATAATATTGTTTATTAGCAAATAATCATATTAAATTATGATTATTAATAAAGTTATAATGAACTTTATAATAAAAAAAAATGTATGCATATTTTCTCATAGATTATCTTACTTAATAAAAAAAATCTATGTGTTATTAATACACACATCCATATGCTCATTTATTCATGCAACATAAGATAAATATTTTTAAAAACTTCAAGTAACCTTAAGACAAAATATACATCATATAATAATTATAATAATTTAAATGAACTATGTGATTTTACTATTTGTAATCACATGTTTGACTTCTTCTGGTCCAATTTTCATAAAATATAACAAAAAATTACAAGTAATCTTCATACAAATGCTCAGCAAAACTAATACCTTTTAAAGAAATGTTTTTGAGGGTTTTTAAAAAATATTAAAAGTTTTAAACTTAATTTTTTTTATAATTAAAAGTTACTAAAATGTAGCCTTTCCTGTAACCTATAAATAAATTATAATTCTAGTGTTAGTATTTTAAAATAATAATAATGAAAACTAAATTTATGTATTCATCTTCATATGTGTCCTTCTATATAATAAGTTTAGTTAATAAATTGAGGGTTTGCTGATGCTAAGTGATACGTATTGTCTGAACATTTTGTTCTTTATCTTCTCTTAACATTTTTTTTCCCCAACACGTTAAACAAAACACACAAAAAAATTAATGTTCACTTTTAACTCCAAAGAAATTTAAAAAAAAAAAATATGTTCATTCTGCTTCAAAAAGTTATTCAAACAGTCTATTTCTGTAAAAGCTTTCCTAATGGACAACCATTATTAATGTGTTACTACTTGAAAACATTTATTTTATGTACGATCTATTCTTTCTGTGCATGTGAATTCCTTCATCGGTGAGAGGTGCATCATTTTCGGCACTCATAATTAATAAGTATGCAAATTAACACAAACAGTTGTCTTTTCATTTTTTTTTTAAAATGTATTCCAATTACGCAAATGTAATATAGCAGATAAATCCAGGTTTTAAATACAAAAGTCATTCATTTCTGGTATAATAATATTCTGCTTTATTATCCATTTTTTCCTTCTTCGTAATTAAGTTATAGTAATTACGACAGTGTGTTTTTTAAATATATTTAAATATTCATTTGTTCAATTTAACTTTCATTAAAATAATTATGTCATTTATACCTGTTCTCTTTTGTTAAAAAAAAAAATACATCACTTCCAAGAGTTAAATCTTCAACGATAAATATTTCTTCTTTTAAAATATCACAATCCTTTTAAAATAAAGTCAATAAAATATTAAAAAGAAAGAGAGCGATATATCTATAGCTTCATCTCAAATATCCTATAGAATTAACAGGTAATTTATATTTTAGTCTTCTCTGATAATTTTTTTAATAATACCATTTAAAAGTTTTTAAATTTATAATTACATACACTTCCACTATATAACACATACTTCTGAATAATATCTGCTTGCAATTCTGGAACATTGTGCAAAAACATTTGCATATAGCACTGGAAAAAAATGTGCTTCTCTAACTCTTTGATCTTTCATCTCCAATCTTCTCATACTAACAATATGTTTCTGTTCCATTGTTTACTAAAGAATTTTAATTAAGCTTTCAAATAGTGACTGGCAGAAAATATATCAAGTTACTCACACATTTTTAGTTGTACTAAGAATTAATTTAAATCTTTTGACTTTTGTAAAAGAAAATTATATTATTAAGAAAGAGAAAGGTTAATAAGTCCATGTGTGTAAAATAAATAAAAATATCAGATATATTATTTTTTAACTGATGTTTAAAGTTTATATCTATGCTATAATAATCTCTAGTTTTGAAAATGATTAGTAATACTCATTATGGTATTTATCTGAAATAGATGGGGTCAAAGTTGTGAGTGAAGGAAGTTTGACAAGGGTAAATGAAAATGTAACAATTTAATCTAGATACATGTTTTTCATATATATATATATATATGAGAGATAGTAATGTGGACCAATTGATGAGTGCTGCTTCTGCACGAAATATATCTTGGGAGTCATTTGTCTTTTATTATATCTTTATTTAAGTGAATTTAAAAAGAATGGGGAAGTATGGATGTGTTTATTATGTCTATAAAATTATATTAAAATTTAAAATGTTTGACTGTTAATAAACTGATACAACTTCAAATAAAATATTAAAACAATAACCAACAATAATAGTAACAATAGTAACCAATATTTTTACAAACAGTTTTTATACCTGCTTTTAAAACAATTTTGATTGGCTGATACCTCACCTGATTGTAGACACATTTACATGTATGCCAATTATGTACTTTAAAAAATCAAAAATAAAATGAAGAGACATCATTTTTAATTAATAATATAAAAAAATATGTAATACTCAATTAAACCAACCAAATATTTTAAAATGACATATTTTAATAATTTTTTACTAATTTGACAAACATTTAATTTAAATTCAAAATAAGAGTCATAGATCACATGACCCTATCTCTTAAGCTTGTAAGTTATAAACAGTGAGTATTGTCTGAAACTACTCTGACACCTCTCTGAGGAGTGCCAAAGCATGAAACCATGGTCAGGCATTTGGGGAGGGTTGCTGACAGAGATATTTTAAGTGCTGGCTCTTGCTAAGCATTTATCATAAAGCTTGTAGAGGAATTGGCAATCCTCACTGTTTATTTAGTTTAAATGTATCCATTTTTAAATTTATCCTCAGGAATTTAAAATATCTTTAAAAAGTAATTAAATAATATACTATATTTATTTTTTATTATGTACAAATGCATCAATTTTAGTAACAAATGTACAAAGTAATTAAAAAACTTTCCTTAAAAATTTTGAACGCATCACAGACATAGAAATCATGTGATCTAACCTTTCCAGACAAATGTTGCAATTTCTTGAATTTACTGTCTACAAATAACTAAATAAATATTTATTTACCAAATATATTATATTAAATAAAATTATTAAATGCAATAATAAAAAATTAGAATAACAAATTTTGACATTTTATAAGATTACTAAAACTAAAACATTTTGGTACACTGTAGGAATCAAAATTTTAATAAATAATTTTATACAGTTTATACCTAATTGTAGAAGATAAATTTAATAACTTATTTGAATATTAAATGTTATATTTAACATTAAAAGTTTTTAAAAGTTTATTTAACAAGATATTAAACACATGTTTTAAATACAACTAAGACCACTCATCCCAACCATATAATATTCAGTTATTATGCTTTCTTATTATTATCTTAAATTTTAAAATAAATTTAAATATTTTTAATCATTTATAAATTTATATTAACAAAATTTAAGTCTCTATAAACATTATTATGACAATTATAATACTTATATTTATCTTAATTTCAACTTTTTTAGGAAATTAACTTTTAAGCACATTCTGCCCTAATGAAAAGAGTGCAATGTATATATTAAAATAAATATTTATGTATATTGTTGCTATAAAAGATAGAAATGGGGAGATATCATCCATGTAAATGCAGATAACCTTTAACTTTTATTGTTTCCAAGAAATTATCAATAATTACTAACTGACAATCCCTAAGTCTAAATAAATTATCTCATTATTCTTGTTGGAGTACTTCAATGACAAAATATTGGTCTGGTATAATTTTCTACTATGGTGACTTACTTGGAGTAACTACTTTTCTATCAATATAATGGTGACTATCAAACAAAATATTTAAATAATTATAAATCTAAATATTTTCAAAATAGTAAGTAAATAAGCAATTATTTGATCTAGTGCCGTGTTTACAATTATATTATATTCAAATATCAGCCTTTCAAGCTAATTGAGCACATGCCTTTTGACACTCTCAAAAGGTGCGTGCTCAATTGGCTTGAAAGACAGATATTTGGAATGTAATAAAAACATTTATAATTTATTATTACTCTCTATTAACTCCTGACTGTATAGAAATATAACAGAAATTTATATAATTGAGATACAGACATTTAAAGAGAGGGTGTTACTGGATATTTGTAATTATATATCTATATCTATATCTATCTATCTATCTATCTATCTATCTATCTATCTATCTATCTATCTATCTATCTATCTATCTATCTATCTATCTATCTATCTATCTATCTATCTATCTATCTATCTATCTATCTATCTATCTATCTATCTATCTATATATATATTGTAAAGGGTAGCTTACAATGCACACATTCCTAAAAAGATCAAGCATAGTTATTGAACCCAATCCATTTGGAATTTATATTAATAATGGGAAGATCATTTGTTTGTTATTTATTACATATATAAATGTAATGCACAATAGATTAATTTATTATAAAATAAAATACGATCAGTATTTTACGAAGTAATATTGTATATATATATATAAAACTATTTGATTAAATAAGCTGTAATATATATATATATATATATTTAATTTAAAAATGAATATTAATTTATAGTTAAATAAATTTGGGATGGCCTGAAGTTAAGTTGCAGTGGGCACATGTGTGTGAAAATAAAACTGATTTTATTATTTTATTTTATTTTTTATTTGTAATAAATGAAATGTATTTAAACAATACATATAAAAATCTAAATGAATTTAAACAATAGGCAGATAAAAATCTTAGCGTTCCTGAAAATCTATGCACCTGGAATGTATAAAAACAAAAAACAGTTTACAAATCGTGCTTCTTATTGTTATAGCACCGGTAACAAAAGACAGCAATTAAAACTAAAATTTAGAATGTTAAAATGGAGTTTTACTTTTTCTTTTAGTTAAATTATAAACATTTTAAAAGTCAAATGCTGTAACTAAAAGTTAATAAATTGGGGAAACTTGTTCAATAGGTTGTTAACATCTGCAAATATATAATTTAGCTAGCCAGCATCTCAATTATATTAAATAACTAAAGTTTATTTTTTATATAATTATGATTTGTAGAGAATGAGTAACATAGGTGAATTTCTACTATGGGGTATAGGGGTTGGATTATAATAATTATTAATTAGTAAAATGGTGGAGGTTCACATGTGACACATGTACATATGATTATTATTATTTTTTTATATTTTTGTTATCATTACTATTGTTGTTATACTTGATATTTATTATTGTTAATAAATGTTTGAGAGTTTGTATTATTCCGGTCTCTGGTTTATTGAATTGTCCTGACATTCCACAGTCTATAAACAATTGGGCATGCATACACATCTATTTTTCTTATTATATAGAAGATTGAAAATAAAACAAATATAATAAATGCTAGTTGTAACATATATAGGTGCAGGAGTTGCTGTGTGTATCTGTTCATACCTGCTAAAGGAATTAAATGCAATATTCACTCTGGGCTTGAATATTAGGGCATAATGGAATTAAAAAGGGGGAAAGTGGATGAACTAACCTAAATTGCATTTAATATTATTAAATAGGGATAGAGTTAATCAATTAAAGGGTATGCAATCATTGTTTAAGCATTTCATTGGGTTCTCATTAGCACTCTATCAGATGTCCCACAGTCTGAACATAGTTGGATGCAACTTTTTATCCTTCTAAGCCTGGTAGATCTCTCCAGATTGTTTCATTAGAGGTAATAAATTAGAGTATATTAACTTATCCCCAAACCATATTGCTACATCTGCATAGTAGTACAGTCTGCATGTTAGTTTGCCATCCATTACATCTGGTGCACCATCATTGGAATTGGTTAGTTTATTACTGTTGATGAAGAGTACTTCCCATTATACTGGTGTTAGCAACGTTTGGGATTAGTTGTAATCATTCCATTCATTATATCTGGCATCATCAACTTTTGGGGCTAGTGGTCATCATTTTGTCCATTATATCTGGCACCAGCAACGTTTGGGGCTCGCTAGACAGGTGTATCATTACATAAATACTTTGTGTAAGTTGGTCATACATTGTGATCCAACCAGCTGATTGTTGAATCTGATCAATATATCCAAGTGGTCGTCTTTCCGTCCATTACAATATATATATATATATATATATATATATATGTATGTGTGTGTATATATATATATATATATGTGTGTGTGTGTGTGTGCGCCAATGATTATTGCCTATTTTTAAAAAAAGAACATGTTTTGTTTTGCTACATATAAATCATAAAACATTTCTTTTATATAGTTTAACAAAAGGCATGCTATACATTTTGTTTTTAAAGTATAAAATTTGTTACATTACATGATTATAATTTACTTTGTAGTTAAACAAATAATATTAACCATTTTTACTTAAAATGAAAATTTTAAAGTTTTAATTTAAAGCTTTTAACTAAATTGCTTTCAATAAATAAGTTTAAGAAAACACCTCAAGATTACTTTTAATAGAAGTAAGAAGTTATAATGATTATTATTGCAAGAATTTGCAGTTTCATATTTTCAAAATAATTTAAGTGGTGAATTTGAATAATTCTTAAAATTATTTTTGTTTTAAATTAATGAGTTCAATATTGCATTTTTAAACAAAATTCTCAATTTTAATTAAAAAAATTCTATGAAGCAACAATTTTCACTACAGTGATTTGGCTGATAAAATAGTTTCATCTATGATAATTTTAACTGAACATTGTCATATTATTTTGTCACTCCTATTCTTTCTAGATAACAAAGCAAATTCAAAATGCTCATTTACAGAAGTAGTCTTACTTATGTATAGATGAAGTTAATTCACCAAGTAAATTCAGTCTGTTTTTGAAATAATTTAGAAATTTAATCACAAAGAAAAGTTTATTTATTTCCATTTATTTAATAAGCCACGTAAATTGACAACTATACATCTTGATGTATATTATAATAAAATACAAGATTTTCCCAAATTGTTATAATTTCTTTATATGACAACATATTCATATTTTGTCAACAAATTACTTTTTTCATCTTTATCATTGCTAGATTACCATGAATATGCAAAATAACATATGAACTTGAGTATGTATAATATTAATTTCTCTATCACATGACTATGTAATTCTTTCACATGCATTAGTCTGTATGCCTAACAAAATGGTTTCTTTTGTCTTATTACCATAGAGTTGTATGCACATTCACTGCTTATATATATATATATATATATATATATATATATATATATATATATATATATATATATATATATATATATATATATATATATATATATATTGAAAATGGTGGCTAATACAACTCAACAATCTCCGCAATTACCACGACAAATGATGTCACAAGTGCAAACAAATATTCCTCCTCATCAGCATTTGCCTCCTGGTGTACATCAACCTCAGCAACAACCTCCACAAGCACAACCACAAGATCCTAAGTTTGATCATATATATATGATCAATAGATTGAGCTTTACCAAAACCTCCAAACAAGCGTATTTTTGTTTACATAAACATCAGAGTCAGAATTCACTGTCTCTTTCATTGGCTCCAACTTCAGATCATCTGATTTCAAGTTGATTTGATATCATCAGTGAAGGATAGGAGTTAGAAACTATACCTAAACACTAACTCCAAGTGTTTATGCAACAAGTTCCTATCAGCTAGCAAGCATGAATTTTTCTGACACATAAATGTCATCAAACACAGGCTAACAAGCTAGATAGCTATATGTGTCTGATATCAGTTCAGTTTCACCAAATAGTCAAAGCCTCTGATATCAGACCCATATAGCTATTGAGCTTGTTAGGCTGGGTTTGAAGACATTTACATGTCAGAAAAAATCATGCTTGCAAGCTGATAGGAACTTGTTGCATAAATGCTTGGAGTTAGTGTTTAGGCTTAGTATCTAACTCCTATCCTTCACTGATGATAGCAAGTCAGATTGAAATCAGCTGATCTGAAGGTGGAGTCAACGAAAGAGAAAGTGAATTCTGACTCTGACATTTATGTAAACAAAAATATGCTTGTTTGGAGGTTTTGGTAAAGCTCCATCTATTGATCATAAATACAAGCGATAGCAAGTTTACATTTTTTATAACTTGTTTTTGTTTTATATATATATTAATCAATGTCTGTATTTCAATTATAATAAAATATATATAATTAATCAAAACAATACAATAATTAATAAAATAAAAATATTTTAAAAACAAAAATATACCACAATTTAATAGAAGTATTTTCAACTATCTATATAGTCATTATCAACTAGATTCAAATTGTATTACAAAAAAACCATTACAAATTTAAACAAAAAGTAATATGTCAATCATCAATTTCCCCACAATTCATTAATTTTTATATTGGCAATCTGTCTATTTATCAAATGATGTCTTTCACTTTTTATTAAGATAGCTTCTTTAATTTTGCATTTATTATTATTTCTTTCAAATCTTAACTTTATTATAGTCAAAATCAAAACCATAATTACAAGTTACATTATGATCAAAAATACTGACAGTGATATGTCATCATTTCTAACATTCTCTTGTCTTGATTTATATACTTGTTTATATAACAACAAATTCTCCTTTGATCTTTTCTCCAATGTACATTGAGATTCACCTATATATGCCTTTCCACAAACACATGACCAATTATATATTGCACAACTTTGATTTAAAATACTACATCTATTTTTTGAATTATTTATTACCCTATTTAAATTAGGAGTAGTGTAAAATGCGACTCAACATATATTTTTATATATCTGTTTTATAAATTTTACTTGTTCATTACAAATAAATGGTATTGATATCCAAGTATATTTTATTTTATCACTATCTATAACACTTAAAATATTACTATTATTATTAAACTTAGTAACAACATTATAAATTAATTTATGATCATATCCAATATTTAACAAATCCATAGGAAATACATTTACATTAGTTATTTTATCAGAACTATATTTACATAACTTATTATTCTAAAATAAAAAATAATTTTAAACTGGATAATTTATGTACTATTGGCACACTTGAATATCAAAGAATATATCCTCTTTTTTCAATATCTTTTATTACCATACAATAATCTAATTTAGTTTTTTTATGAGTAACTTTAATATCTAAATATTTAATTGACATTTTTCCTTCAAAAGATTTACTCCATTTTAAATTTTCTAAACTATTTAATTCATTAAATAACAAATTTATGATATCTAAACTTCCACAAGCAAAAACATCATCAACAAACCTGTAATAAATTTTAATACCTTGGTAATATATATATTATTATTAAGAATTATATCTTCATATCTTGATACTACAAAACTACATATTTGTGAAACTACAGGAAGACCCACAGGGCAACTGTAATCCCATTTTATAATAATTTTCATTAAACATAGCATATATATTTTTATCAATAAAATATAACACATCATTTACAAGTTATACTTTCTTAACATCAACTTTTTTTAACATCAAAGCATCTAATATAATTTTTATAAATTTTAATCTATCTTTTGAACCATACATCTCACATATATCAAATGTACAAATACTACCATTTTCATTAATATTAATATTATGAATTTTCTTTACAAAATCAAACGATGAATTAATAGTATATTTTCTAAATCCAAGAACATCTTTTAATAATGTTTCTATAAATCTACAAGTTTCATAGTAAAACAATCCAACAAAGTCAATCATTAATCTTACAGTTTTATCTTATTTATGTAGTTTAATATTCAAAAAATCCTAGAACAAATTGCAGCAGATGGATAAGGACAATAATATGTATGAGTATCTATATATTTATTCATTGTAGCTTTTTTTTAAAAATATCATTAATAAACTTTACACGTAAGTTTTCAATGTTTATTTTTCCAACCTTTTTAAATTTGAGCTTGTCCATTTGAATTAAAACTTTATCATAGTAATCAAGTTTTGACATATGACATAGTCTTCTAAATTTTGTAAACATTCTTCAAATATATTCTATTGCAATTTAAAATGATATGAAATATTTCAAGTGGTTATCACTAGAGGGAGAAATATTAATTTATTTACGCTGTTCAGTTATTGCTCTATTTAATACCATAATGCAATGTAATACAAGGTATAAATAATATAACAAAGTTTGTAAGGGGGAGATATTAAGAAAAATAATCAGAATAAACAGGACTTTAATATCTACACCTATAAAATTAAGTAAGAAAGAAAAGCTGAAAAGTAACAACCCTGTGGATTGAATTGAATAAGATTGCAGAATAATGTCCATTTAAAAATATGGAATGAAATAACCTTAAACCTTGTATTCATTCAAAACTATTTTCTATCAATTTTATAACTCCTGAGATGCATACTGGAGAAAAGAGAGTGACAGCCATATGGATAATTATTTACCTCAACAAATACTACTTCAAATTAAGAACAAATCCAGAAAGTATAAGCAATTACTTTTATTTTATTTATATTAGCCAACTTTCATATTTAAAAATGACATGTAAATTATTTAGATTGAAAAGAAAAAGAAGAAAATGTTTTGTTTTCATGCTCTTTCTATAAAGCAGAAAAATATGTTTGCTTATAAATTATAATTTTCATAAAATATAATTAGAAATAATTTTGAAGAAAATTGTGGAAATATAAAGTAAACAAACCCAAAAGTCATTTTTAAGACAAAGTTTAATCAACTTAAAAAAAAAAATGCATGAACTTAGTTCTTATTTTTATTAAAGAAGAAAATTGTCTGCACATATTGTTTCAGCGTGATTTTGCTTGATTATTAAAAAATGGAAAAGTTACAGTATTAAAATGTCCAAGGATAACTTATTTATAATTGCTAATGATTGAATATTTTTTTCTAATATTTACAATCACATATTAATTTGCTGATAGAAATGAAATAAATTAATATTTACTTCTTAATCTTTATTGGGTAACATGTGAATTAATAATACCTTAGAATGTTTTAAAAGGACCAATATCATTTTAAAACTATTACAGATATTACTGTGAATGGAAAAACAAATAAATAAATTAATAAATGATTTTAAAAAGTTGATCTTGTTAATTTTAATAAACCTATAAATTCATTTTAAGGAAAACTATCTACAGAAAGTATAAATAAACATTATATTTTTAATTGTGCTACAGGATTTTTGGAAGTGTTTGAATTTTATTTCATTATGCTGGCATCGAATAATAATCATAAAATATATATTTGCATTACTTATGAATGTTTGCTTATGATATCAGTTTTCTTATCATTCAGCTCATAGTGATGGAACAAACTTTGAACTGAGGATAAAATATAATGGGAGAAAATGTTTGTTCTTTTTTTTATGGCTTAGGTATATTAGTGTAATATACTGTTTGTAATATCAGAGAATTTTATTTTATCGTGGTATGAAAATATATTTAGTTAAGGACAAATCAGTGTATAAATATATATATATATACATTTATTATATATATATATATATTTGCGAAAGAATATAATATTAAATATCATTTATCTAGAGAGAGAGAGATTAATCTCTTGCACTTTTAAAACAGATTTTAATATTTTATTGATGGGTATACAAACAGATGAAATTTGTCAAAGATATAGTGTACTGACACAAATGTTTTATTTTGTATATATATATATATATATATATATATATATATATATATATATATATATATATATATATATATATATATATATATATATATATATATATATATATATATATATATATAATGTTTTACATAGTATTGACATCAGGAAGAGAAAAGATGGTAATACAAAGAAATGTTCAACTAGTTAACAGTGACTTTATATTTTTATTAATAAGGTAAAAGTTAAAATTAGTAGTTAACCCTCAATATCAACACTAAGATTATATTTTCTCTAGAAAAACTTGGTACATTTTATAAGACTAAAAATTATATGCTTTTAGAACACCAAGTTTTTTTTATGAAGTCCCATGTTTACATTGTCCAGTTAGCTATGTGTATCATCATATAGACATATTGCTGTGAGAATTAGGAAATATAAAATGGTCTTTAATCACATGTTGATTATATCAGCTTTTATATCATATTTTTTAGAGACTGCTCTCATCCCTGACGTTGATAATATTAAAATACTAGTGATTTTAAAAATTATGACTTATTAACTATGAGAATGTATGTTGTGATTTTATAAAGTCTCAACAGTAATGTAATACAATATATATTATTCTAGATGTAAAGAATCCCATTATTCTTTTTAAATTTCTTCATTTAAAATCAGTTTTAATACATCAACCTATTGTAAACCAGAAACAAGAAATATAAGTTCATAATCTACCTTTATTGTGATTGGACATCAATCTAATATAGGTATGAACAAACTTTCTTTACTTTATGCAATCACAATCTAGTTATTACTTGAGAAGAAGTAATACTTCATTACAACTTTGTTTTGACAAGAATGAATGGGATTACATTAAAACATTGACAAGTAAAACAAATAGGTAATACAATATATGGCGCAAAAGCAGATTTTATTTTTATCGTATAACCATTAATATCTTTGTTGTAATATATATATATATAATAATATTCACTAGAATAAAAACTAAAAAAATTTAAAAAATGCTTGTATAAAATTAAAGATTAAAATTCTTTGCTATAGCTTGCTACTTAAGATGGCGGAATACGCCGAAGCTAGCTATAGCAAAGAATTTTAATCTTTAATTTTATACAGGCATTTTTTAAAATTTTGTAGTTTTTATTCTAGTGAATATTGTTATTATACTTATATTATTTGATATTATATATATATAAAAGCGGTTTTTTATCAATATTTATGCCTTGATTATTTTTATTAAAAGTTTTTTTAACATAGTAAGCAAATAATGAGTAATTGTAGTATTTATGGTATCGAAAATTATCAAAAAAGATTAATACACTCCATGATATTTACTAAGCAGTACAGCAACACTTGACCATCGTAAAAAAATAATAGTATAATTATTTTGCAAACAAATTATTTGCAACGAATGACATATAACCATCGACTATATAATTTTTAATATTGCTAAAATAAATAAATAAATATACAATATTCATAAAAACAAAAATAATTTAAAAATATTTGTTTCCATTTATAATAACTTAATAATATTGATTATTGTGTAAATGACAGCTTTTTGAATATGAACACATTTTTTAGCTTTTAGTTATTTTTTTTTTTTTAATTTTATATTTGATGATTAAATGACAAAGTTGTTTTTACTTATTGTTTTCCGTGAAGAGTTTTCGAAATAAACACAATAATCATTTTTAGTTTATCACTAATTTTCTGTTAATTAAGCTATTTACTGAAATTTGATTTCAGCGTTTTCATAAACTTTATGAAGTTTTTATTTCTTTATATATATCATGTAGAGTAGATAATTAAGTTTTAAAGCTACGCAAATTTGCTAGTCATTTATATGTAATTGTGAAATTGAAAAAATGACCTATTTATGAATTTGTTGGGAGTAAGAAAAACAATAGTGAAATATGCAATATTTTTTTTTGTTTATGAATTATAGTTAGAACAAAAATAATATTTATATATATAAAATCATTCGATATTTCTTATGAAATGCCATCTAATTTAAATGTGTTCACTAATTAACACACACACACACAAACATATAGAGTGTGATAATAATATTATATATACAATTGATTGACTTCACTAATTAAAGTATTCATATATTCAGAATTCCAATTTTCACTCATAGGTCATTATTCCTAAACAAATTTTGTATTTGGAAATAACATTTTAATTTCATTAAAATATTATTTTTGTTCAAGAAGAAATACAAAAAAGAAAGAGAAAAGAGTTTGAATAATAATACTTTTAATCAGTAGTTGTCATTTCAAAAATGCAAGTAAATTGGATAGACACAAAAGTTCATATTGTTTTACTTCATCAACATTTGATTATTTACTCACATTGAGTATATTTTATTAGTAAAAAGTTTAAATACATATTAAAACTTTTGTTTACTTTCCATAGATAGATAGATAGATAGATAGATAGATAGATAGATAGATAGATAGATAGATAGATAGATAGATAGATAGATAGATAGATAGGTAGGTAGGTAGGTAGGTAGGTAGGTAGGTAGACAGACAGACAGACAGGTAGACAGACAGACAGATAGATAGATAGATAGATAGATAGATAGATAGATAGATAGATAGATAGATAGATAGATAGATAGATAGATAGATAGATAGATAGATAGATAGATAGATAGATAGATAGATAGATAGATAGCGATATAATCCTGCATTCTGCTCATCCTTCAACATATTAAATTTGACATATTAAGGTCCTATATATAAAAAGTCAGAGTGACTTGACAACATTGGTATGACAATAATTTTTATAACTATTAATAAAAACAGCCTCTTTAATTTTTCTTTTTCATTATCTCTTTCTTGACTTAAAATTTTTAGGCAAGAAAGAGATAATAAAAAAGAAAAATTAAAGAGGCAGTTCTTATTAATAAGTGTAGAAATAGGAGAGTAAATAGACAGTCAGCAAATGTTAGGATTAACGAATTGTGGGATATTTAAATCAACATGTGTTTTCCTTAGTAATAGGTGATGCCATTTTGAAATTTGAGTTGAGTTAATGATTATGAAAATAATTCCATTTTGAAAGTTGAGTTGAAAATGATTATGAATATAATCGAAAATATTTCTTTATGAGTTTTTATTGAGTTTTTATTTATATTGTATTATAAATTGTTTACCGTTGTTTGGAATATATTTAAGTTTCGTTATTGTATTATTGATATTAGTGGACATTTATTTTGTTTTATATATATATATATATATCTGTGTGCGTGAAGAAATAGAAAAAAAATAGCAAAGGTATATACCAAATGTCTAAATGATAAAGATGTATCAGGTAATTGGAAGAATGCAGTAATAATATTAATATTTAAAAAAGGTGATAAAGAAGAAATTAGAAATTACAGACCTATCAGCCTTTTATCAGTTTTATACAATTTTTTTACCAAGATAATTACAACTCATCTACAGAGAACATTGGATTTCCACCAACCGAGAGAACAAGTAGGATTTAAAAATGATTTTAGTACAGTAGATCATATCCTGGTATTGAGAGAAGCTATAGAAAGGACAAATGAATATGTGTTGCCATTATGCTTTAGATTTGTAAATTATGAAAAGGCATTTGATTCTATAAACATTTCTTCAGTGATTAAAGCATTGGATCATCAAGGCATATATCTAATATATTGTTATATTTTAAAGAATATTTATAAAATTGCAACAGCAATAATTAGATTACATAATCATACTGGGAAATTCAACACTGAGAAGGGGGTAGGACAGGGTGACTCTATATCTCCATAAATTTTATAGTAGTACAGCAAGAAGTATTTTGTGGATTAAAATGGAAAGCTAAAGGAGTTAAAGTAAATATAGATTATTTAAGTCATTTAGACTTTGCAGAAGTTATAGTTGTTTTTGCAAATAATGCTTTAGAACTGCAGAAAATGGTGCAGAAGTTATCAGATGAAAGTAGAAAAGTAGAACTAAAGATAAGTGTTAAAAAGACTAAAGTAATGTTTAATGGATTTTCTAAAAAAAAATATGAAAATAAACATTTACTAAGATGAGTTAGAAGAAGTTAACAGTTACAAATATCTTGGTCAGATTTTTAATACAGATGGAAACATAATGGATGACATTAATCATAGAATTAAACTAGGTTGGAATACTTTTGGTAGAAATAACTTGATTCTAAAAGGAAATATATCTATGTGTTTGAAAAGGAAGATTTTTAATAAATGTTATTTACCAATTCTTACTTATGGGTCTGAGGCTTAGACATTTAGTGGAAGAGCAATACACAGACTTCAGATATCTCAGAGAAGTATGCAGCGATGCAAGTTGGGAGTAACAAGAAGAGATCAAATACACAATATACGGATAAGAGAACAGACAGGGGCTACTGTTCTCATTGAAAAAAAAATAATGACTGAAGTTTAGTTGGGCTGCACATATTAGTAAGAGAGATAATAGATGGACAATTAAAATCTTAAATTGGATTCCAAGAGATTGTAAAAGATCCAGAAAGAGACCACATGTGAGATGGATAGATGAAATAAGAATTTGTGCAGGACTTATGTTGAGAAGAAAAGCTAAATATCAGAGAAGGTGGATTGAATTTGGTGAGGACTTCAAAAATTGTGCAGTGGATTGATAATTTTTGGTGATGATGATGATGATGATGTGTGTGAGTGTCTAATATTATGAAGATAATTGTCAAAAATTACAGTAATAAATTGTAATAAATGTTAATATTTTTTGTTATTTGATAAACTAGGCTTGTAATATAAAGCATTTTTATCAAGGCAAGACTACAATAAACATTAGCATACATACATGTATGTAAACATAACCCAAACTAGTTCCTTATTACTACAAATATACACATATTTGCATCTGCATTAGTATAAATTGACATAATGGTTATGTTTGCAATTAAATTAAACAATCATTTCTTGTTAATAGAAATGATATTGACTCTTATATGTATGGAATTCATAGAAATAATTATCCATCAATTTTCTTTTATTTATTTTTTGCTTTTTATAATTATTTTCTAAAGAAATAATTTTAGTGCTGACAGAATTGAATGAATGACCCCATTTTTCCTCATGATCATATCATTCTTTCATAATTACCAATGCAAAACTGGATATTTAGAACAGGGATCAATAACTCTAGGCCCACAGGTCACATCCGTTTTTTAAGAAATTTTTATCTGGCTTTCCAGCATAACAAATAGACACCAATTATTTTTAAATTAGATAACTAGTCAGGAATTATTATATATCAGTGTACAGGCAAATATTTAATAAAAAATATTCACAATTATTAAATTTCATCACATTTTTGTTATCTGCAGATAGATTTGTTTTCATTTAATATGAAACATTTCTTTTTTTTCTTTTTCTTTTCCAGAATATTTTTTTTCTGAGCAAAAACAAATCCATGAAATCTAAGAAAATAAAAGTAGATCTTGAGTGCCAAAATTTATACAAAAATTGGACACTTAACTATTTATTGATTGAGCACATTGGGAAATGTATTTGTTTTATTTCTCAAGATTCCATTGCCTTTAACGAAATTTCAAATATTAAATGGCATTATAAAATTCATCATAATCATTATAACAACTTTAGTGAAAATTATGAGAAGATAAAGTTGCATGAGAAATAATTTAACAAATCAATATTTTTTTTTTTACAAGAAAATTTGAAGAAATTGACTTAAACAATATTGCTAGCCACCAGATGTCAAAACTAGTTACAGGAAAGTTGAAACCTTTTACTGATGGTTAATTCTTCAAAAATGTATGTTTAAGGTAGAGAATGTTGTCTCTCCCCAAAAATAGAATTATTTTCTACAATAAACAAAAACTGTAATAAAATAAATTGTAGATCAAGCAGTGGCTTAAAAGGTGTTTTAACAAATCTGGAGTTTTATTCCATTACTTTTAATGAAACCACACATGACAGATATTTTCCAATTTTAAGTATCTGTGAGGGGTATAACACCCTCATTTGATATTGTAGAAGAATTTATATGATTTATTTCTATGCAGGAAAATAGCACTGGAGACAATATTCTGTATGGCATCACAATATCTATTACTGAAATAAATCTTGATTTTTCAAACCTTATTGGATTAACCACAGCAGGAGCACTGGTGATGGTTGGATAGATAAATTGGTTTGTTTCCTTGCTTCAAGATCATATTGGTATTGATCACAAACTAATTAAACTTCACTTTGTTATTTATGAGAATGCATTATGAAAAAAATCATAACATTTTAAGGATATCATTGTAGTAGTCATAAATTCAATGGATTCTATACTTTTATAAGGACTAAATTACTTTCAGTTTCAATAATTTCTACAAAAATTGAAGCAGAGTGCAGCAATATTTCATATTTTCAAATGTTTGATGACTTAGTGAAGAAAAAATGTTGGAAACATATATGCATTAAGAGAAGATATTGCTATGATTTTTAGAGAGCAAAGACCAAAATTATTCTTGATTTAGGAACCACAGTGGATTGCTAAGTTACAATTTATGGTAATATTTATGAATAACATGAACAATTTGAATTTTGGGCTTCAATAAAAAAACAATCTTCTATTTAAAATGTTTAGTCAAATTACTGCTTTTGAAAGAAAGCTTTGGCTGAAGGAATTTTCCAAATCTCTAAAATTATAAGAAATATATAATACAAGACATATTTGTGAGTTCTATTTAGGATTTCAAAAGTGAGTTATCTTCCCTTTTTGTGGATTTCCAGTAATATAGAAATCAATTTATATTATTTGGTTCTCCTTATAAAGTTGATATGGAATAATTGGCAGAAAAATATCAGTTGGAGTTATTCGACTTATAATATGACTTTGAAATCAAAGTTTCTTTTTTGAGTCTACTGGTAACTTCTACAAAACTATGTATTGCCAAATAAAAAGTATAAAACATCCTGGATAATGAAAAAAAATATGGTATCATTATTTTATAGTACACATGCTTGTAAATAACTTTTTTAAAAATGGTATGTTCTAAAACTCGTTTTACATATGATTGCACAATGACTATCTGAACGATATTTTGCTCTCCTAATCCATAAAAGTTTGCAAACAATAGGCAGAAATAAGTGTCACATTAATTAAATTGCCATTTCTAAGTATATTTTGTTTATAATGAATTTTCAATTTTTTTTGTTGTGTTTGCAGTAAGTACCTGCTTCACTATTATTCATATGATAAAATAAGTAACCTTGTTTAAATAAAATTACATTGATTTTCTTGTTTTCTTTACATATGCAAACCAACACAGCTTTCTAGAAAGAGTAATCTAAGGTTTGAGATAATTTATTTATAGTACATTTCATATCATAGTTCTTGTTTAAGACACTACATAACAGTCTAGCCCTATCTATCAAATTTGCAACTCTGGTTTAAAAATTCATCATAAAAATGTAATAATAAAAAGCTTTACACATAATTAATTCTAAGTATTCTGAAAATTTAAAAGACAATAGCATTCCTCTTAACAAGAATTTGACATTTTGTGTAATGGCATAGCTAACCCCTAAGTCTATTTACAATTATGTACATGTAAATATGCTAATATCTGTTGTAATCAGCAACTAGTTTGGTTTGATTTATGTGACATGCAGGTAATATGTTAATGTATATGCTAATGTTCATTACAGGCTTGCTCTCATAGATCTATCTTATTACAAACCTGGCTCAGTAAATAACAAAAATTGTTAAGATTTATTACTACAATATTAGGTAATTGGCTACTGATTCTTGTAGAATATATTCTTATGTATTAACTACAATATATGAATATTATATTTTATACTCATAATTATATAATATCAGAGAGAAAAAGAGACAGTCATATTAATATTAATTTTTTTAATAAAGTATTACAAAGGAATGTTGGGTATTACAAAGGAATGTTGGAAGTAACTAGTAGGAACAAAACAAAACATATAATTATTCTTCATATATTTAAATAAAAGATAACTATGGGTAGGCATTTGTACTCTTAAACTTAAATATAAGGCATTACAAAAAGTCTGGAAATGTATTAAAGAGAATGTTGATGAATTCTGTAAAAAGTTTATTGCAATCGTATGAAAGTGGGTAGTTATATGTTGTAGAAAGTATTTTAAAATTCAGTGCATTTGCATGCTGCAGTGCAAGAATAAGAACTCAAAATAATGATGATTATTATCTTTATAATAGTTGAAACTCGGAATAAACTAATAAAATTTACTATTGCAATATTAATTACATAAATATATATTAAACATGCTAAAATTATTATTTAATGTTTAGAATTAATAATAGAATATTGAATCCATTATAATTTGTAAAGTAAAATGTATATAAATAAAATTATTATATAAATAATATTAGTATAATAAATTCATATATATATATATGCTCTGCGCACAGTTAATGAAGCTATTAATAAATTGTCAAATTGTTCTACTGCCAAGCGCTTTCAGGACAGTCTACAGTCCCATATTCATGGCGAGTTATTCTGTTAATAACTGTAAAACTATGCAAATTTTATGCAAATTTATATGCAGATGTTACGTGTTACTGTAGACTGTCCCGAAAGCGCTTGGCAGTAAAAAAATTTGACAATTTATTAATAGCTTCATTAACTGTGCGCAGAGCATATATATATATACATTAATTTATTTAAGCGTTAATGAAGTAAAATCTTAACTATTATAATAAATTCAATAATTTTAATTTCACATTTTATTACACATCATATCTGTAATTATGTGTATATAAAATCATTTTTTATTTATGCCATGTTTATAAAATATAATAGTGTAGTTAATATTAGACAAATTTTGTATTTAAAATTTACTTTTTATTGTTCGCAGTCAGCTAAATTACATTCTGTAAGCTGATTCAATTTTCTTTTCCTTTTTTAACATCAAATATTTGCTGCAATTATAATGAACGCAACCAGAGTTCGCAAACTGATTTACATTTTAATTAATATTTAACTTCCCATTTTTCAATTTTTATAACAATTATAAAAGTTAATGATAAAACTTTTGTCCACAGAACAAAAATTATAATTTGTGAAATTTAATAAATTAACACCTGTGCCATCTTTTTATATATGCAATGATTTTTAATAATTGGTAGAAATAGTCATATATAATTCAGGTTATATACGTAGGTAAAAAGAAAATAGTGAAGTTAATACTAAAAAATATACAGGGTTAATAAAATAAAACAGTAGTTATAGTCACTATTTATTCTGTAATTAACAATATAATTTATAATTTTTAAATTTATTTCATCATTATTATATATTACATATTTTTTACATATTAATATATATGATTTTTGACAGCGTAGATAATAATTAAATGATAACATTTTAATATGTAACAATTTTCTGAGCCAAAATATAATTTTCAGTTCTATTTTATTAAATTTAATCAACTAGTTCTCAATATATTATTATCCAAATAGAGAGACCTATTTAAATCAAAAAATCATAAATACTGATTGTTTGTTTTTATTTATTTACAATGCCATTAAAATGTTTAGTATATTTTGATGAGTGAATAAAATTATTTTGACTGCTACCATATAATGTAATAGAAAAGTTTTCAGTCAAACTCAAGTATTGTAAATATGGAATTTTTCATCACATTATTGTAAAAAAAATATAGTTTATCCATGAATATAAATAATATAACTGCATTATAATTATTCTTATCATGTGTTATTCATTTATTTACTATTGTTTATTATAGAAATTTAAAAAAAAAAAAAAAACTTTTTAAACTCACTTTATTTATTGTCGAATTTGTATTTATTTATTCATCAATGATAAAAAAAAAAAAATGCCTTTTGAAATTATCATTTAGAATAATTGTCTTGAAAAATAGTATAAATACTATTATCTAATATTTATCTCTATATTTTTGGTTTCAATAGTCCTTGTGTTTACAAAATAACATAAATACTATTATCTAATATTTATCTCTGTATTTTTAGTTTCAATAGTCATTGTGTTTATATAAATACTATTGTAAAAGAAGATATCCATTTATTTATATTTTTATATTAAACCAAAAGTAAAATGTCAACGTAGGTTGTTTTTTTTTCTGTGAAAGTAAGTAAAGTGGAGAAAAAATGCTTGATTATAATTTTATCCAAATACGGCCAATCTCTAAAACAAAATTTTCATATATATATATGTTGTCACCAATTTTGAATTGCAAACGACCTACCACAAATTGCATTTTTGTTCAGCTATCAAATTTAATGTAAGAGAATATCCATATGGATATTATAGGATGATAATGATAAAAGACAGCATTATTTTTAAATATCACCAACAGCTTTATTTATATAATAGAGACCACAGCATAACAGCTGCCTGATGACACATAACTATAAATAAACCATGCATGTTTGTATATTCCTTTACATAATTTCCACAATTTTAATGATTAGTAAAACAGAAATATTAACCACAGCAAGAAATAGAAATACTATTATTAACAAAAAATATATTTTACAATGAATATGAAAGATGGATTTCAGAGCACATGAATGCTAATGAAAATTATATTTAAAAAATAAAACCGTCAATTTACAAAATCAATTTCAAAATATGATTTTTTTATATAGTACAGGCTTTTTCATACATGCAATTCTATATGTAATATAAAGGGGGTTTGAACTCAGACTTTCACCTGACCCTCAACCATCCATGCTATCTCATTACTACTGATACATTTGATCACACACATGTCGAAAAAATAAATAATAACTATTATCCATAATTCATGCTAAACCAGGACTCATCAGTTGGGCGAGATTATCATCTCACATATATACAATCAAAGCTCAGCTTATATTAAGATAGCCAATCAATTTTAGTATAACGTAAAAATTGTAATTACAACCAAGAATAATAATAAATGCATAATACCAAAAAAGATCTAACAATATCTAATTCTAAACATAGCATTTGCTTATACTGAATGTTTTATATATATATGTAAATAGAGGGATTTGACTTCAGTATTTTGAGTTTTTTATTCTCCATTTTATCTTATGCAACTGACTCATAAGACCACACACAAGCAAAAAAGTTGCATGATCCCCAACATATGTATTTTGTGGAGAAGCAACACTCATCAGTTGGGACAGATCATAATATCCCACTCATACATACAGTCATTGCTTGGTTTATGTTAAGATATCATTTTTTCATGCTTTAATGGAAATGTTTATATCTCATCAATCTTCCAACTATTTCACTTTCCACTTTATTACAAACTGGCAATGGAATGTCAAAGCTTATTTTGTTTTTGATATTGTAGTCACACCCTGAAGCCATTGTGTCAATCTAACTCCTTATATTATCGAACATTACTTATTCATATTTATTAATAGGAGAGAAATAGTTTGAACTCATATTAAGATGTAATCTGTTTCCCAAATAATATGTAAAACTAAATCAATATTTCATTTGCTTATACTGAATGCTTAAATTGAACTCAAATTTTTTAAGTCTATTCATCCTCTACTCTATCTTAAATACACTATACACATTATCACACACATGCATAAAAGATATTTTAATCCCCATTATACATATTTTGTGGAGGCCAGCACACAGCTGATGGCTCACATCATTATTTCCTACACATATATGCAATCAGTGCTTAGTGTATATTAAGATAGAAATCTCTAAAACTTTAATGGACAGGTTTCAATCTCACTCTTCCAACTATTCAACTATCCATTTCTTTGAATAACAACATGATTAAAACTCTTATTGAATTTGATATTATAGTTATACCACTGTAGACATTACATCACTATAACTCCTCATATTATCAGGTATTTTGTATTCATGTATATTAATAGGAGAGGGAGATTCTGGACTTATACTATGATGTAATCTATTACCAAGGCAATATGTAATTAACCTATTCATTCACTATATTGAAAGTTTGCTATAAATTATTAAGGTGTAATCTATTTACCAAGAAATATGTAATTCTAAGGCAGTATGTCATTTGCTTATACAAAATATATATATATAAAGGAATTTGAACATAAGAGTTTCAGTGTATTCCTCCACCATTCTATTTCAACTGATACACATGACCACACATATGCCAAAAAGATATTTGATCCCCAATATACATATTTCAAGCAGAACCAGCATTCCCCAGTTGGGTCAGATCATAATCTCCAGACATATATCAAATCGTTGTTTGGCTTATACCAAGATAACAATTCCTCAAACTTTAATAGACAGGCTTCAATCTTCTTACCCTTTCAACTGCTCAACCAAACACTTTATTGAAAAAACTGATAAAAGAAATTTCATAGTCTTACACATATTATCAGATATTATGTATCAATATATATATATATATATATATATATATATATATATATATATATATATATATATATATATATATATATATATATATATATATATATATATATATATATATTATTGAGAGAGATGGGATAAACTTATACTAAGATGTGTATGGTTATGTATATTAGTTGCTTGAGATAGAGGATAAAATGAAGAGACTGAAAAATACTGAGTTCAAATGTCTCCATTTGCATATATAGGAAACAATCAGTATAAGCAAGTAACATATATAAACAAATAATGCACTGCCTGAGAATTATATATTTCTTGGGAAATAGATTACATTTTAGTGTAAGTTCAGTCCATTCCTCTCCTATTAATATATAGATACATAATATCTGTTTATATGAGAAGTTAGATTGACATAATGTCTATATGGATATGTCTATAATATCAAATTCAACAAGAGCTTTAAGTGTTCCATAATTAGTTTACAACAAAATGGATAGTTGAATAGTTGGAAAGATGAAAAGATTCAAGCTTGTACATTAAAGTATTAGGAATTACTATCTTAATATAAACAAACCACTAAATTATATATATATGTAGAATATTATAATCTGATTCCAATGATGAGTCCTGGTTCTATATAAAATATCTATATTGGGGATTATGTACCTTTTTGCATATGTGTGGTTATGTGTATCAGTGGTTTGAGATAGAATGAATGATGAATAGACTAAAAAATTCCTTATTCAAATCTCTCTATTTATGTGGACAGAAATAATAAATAAATGAGAAAGGAACTTATTGAAATTAAATAACACAACATTATTTTTCTCATTTATACTTAATACTACTTAATAATTTAAATAACACCTTAATTTTCTCTATAAAAGTGAGACGTAACTAAAGTTACTATGAATATTTCTAATTATTTTTATTATGTTATGTATATGCAATAAGAATTATGTATATTCAAAACTTTCATTGTATGCTTATTTATTTTCAAATTAATATATATTAATAAAATATAATGTTCATGATTTAAGTTTGGTTCACATGGAATAAAAATGAATAATATCTGCATTTAAAGACACTTTAACATTTTTTAGAAAACTGGATTGAAGTTTATAATTCGTATAAAAACCTTTTCATAAGAATAAATGATATCTTATTGTATATAATGATAGTTAATAATATGATTCGAATTTGAGATATAAATTAATTTAAATTTATTATATAATTATAATAATAACATGATGTTATTGATGAATGAGATAACCACCTTCTAAGTTTCATGGCTATATAGTTATGGTGTCATTATTGGAAGACTACAACAAAATATATTTTGGGCTTTTGTTGTGATAGCTATCATTCCAAGTTCAGTTAAGACATAGTGGAAGAATAATGTGCATTATTTATGGTAGCAGAATTAGGTCTTGATTTGTGGGTTGTTGCTGGTTTATTTAACATAATGGTACGAGAGATGGATTAGATATCAATTTCACAACTCGTTGGTGTACATGTATTGGTTATAGATTGTTTGTGTAAATAAAAGTTTTAAATATTAAATTTGAGAATTGACAACATCTATATTAGCTTTATAACTGTCTAATTTAAAATACTAAATATAAATTGTGACTTGTGCTATATGAAATAAATTCCAAAATATTTTCTTTCTTTTGTTTATGTATTTAATTAAAAAAAAATTTTGTATGATTTTCTGATGATGAGATAATTATTCTTCCTAATAATATACCTTTTTCTTCTACTATTGTTCATTTCATAAAAATTTCTGAGGATTACCTGACATATAAATAATAAATTTGAGTATAATACATTGGTTAAATATGTAAAACATCTTGTTGGAGGTAAAATTATGAATGAATTTATTATGTACAGGATAGATTTTGGGATTTATTGAAGTCAAATCATAATGCAGGATGCCTTGGTAGATTATAATTATAATATTAGCTTTAAAATTTTATATAATCCTTATCTATTGTAATTATATAATAATTTAGTAATCATGAGTGATTCTGTAGAAACAAGTGATGTGTGTGGGGAGGGGATATAACATTTTCCAATATTTAACATTAGATTTTACAAATGTTGAAAAATGTCAGAGATCAATTGGGAGAAGTAAAGACATCTCGAATAGAGTTGAAACAGTATCAAGAATCTTAATAGAGATATTGAAAGCAAATTTAAAAAGGTTCAACCTGAGATTGTAAAAGAATTTAATTATAAATTTGAATTATTAGAGTTTAGATGTAAGAATGCCAAGGATGATTGTGATCAAAAATTGAAGAATATTAGAGATAGTTTATCTCAATAACACATAATCAGATGATAAATTTAATAATTTAAAAAATAAAGGAAAGAAATGTAGAGTTAAAATAGCTGAAAAAAGTGTTGTTATTAATATACAGAACCAATGCATCAAGGCATAGTCATGTCAATTTATAGAGGATTTTAAAAAATGAATTATGTCATAGATGTAGAAGGATAAATGACAGTCATAATGGTATAGAGAAATAATTAGTTCAATCTCATGAAATTATTCAGGTTAAAGTTCAGGAAAATGACACAGGAAATGCAAGTACAGAACAAAATAAAACTATAAGAATATTAGGGAAGAATTGATTAATACCATAAATGACTCAAAGTAGAAATAAAGAAATCCAGAAAATCTAATATAAAGCTAAGTGGGGACATGAAAAAAATCAAAAAGAATTGTAGCAAATAACAAGCAAAAGAAGAAGTACTAATTCCAAACAGGAAATAAAAATATTGTAGAAAATATATTAGAACAGATGCAAATAGATGTTAAAATACAAAATTTTCATCAAAAAATTCAGGAAATAAAAACTGTTAACAAACAAAATTTGAATATGGGAAAAGTAGCCATAGGCATAATATAGAAAAGGCTATAGAAGAATGCATGAAAGATAGGGTTGAATTGGAAGATATTTTGGTGAACCCTAATTAATAAATTATTATAAAACTTTTATTGAAAATAATGCAATAGTTTCAGTTTCAGTTGGTGAAGAATGTACTGTAGAAAATTCTATGATTCTTAAATTTATGAAAAGATTGTATTTATGAAACCCATCTGAATATTTACAAAACATACATAAACTGTTTAGCTTTGTGTGTGTTAACAGGAAGAAAATAGCTATATCAAGTAATCACTTACAATACACAGCAAAAGACTGGTGGCGATATTTGTTTAATAGAACCTAAAGTTATGGCAATTTCAAACATTTAATCATGCCTACTTTAGGGGAGAATATTATCTGGATAGCATTTGTAATTTGGCCTCTCAAAATATACTATAAATAGAAGTGGCTATACTCAATTCATAAGGGAACAGACAGTCAAGCTAAAAATGTTGATAGCCTTTTCTTTGTCTGAGAATTAGATAGTTAGAATAGTAAAGCACAATCTTCCATAGCATATAGAACAAATTCTATTTGCTGAAGATATGTATACTCTTGAAGAGTTCACTTAGATCCTCGGTGATGCTCTGAGACAATTGAAACCTAGTTTGGATACTAGACATAAAACTATTTAAAAATCCAATAAATATCCCATATCTAACATTAATATGTCACCCATACAAAGCCCTATTATAGGTAAAATTTCTAACAGTAAAAATTGTAATAATCAGTTCTCTATTATAAAAGTAACTAAGATCAAAATAAAATTAAGGAACAAGATGAAATTTGTATAAAGCATCCACCAGAGGAAATCAAACTATACATGAAAAGGTTCATAAGACAAAAGATAAATCTCATGCATTAAATTAATAAGGACATTGGGGGAACCTCCTTGCAATGGAGACCTTATGTTAATTTAAGAACATTTGGATGTGGTTATTAAGTACTATACATCTAGACATTGACTATTTGGAGCCTTATTGGGTTAAGTAGAACCTTTATTCTATACAGTTGCCCCATTACTATAATGTCTGTTGAAACAATTTTCATTGATGCCTTGTTAGGCTTATGAAGATAAACATTTATACTGTCAGAAAATACTTGTAATAAACTTATTAATATAAATAAGGCAATACCATTTCTTCCAATAAAGCAAATTCACATTACATTGGTTAATAGAAAGGGGACTAAGCTAGCAAATAAGAAAGTTTGTATTAATTTAAAAATTAATGTATCTGAATTTGGGCTTATATTTTTAATCACACCTGGTCTTATTCAGGAGGCTAAAATTGTGTCTGACTTAATGAATTTAAATAATTATATTGTTTATTATAAAAATAATTTATTATATGTCAGAAAGAAATTTGTAAATTTAATTATAATTTAAGTTATCAATCTAACTACTTATTATGTATAAATGAAACATTGGTTGATTTAAATATTAAATTTAAATTAGAGAAACATTTTAGTATAATTTTATTAGTAATGTTTCATTATAAAAAATGTGTTTTCCCAAAATTTCAGGCATAATGGAAGGTATGTCCATCAAATTAAACAAAAAAGTGAAGAACCATTCCAACAGTGGATGTATTCCTTTCTTAATCAATATCAGGCAAAAATGCATCATATGTAAACCCACAAGTTATTATAAAAAGATGTGTTTATAAGGGACTGTTTAGATGCTTATATGTTAAATCAACTAACTATTCTTGAATATGATATATTTTCAACAGTTCTTGAATTATTAAAAAAAATCAAGAGTATATTTGCAATATTTAATTTGCCAACCAGCTATTAACAGATACCACTACAAATAAATGACCAAAATACATAGAATTTCATTATGAAGGTCAATTCTATGTTTTTGATAGCTTATCCTTCAAGTTGGTTAATAGCAGGTCTGGTTTTATTCGATGTTTAAATATGATCTTTCCTAAACAGTTAAAAGGAAAAAAATATAATTTATGTGAATGAGATTCTTATTGCTTCTAAAAATATTGTTAAGCATCAACAGCATTTGCAATTATGTGTTTATGAATGTTATATTAACAATATTAAAATAAATTTAAAAAAAATGTACAATAGCCACAGAAAAAAAATACTTTAATGTGCATTGGATTAAACTCAATCCTAAAAAAATAGGAGCAAATTAAAAATTTCCTACACCCAAAACTAGAAAACAATTAAAATCTTTCCTAGGTTTATGCAACCATTATCATAAATTTTACCAACTGTTTTCCAGCTACAATATTCATTTATCAGTGTTATTAAAAAAATGATAAGTGGAGGTGGAAGACTGAGCACACAACCTAGTTTGAAATAAATAAAGCCACCTTTTTGAAAAAAAAAGTAATTTTCCTCTACTCTTATCTTAATAAAATGATGTCCCTCTAAAGTGTGGTCTAGAAGTAGTGCTGTATTAGCTTAATTAATTACATGAGCTTCAGGTTTTATATTTCTTGAGTAGACATTTAAAAGGGGCTGTACTTAACTATTCCATAACTGTAAAAAAAACTTGAGCTCCCATTTTAATCATAGGAGCTTAGAATTTCTTAATAAAAGTTATTTGAATACTGAATGCCTAATTAAGTAGAGATTTATCAATATAGCATATAATGTTATGAGGGAAAAAACAATATTGTGCTGATATTTGTACTTGTTATCCTATTTAAGTAGTTTACTAATATCTGGATATATACAATATTATTATCACAAATATCAATTTAATAATAGATGAATTCATTGAAAAAGTTTATGAAATTTTAGAGATGGTACAATATCAGGTTATTAGATTGAATAAAATAATTATTTTTTTTAAAAATCTGAGAAATCAGTGTATATAAATCAAAATAGATATGCAACAAAAATGAAAGAAATATATAATTTATTTCAAAATATCTTAATGCTTAAAGCAGATGTAAATAATGAAAGTTCTTGGAGATTAGTAATTCTGAAAAGTATAATAAACAAATTAAATTATTATACCTACTGGAAATTTGGACATTATGTTGCTAAAAAGATTTGGGTGCATTCTAAAAATATTTTTATTGGCCAAAATGTAAGCTTTTATTGTAAATATGAGAAATGTTGCAAAGTTTGGTTGAATTCTAAACATAGTCAATAGTTATATGCCAGAGTCCTTCAATTCATCCTTCATGAGGTGCCTAATGAATTGGTTGTCATTAGATTTTTATGAGCTGCTTCCACCTTTTAACTGTCAAAAGTTTATACTAGTTACATATGATGATCTTACTAAGTATGTTTTAGTTTATCTAGTTTCTAAAACTGATGATAAAATGTAATAAATTGCCTCACCAATTTTGAATTACCACCAGTAAGTGATTTTGGGTATGTATTAAGTGATCATGCTACTGATTATATATCAAACACATGGAAGAAATGGATTCAAAAAACACAATATTAAGCATATTGTGAGCTCTATTGGAATCCATGATTTAATTCTGGTGAATGAGTAATGAGAAAAAGAAGAGACTTTTTAGATTGTATATATAGCAAAATTATAGGCAATGGGTTAATAAACATCTAGAAAAATTTAGTTAAATAAACACAAGCATGGTTGAATCTACAAAATTTACACCTATTAGGTTGCATTTTTGAAGACATATATTTTTCTTATTAAAATTCCCTTATTTGTAATTGCATAAGAAATTAACAATAGTAGTGAGTTAGAAAAATCTAGGCTCAATTTAAAAAGGATCATTAACAAACATCTTGTATAATCTAAATGTCAGCCACATTGATTTAAGGTTTACAATTATGTGCTCATTCATACTCCTCATGTTAACAAACCACAAAACATAAGTTTAAAGAGTTCTTAAATTTTTAGGAAGGATCTTTCTAGATCAAATGTCAGGTTGAGGAATTTGCATTTATTCTCTCCATTCCTGAAGGAATAAGAGGAATTTATAATACACACAGTTTAAGATCTCTAGCCACTTTAGACTAAATATATGTGATAAATCTTATAAAATGAGTCATGGTTTACTCTTTCTTATATATAATATAATTTACATAGGAATTGGTTTTAATTATATAATAGTAACAGTTAGCTGAGAATAATAAAGTTAATGATTGATAATTTGTGAGCAGTTACTTTAAAAGATGAATATCTATAGAACATAATTTTAAAAAAAATCCTCACAGTTCAGTGTAAAACTGTAACCTTAAGATTTGCTTAGATAACTGTATCTGTATGGAATTTGGACATAACAAAAGTTTTGAAGGGTTTTTTTAATATTTTATTTCTGTTTTAACAAATCAATTTATTGGTTAAACATGGTGAACAAGAATTTTAAATTTAGCCATAGACTTGTTACAGGATATTTCTTTGGATAGTTACAAATCAAAAGAAATATAATTTTAAAATATCAGTTGATAAGTTTTATAATTTTATTTGTGTTAAATCTATAGATTTCATATTCCTATTAATATATAATTCATTTTTAGTTGAAAATACAATTGCATACTATAACAATTGGAAGTAAGTGGAGATCGAATCTAACCACAAAAACAATATCTGCAACTACCAGGGCGCCATCTAGGCATTTGAGCCTAGAAAAATTTATAAAGTAGGCAGATACGCGCTGTTAAGATTCCACTTTATTTAAATATTCCGATCGTTAGCCCAAGTCACTAGCTCAGTGAGTAGCAGAGATAATAAAATATAAATTTTATATCTTAAATATAAAAGAATAAAAGCCACTGCCAGAAATTAACACATAAAAATATTTATTTACGCACATATAAAATCATTCTAGATTCGAGGAATAAGTTTAACCTTTAGATTTTTATATTAACTTGTAAATTTACATTTAAAAAGATTTCAATAAGTTTAATTTTTATTTAGTGAGTCGAGTATGAATAGACTATATAGGTCTGCATTTGAAAATAAAATATTCTTTCTTTTATTTAACCTTAGGCCAAAATCTCATAGTCAAAATGGCGCCAATCCATCTGATACATTTATGTATTCAATGTAGCATGAAAATACAACAACACAAAATACTGTACTGTCAGGAATGTACATCTGAACAGTAAGTACAATTAGGGAAGACATTGACTCTCCACAAACAGGAATGTTACATCTGTTGGCAAGTAGAACAATAAACAAAAAACTCCATAGGAATGGACTGCGGTCTTCTGCCGACTTACAAACCCATCCATAGGCAAACAGAAAGTGTGTGGTGTATATATGCAATCCTGCCCATAGCGGATCTCATACTACATCTACTAATTACACAAATATATCCAATCCATTGAGCCAATTCAACTACAAAATGAATAACCTAAAATTACCCTCCCTTAATATAACTTTATAAAACTATACAGCCATTCATGCCTGACTTAAATTTAACATTTAGATACTTTCACACAAATGAATTTTATAAAATTTGTTTTAAAATGTTGAGTATAGATCAGCTGCACAGATTCCACGGTCAAAAACATTCCAAATTAAACACAACCGATCAAAATACAAAGTCATCGATAAACGTCACTTGCATAGGGAATATACAAATCCCATTAGCATTCATCGTAAGATGCTGCAGTGATATCGTTGACCTATATATTCTAATCGAATGTGAAAACCACAACATAATCAACCATTAAAGAATCTATGCAATGTCCATACCCAACCTTAAATTTCCTCATTTAAAATTTAAACAATAAATATTAATACAAATAAAATAATAAATGGAAATGATTTTTTTTTTTTTTATCAAACGCAAATATATAAAATTAAACATTTTCAATTGATTTTAAACTTAAAAGTCAGATAGAAGTTCATAAGCTTGAACGAAAGTTCTTAGTTATTTTTAAATTTAGAGTTCATGTCAATATAGCTTACAGTAGAAGAGTCAAGGTTCCTGTTTTTTAATTCCCGCGACATCTCCATTGGAAGATAATGTTCTGGAGGTAGCATTAGCTGGTTCCATTCTTGTATCACAGTCTTTTCATTTTATATTTTTTTTAAAACAAAAAAAAAATGAGAGAGATGGCAAGTGCGTCTTACCGTTCTCATCAAATCAAGTCCGAAAAAACTGTCTGGAACTCAATATTTCTCTTTTTATAGTAAATCTCCAGATTGAATGAACAAAGACGTCACTAATCCCAATTTTCGTTCGGATCCGGGCTGAGGCTTGGTGCTTCCATTGGTCAAGCTAAAATCTCTTTATTCTCTTATCTAATTTACTCTCTGACTTTTTAATTAGACAGCTTTTGGATAATTAATAAACAATCACTTCCATTTACAGATTACAGGGATTAATTAATACCTGTTTTTATTTTTACTTACGTTATTTCTTTTTTAAACTATTTTTATATTTACATCTTTTTTTATAAAAAAAATACATTCAAATACCTTTTTTTATTTATTAAAAAAAAATATTTTTAAAGTTTAGCATCTGTGCGAATATATACGTTTAACAAACATTTTAATTTTAGCGTTTAGTTTTTTTTTCTTTTTAATACACTTATTTTTATATGCGAACTTAAAAGTTTTTATTTCAATTTAATGTAGCGACATATTTATATATCGTTACAATACCAATATGGTTTTAAAAATGTAAAATAAATAACTTATATTAAAACAAACATTTTATATAATTTGACAATTTTTATAGTATTTTAAAATGCAAATAATTAATCACAATTTGGTTAGATATTTTTAATTAACATTTTAAAATCTTGATATTGTATACAAATGCATAATAGTTATTTTGACAGAGAAAAAAAGTTTTAAAGAAATTGATTATAATGAAAGTTCATTGTTGTTGTTTTAAATATATATTTATTAAACATAGTAACATAGTAATATACAGTTAATCTTTATAAAAATTTACATAGCATTCAGAATAAAACTAGAAAAAGTCAATGTAGAGAAAAGGGAATCTTAATAAGATTAAGGGGAAAATAAAACTTTCACCCAAGTATCATCATGTAGACTCACAGGCGAAAGCAGAGAGTTTCGTTGCTTGACTTGATCAAGAAGCTTAATAAAGACACTTAGAGCCAAGTCCCAAGAATGACCAAAGATGAGCCTGCAATGTGTCAACCATAAAGAAAATGTTATAAAGATAGATAATCTTATTGCTGCAAACGATCCCTTCTTAAGAGTATTAGAAACAGAAAGAGCATCCCTAAGATCCAGAGAGACATAGAAAATATGGAGTATTGTCTCATCATATAATCTACACAACTGACACTATCTAAACCATAGTATTATAGTATAGTAAAAATATTATTTTTTAAAATATCACATTTACATTTTGAAAATTTTTTTCAAAATGTTTGTATTATTTTAGTTTAATAAAAAATTGCATATTTTAAATGTAATATTAATTTATTTTATCTAGAAATCCAGAAAGTCTAAAAAATCTATTATTAGAACATAAGTCTTTACAACTGATTAAGGTCACATTAATTATCAATTAATAATTCCCTAAATCTGTCATCATTGATTTCATTAAGGTCACATGATTTATCTTATAAAAATAGTTTACCACATATTAGTAATTATTTTGAAATAACTAACCAACTAAGTTGTTACCATATTAATCAATCAGTGGATTGTAACTCTAAAAAATGAAATGCTAAAAAACTATCTGTTATGGCCACTTCTAATTTTTTCCATTCATCTCACTGCAATGTATCTACTAAATATATATAAGTATGAAACTCCAACAACTAACTATATTGGAGGAAGGAAATACAAATTATGTAACATGGATTTCTTAACATCATAAATACAACTTATGTAAAGTTACATTATTTTTCAATGAATATGCATAATCAATTTATTGTTGTGTTAATGCTTTATTTAAAAAGAGAATTAGAATGATAATATTATGAATATAAAAATAATTATTGATTACACAAATATATTCGTATGTTTTAGCCTAAAACTAATTATAAACATAATTGTGACTTGCTGTAATGATATTAATAATTCTTATATTCTGCATCATGCCAAATTTAGAGAAAAAAAAAAGAATATATGCTGACTGTCAGAATATTTACATTAAAGTAGCTGTAAACTCTATTTTGACAATGGTATACTTTTATCATTCATACTTTTGTCTGATGCTGGGTTGACATTACATGAGTTTGTAAAAAAAAAAGTTTATTTAAATGTTTGGATAATTAAAAAGTGAAATTTTCTATATTTGAATAAATTGTGTTTTGTTTCAAGGTTAATGTAAATATTAGATCCTTTATTTTTTATTTATTTTAAGATAAAATATATTTGCTAAGTGTGCTTTATTGTGTTGGAACATTTTATTTGTCTTGGAGTATAAAAGTACTAATGTGCTGTATAAACTTCATATTGCATTGGACTGTGACAGTGTTTTGTTCATTGCCTGGAATATTTAAGAACTATATATAACATTGTAATCCTAAAACATTAATTGTACTTCCTCATAAAATATTCTGGATTATCATGGAATTAAAATTTGGATTAGAATGCTACAAAATGTGTTTTAAAATATGTAATATAAGGATTGTAAAATGTCCATAAGTGGTAAAAGAAAGTAAAATGGTTAGGTATAAATTTATCTATAAGTTTTTGTTTATGTGTATGCTATTTATTTTTCTAACCATTTGTTTATAATTTGTATGTATTATGTGTGGGTATTGGGATTCTCAAAATATTGTTTCAGTATTGCATTAACAAATGTAATATGAACATTTGGAATGGGATTGTTTAAAGAATGGTATGGATGATTCAATATACATTTGTAAATGATGTATCATTTTTTTAATAAATTGTTACTTTATAATTATTATGCCTATTGAATACAATATGTTTTATCAGTCTTTCATATTAGATTTATAGTATTATTATATAACAAGTAGTAGTTATTTCAAACTATTTTCATATATTATTTTGAATTATACCTTTAGATTCTAGTACATCATAGATAACATAATTATTGTCTTGGAAAATTATTATAATGGTTGATTATGGTCAAGTATCTCAAGATTAGTGATATGGTACTGATGATATTATTGTATTTGTAGATAAGTAGAGATTTGTGTTAATCTCATTATTTTACCCATCCTGTTAATTGGTGTTTGATATAAAATGTTGAAGACATGTGTATTATGAAATATATCTTTAGTTGATCTTGGTTTCCATAGAGTAATTTTGAAAATGGTAATAGTGTTTCTATGCATATCATGCATATTTGATCTGTAAATAATATAAAACATTATTGTCTAAAATTAAGTGTTTTTGTAGAGGCTGAGAGAATTGTACATTCTCCTCAAACTTAATGTTGTTTTGCTGTTACCAACATTATTTATCAAATACACAGATGAAAGATTCTTAAAGTAATGTTATATTTAGCAAAATAGATAGAGTTTAAATACAAGAAAGAATTTTGTTTATTCATATATGATAAATGTTTTATGACTTTAAATTGATTATTTAAATATTGTTGAAATTATTTTTAATTATATTAACATATAAAGTACTTATATTTTTATTATATTTTATATTTTTCACACAAACTCTTTATTTTAGTCTTAATTTATTTCTTTGCCTTTGTTATCATCTCCTTTATAATCAGAAAATTCAAATCACAAAAATATAATAAGACTTGAGTTATAATAAAAGTGTAATTATAAATGAAATAATGTATTTAATGGTTTACAAATTATTTCAAACAATTATTAAATCCACAGAAGTACTTTCAGTTAATTTCTTAAACCTGCCTCAACTGCCATTAAATTGATTTAATGGGAGTTGAGGCAGGTTTAAGAAATTAACCTAAATTTCTTCTGCAGATTTAAGGATTGTTTGTAATAATTTGTAAACCATTAAATACATTATTTCATTTATAATTACACTTTTATTTTTAATTAATGGACATTATATATATATATATATATATATATATATATATATATATATATTGTGCCATTACAATTTAGTCATTAGCTAAATTTATAGTAATGTGCATGTAAGAAAATGTAAAACAAAATCATCATCACATTTTTATATAACAATAAATGAAGCTGTAGGGCATTCAAGTTCAAACCCTACAAGATCCAGTTCTAATAGTTTTAGATAGAAAGAGAATGGGTCAACAATTAATATTGTTTGTGTGTTGATAGAAAGGTAATACACACATTTAAACTATTCAATTTTTAAGTTTTCTTTAAAAAGCAAAGTTATAACACATACGTATAGGCAGTGTATGTGTAAGCTATTTAATTGTTTATATTTCAAATATTCAATATTTTAACTTTCTTTAAAACTAACCTATGCTTGATCAATTCTAATATCTTATTCTATACTTCTATTTTGCTTTTCTATAATTGTAATTGGGATTAAAAGTTACAGATTTAATTAAATAATAGGGTTATAATTACTAAGCTAGCAATTATATTATTTAATGTTAGTTTATGAATGATTTGAAATAATGAAGTATGTGTGTACATTACATACAGAAATTTACATTTATTAAATATTGAAAGAAAAGGAAGGGTTGAATCTGTCAAATTATTTTTTTGTACAATTTTATGTTAAAAGAGGAAATCTGTTGAATCAGATATCTATTTCTGTAGCAATTTTGTTTTTGTAAATGATTGTTTGTCACTTTGGGAGCTTAAGCTGGGTGGAAACTCTAAGTTTGAAATTGTCTTATCTTAAGATCTAAAGAAGGAAGCTCAAAAATTTGAAATGATACCTAGGTGTAAGAAAAAAAAGGATTAAATCTATTTTTTTTTAAAACAAAAGTGTCTGGAAAAAGGATTAAACTTTTCAGTTGAAAAATAATTTAGTTGAAAATAAATTATAGATCTAATTAAAATGAATTTGTCCAAAAATAGCAAGTGACGCTATCTCTGATTGGTTAAGTTAGCTAAAAAATTGGATATAAAAAGCTGTCTGGAAAAATCGGTTGAATTATTATTGTGATTATGATTCAGATTATTAGACTAATAAATTGAATGTTGAAAATTTAAGAAATGACTGGCTAGAAAAATTATATGTATGTCCCATCTTTGTCTGACCATCTGGGAAGCTGCACATCATATAGGAAAGAAAAGATGTTTTGTCTAAAATAATATTCTACACCTTTCAATTGACCAGAGAAATAAGATATTCTTAATAGAAGGAAAAAAGCATTCACCTGCATTTGATGAAAGATGAATTAATCTACTGATAGATATTAATAATCAAGTCCAATTAATTGTTCCAGCAACTGAGTTTAAATCCAGGAAATTTATAACATGAAAACAACTGCTGTATTTCATTCACTGAAAGAATAATGCTTGACAGGAAGAGAAGGAAAAATGATATAATGATTTCCAAATTATCCACTAAAGCAAATAACCTCAATAGGATCCTCATCATCAAATAATTATATACTTCAAGAAAGTGATTGTTCCAAAGAACACGGAAATTGTTGCTGCCAAGAATAGACAGTATACAAGACCAGTGAACCCTTGGATCGGTAATATGACTTTTATATCTATTTTCTTTATGAAATCAGAGTATTAATAAAAATTTAGTAATAAAGTGACATATTTTATTTAAAGAACTTTTAAAGACAATTCAGATCGATGGAAACCAAGAATGTCTTAATAATAATAGCTTTGAACTACATAAATGATTTTGAATGTATCAAAATTTATTTGTTTATTAATTTTACAGTTATGAAATATTAATGTGTAAATAATTTTTTTACGGTATTATGATTTTAGTTTTAACTAATATATTATTATTATTTTGGGATAAAACACGCACATACATAGTAATATTTTATATGTGTATAATTGCAAGTGAATGTGAAATAATAGGTGGTGTTAAAATATTAAATTATTTTGTCTTGAGAAAGTATAGATTTCAGTGCTTAGAAGGGAGGGGGAGATAATGATTTAAACTCTTTTCTAAGAACTTGATTTTTCTCATTTCTATTAACATTTTTTTTTAACATTCTACTTACATGTTAGATTTATAAAGTATGTGTGCTAATGAGCGGATAATATTTTTTTTCTTGAAATACTTTTCT